>CM050163.1:435348627-435948627 GCA_027410445.1 Discoglossus pictus | reverse complement strand
TATTATATCTAAATGTGGTAACATTTTAAAAATAAGAGATGTAAGAGTAAATGAGAAATGGATGTGGAAATGCCACGGTCTATAGAAGAGTGGTTTAAGGAAGGCTATCATATACACATTTGGTGGCAATGTCCCATTGTTCAAGATTTCTGGAATCAATGTGTGTCTCAAATCTTGAATATAACAGAGGTAATATTGCTTATAGTTAAATCATGGAAGTCCAAATATGTACCCGTTTGGGCTGAAGTAAAAAGAATAATGGACAGAGGTAGAGAATTTGAAAGGGGCCTTATTCTCGTTAATATAAAAGGGAAATATATTGCCACCAAATGATCTCTTTGGGACCAGAATACCATATAACTTTATATTTGGTAATGTTTACTCTTGTTTCCTTGACTCTTATTTCATTGAAAACCAAGAAATGCTTGTTACCTATTTTAATGGTGTGTTTATGACTGTATGTCTATGTATGATTAAATGTGTATGTTTTGTACGATATAACAATAAAAAGAATGAATAGAAACAAAAGAACTTTTGAAAATATAACACAATTGAAAGTGAGAGTAAGGAAAATGGAAGGAGGGTCATAGGTATATAAAGAGATGTAGATGAGGCATATTGGGCACATAGGGTGATATGTGAGATATAAAAAAGTAATAGCTTTGTAAAATCAATAGATAAATGGAATAAATTACAATTACCATTACTAGGCTGTATAGCGGCAACCAAAGTGGACATTTTACCTAAAATACTATATTTATTTTGCTGAAATATATAGACTGAAATATAAATAACAGATCGAAAATCTCAATGATTCTTATCATATATTACCTTAATTTTCTAGTAGGCCAACATTCTCAAAACCTCAAAATGTGGGCTAAACTTGGCTTAACAAAAGCATTAACATTTTATCAGGAATCAAAGAATTATTTCATTCAAAAAATTAAAAGAAATACTTGGAATTAATAAAGATGTTTTTTTTTTATTCTTATCTACAAATTAGACACTTCATTAATTCACTACCAAAGCAGGAGATAATGAGACCACTTACTGATTTTGAGAATAAATGCTTAGAAAATCCAAAAGTAAAAGTAAAAATAGATTAGGGAGTCAACTAGATTCTTTATTAAATTAAAAATAACATGGGAAAATGATCTGAACATTCACATAGCTAATAGAGAATATGATAAAGGTCTAGCTTTTCAAAGAAACAGTTGAAGAAATAACTTTATTAGAAACAAGTCTTAAAGGGACTTATAGAAATTATGACACAAAAAAAAAATACATAACATATCCAAAAATCAGTCAGGTCCTACATACAGTGGGGTGAAAAGTAATTAAACCCCGGCTGATTTTGAAATGACCAGTCTATAATTTTAATGGTAGGTGTATTTTAAAACCGAGAGACAGAATAACAAAAAAAAACAAACAATAAAAATGCATGTCAAAAAAGTTATAAACTGATTTGCAGGTCAGTGAGGGAAATAAGTATTTTACCCCTCCGCCTTAGTACTTGGTGGCAAAACCCCTGTTGGCAATCACAAAAGTCAGACATTTCTTGTAGTTGGCTACCAGGTTTGTACAAATCTCAGGAGGGATTTTGTCCCACTCCTCTTTGTAGATCTCTCCAAGTCATTAAGGTTTTGAGGCTGATGTTTGGCAACTGAAACCTTCAGCTCCCTCCACAGATTTTCTATGGGATTAAGGTCTGGAGACTGGCTAGGCCACTCCAGGGCCTTAATGTGCTTCTTCTTGAGCCACTCCTTTGTTGTCTTGGCTGTGTGTTTTGGGTCATTGTCATTCTGGAATACCCATCCACCACCTATTTTTAATGCCCTGGCTGAGGTAAGGAGGTTCTCACCCAAGATTTGACGGTACATGGCCTCGTCCATCGTCCCTTTGATGCGGTGCATTTGTCTTGTCCCCTTAGCAGAAACACACCTCCAAAGCATAATGTTTCCACCTTCATGTTTGACAGTGGGGATGATGTCCTTGGGGTCATAGGCAGCATACCTCCATCTCCAAACACTGCGTGTTGAGTTGATGCCACAAAACTTTCACCCAGTTCTCCTCTGAATCATTCAGATGTTCACTGGCAAATTTCAGACGGGCCTGTACGTGTGCTTTCTTGAGCAGGGGGACCTTGCGGGCCCTGCAGGATTTCAGTCCTTCACTATGGTCCCAGCTGCCTTGAGATCATTAACAAAATCCTCCTGTGTAGTTCTGGGCTGATTCCTCACCATTCTCACGAGGTGAGATCTTGCATGGAGCATCAGACCGAGGGAGACTGGCAGTTATTTTGTGTTTCTCCCATTTGCGAATAATCGCATCAACTGTTGTCACCTTCTCACCAAGCTGCTTGGCGATGGTCTACAATCTTGTCCCTGACATCCTTGGACAGCTCTTTGGTCTTGGCCATGGTGGAGAGTTTGGAATCTAATTGACTGATTGCTTTTGTGGACAGGTGTCTTTTATACAGGTAATGAGCTGAGATTAGGAGCACTCCCTTTAAGAGAGTGCTCCTAATCTCAGCTCATTACCTGTATAAAAGACAGAAGAATTTAAGAGCGTTATAAAAACAATACATGTATAAAATAAAATATAATAATGACAAAATCAATAGCAAAAGTAGACCAGATGCGTTTTGACTATGATATATGGCTTCCTCAATGGTTTTACACCTAGAAGAGTAGATGTGTATGTAAAAGACAAATGGCGTTCAGACATTTAAAGCTACAAAATGCTGCCAAGTGTTAGTCCCGTCGGTCTGCGTGTGTCACGTGACCGCACGGAATACCTGTTGCTTAGCAACTTAATAGCTGATAAACTGTTGCCTTTTTGGGGCACAGCACATTCAATAATTGAAGGTCCTTTTTAAGAGATACTCTTCGCATCTCTTAGAAATTCTGTCCAAAAAACATTGGAAAAATTCATACTGCTGGGTTACATTAGATGTTTCTGCTCTCTACTCCTCCATCCCACAAGACTAAGGGGTGGTGTCCATTAAATACTTCTTTGATTTGTACCAAAATATGGAACCTTACACAAGCTAGTTTCGTTATAGATGCTATTCAATTCATTTTACACCACAATTATTACCTCTTTGAGGGAAATATTATTTACAAAAACTCGGGACAGCAATGGGGACGAAGCTTGCACCGAGGTTCACCAACCTATATACGGTATATATACTAGCGACTTGCCCGTCAAAAAATGATGGTCAATAGAATTTTGTTTTGTTTTTTATTGATACATATGCAGTATTCATTAACACAGTTGTTGTTTGAGTCGCAGGTCAAACACACTTTTGCATAGACAGGTTTTTTAACACCACATACTAGAAAACTTTTACAACTTTATTGTCTATAATGGCTGTCATGGCCTGTCTATTTTGAACATCCGCTCTATGTGCCCACCATAACCTTTTTCCATTTTCTCAACTTTGCTGGAAACGTCTGCTAACTACTCCTTCCCTTCGAGATTAGGCCTGTTAAGGTCTTGTATGTTAGCTAGCTTGTTGCCTAACGATTTATGGGTTGTTTTTTTTTTTTTTTATATAGCTCGAGATTCCCCTTATGTACAAGATATGTGGGAAATATAACATCAAACAAACAATAAATAAAAGAACTATGAACTTGTTACCTGTATCCTTCTTGAATACTTTTCCCTCCTTCTTCCTGTCTATTTTCTTCAGTCTACGCAGTCCACCAGCAGTTGTCAACTCCTGAGGCACCCATCCCCTTGGCGAGGAGCTCCCACCCCAACTTGGTTACGCCTTCCCTCTTATATGTACCAATCTCAAATTCTGTTCAAGTTTTTGTTAAATTGAAATAGCTTTGTCCGATTCCATCCATCTGTCCCAAATTTGACTAAACGTGGAGAGGGAGTTATTGATTGAGTGCGTCATTTTTTCATATATCATGATGTGATTTAATTTTTTTATAACCTCTTGGGAGTCTAAGTGAGGTGATTTCCAATTCTTTGCGATATGGCTTTTAGTTGCCAGCATGGCCATTTGTATCCATTTGTTATGGTTCTTGCTAACGCTTAATACCGGCATTCCCAGTAAGCATGTCTCCCTAGAGGGGTGTATTTCCCTGTCTAATACCTCGGAGATCATTGCAGTTACCTTTCGCCACAAGGCTTGTACTCTTGGGCAGTCCCACCAGATGTGGCCAAAGGTTCCTCTATCCGAGCAGTTCCTAAAGCACTCAGGGGGGGAAAGCGGATTTATCTTATTCAGCCTGTCATGTATACCCTGTGTAATACCTTAGTTGCTGTCTCAAGGTAGCTAAAGAAGAGGGAACCCTTGGTTAGCTCCCTGTGTACCTTTCCCCATCTCTGCGTGTCCCAGGTTATTCCCAGTTCCAGTTCCCATTGTAGGACGTGTTTGGGTTTTTGATCTGCAGGCGGTTTATTAGCTAGCAAATAAATAGCGCCTATTATGCCTCTAGCTAGGGGAGTCTGCACACATATCTTCGAGAACCAGGTGTCTTGCGGGGGTCCCCACTTTTTGACCAGTTCTCTGACTCTATGGCACATTTAGTTGTAATTAAATATCTCCCTGTCTGGCAGATTATGCTTAATTATGAATTGTTCAGAGGTTAGGAGAGTTCCGTCGCGGAACCAGGACCCCAGTAGGTCCAGTTTCCGAGAGAGCCACCATGTTTTTGAGTCTCCTCCTAGCTCCTTCGCAAACTGGGATCCTGAGAAGACGGGCGTTTGATATGAAAGGGTATGTGCCAACTGACGCCTGGAGTTCACCCCTCTCCATACCTGCAAGGATAACCTAATTATTGGATTATTAAAGCCTAATTTTGATAACATGGGGAGTGTCGGGGACCAAATGATATTGTCCCATTTGTAGGGGTTCATTTGGTAGTTCTCTATAAATACCCATACTGGTTGGTGTTCCCTGGAAAGGGCTTGTGGTATGAAGGAAAGCTGGGCTGCCCTGAAGTAGTGTATCAAATTTGGGCAAGCCAAACCCCCTGCTTCTCTATCTCTATACATTAAGGACTTGTTGATTCTCAGGCGTTTATGTTGCCAGATAAATCTAAATACTGCCTTTTGGAACCCGTCTAGATCTCCTCTATGTATATGAATTGGGAGTGTTCTAAATAGGTATAAGATTTTGGGTAACATGTTTATTTTAAAGGCGATTATTCTTCCTGTCCATGACAGGTTGTATCTATTCCACCTAAGTAGATCAGCTTGTAGTTTTTTGTAGAGGGGGGTATAGTTTTCTTTGTATAGTGCTACCATCCCGGGGGTGAGGTTAACTCCCAGGTATTTGATGCTTCCCCTTGGCCATGAGAATGAGTATCTATCCTTTAGGGCTTGCTCCTGGTCTGAGGGTACTCTTGTGCATATTATTTCAGATTTATGTGCATTAACTTTAAGTCTTGATAAGTTCCCAAAGCGGGACATTAAATCCATTAGGGCTGCTATTGAGGTTACCGGGTTTGTAAGCGTACACAAGATGTCATCTGCAAACAGGCAGCATTTCATTTGTTGGCATCCTACTTTGATTCCCTGTATTTTAGGGCATGTCCTAATGGCTTGTGCAAGAGGTTCGATGGCTACTGCGAATAGTAGTGGGGACAGGGGGCATCCCTGTCTCGTACCTCTTTGAATGTTTATGAGATCTCTATTATCTCCTGGGAGCTTCAGGCTTGCCGACGGAGTGTTATACAATGTGTTTACTAAGTTTGTGAATTTGCCACTGATGCCGAATTTATCTAGTACTGCATGCAGGTAGGGCCATTCAACAGAGTCAAATGCCTTTTCTAAGTCTAAGGCTACCATGCTGAGTGGTACATGCGCTCTTTTGGCTATGTGGGTAACATTTAGTATGCGTCGTATGTTATCCCCGGCCTGTCTGTATGGCACAAAGCCCACTTGGTCCTTGTGTATTAGCTTGGGAAGGAATTTAGCTACTCTTGATGCCATTAGTTTAGCTAGGACTTTAATGTCCCCATTTAGGAGGGATATTGGCCTATAATTCCTTGGGTTTAACGCATCCCTTCCTGGTTTAGGGATAAAGATTACATCTGCCTGGTTTAGTTCGGGTGGCATTGGTTTTCCTGATAGATTCTCGTTAAATAATTTGCTTAAATGTGGGGCCAGGAGGTTTGCAAGGCTCTTATAATACAAATTCGAGTAAACGTCCGGGCCGGGGGCTTTTCCTGCTTTAAGAGTTTTGATCGTGTCTGTCACAACCTACAATGATGATGGAGTATAGAGGATCCTAGTCCTCTTTTCTCCTGTAGGTTTTAGACCTAAGATTTGGATGACTCAGACCAATGGACCTTCCTTGTGGATGCAAGAGCATAAGTCCCAGCTTTTGGTAGTGTGCCTGGGAAGAACCTGGCATGGAGTCAGAAACGATCTCCTCTGCCAGCATATGCCCTTGGGTCAATAATACACCTGCACACAAAGTCTTGATGAAAATTATGAACCATGTTTTATTTTAGAACAGCATATTTAACCACATCACACAAGAATGGGGGAAGTGGCTACCGTTAGCCAGCCCCAAATGACGTCTGGCCAATCATGAAGGGGAACTGTGCGTGAACCAATAGTCCCCTCCCAGGTCCGCCCACTAGGCAAGGCCAACTAATTCATTTGGGCTTTGAATGTCCAGGGCAAAGCATGTCTTTTACTCTCCTGGGCCCATGCTATGAAGGCTGAGAAGCCTTCAGGCCATCCCATTGTTTCTGGGCGCCTGCCTGTCTGCTCTCCAGCTGTGAGCTTCCCATTGTTAGTTCTATGCTGGATACTTAGCTAATGGGATTAACAGGCTTTTGGGAACAAAGGAGGCGTGGCTGTATTCAACGTCTTCCCCTCTACAATATAATAACCTACTAATATAATAACATATATGCATATTTACAAATACAACACACAATATTTCACACACATACAACCAACACATCCCACCAGCTCCCTCACATGACACCCATTACAATGAGCCTAAACATGGAAGGGATGGGGATATGCTAAGGGGTAAACTTATAATACTTTATCCCCTAGACCACAAAATAACAATATAACCTTATAACAGTATAACAGGGTGTCTGGGAGCCCCAAACCCCCAGGTATCGTCTCTTGTCAACAGTCTGTGACAGACATCTGTCCAAGTCCCAGATGACTGCCAAGTGAGCCATGACAATTACCCCCCCAAGTACAGATGTAGGTATCCTGTACTCCAGGATGCCTATCTGGACTGACAGTCAGGGCTCTAGTTGCCGCGACAATCCATCTGCGTTCTGGTGGAATTTCCCTTTGCGGTGTTGCACCGTGAAATTAAAAGTTTGTAGGGCTAAACTCCACCTCAGTAGTCGGCCATTCTCTCCAGCCACTTTAGATAACCAACAAAGAGGGTTATGGTCTGTGGTGACTGTGAACTGTCTTCCGTACAGGTAGTGCTGTAGTTTGCGTAGAGCCCAGACTACTGCTAAACATTCCTTTTCTATAGTTGCATAGGCTGTTTCTCGTTGCAGTAGTTTCCTACTAATGTAGGCCACTGGGTGCTCAACTCCCTGGTTGTCTGGCTGACTCAATACTGCCCCTATGCCATACATGGAGGCATCAGTCTGTACCACGAAAGGGCGGTTATAGTCTGGGGCAGCCAGGACTGGGGAGCAGGTCAGAGCATCCTTCAGTGTTTGGAAAGCCAACTGGCATGCAGAAGTCCAATTCACTTCCCGGGGTAGCTTCTTCTTGGTGAGATCCGTCAGGGGTTTGGCTGTGCTGCTGAAATCCGGATTAAATTTTCGGTAATACCCAGTAGTACCTAGGAAAGCCATCACCTGCTTCTTAGTTTTAGGGGTGGGCCAAGCTGCTATTCCCTCTACCTTGGCTGGTTCAGGTCTTAACTTCCCATTCCCCACCCAATGACCTAGGTATTGCACTTCTGCTCTAGCCCATTGACATTTGTCAGGTCTTATGGTCAACTTAGCTTGGTGAATTGCCTGCATAATTTGGCTAATGTGCCTTATATGGTCCTCCCAAGTCTGGCTAAAAATGGCTATATCATCCAGGTAGGCCTGGGCATACTCTTGGTGCCCTTGCAACAATGTGTCCACTAGTCTCTGGAAGGTAGAAGGAGCATTTTTCATCCCAAATGGCATTACTTTAAACTGGAAGAGTCCAAAGGGGGTGATAAAGGCAGACTTCTCCTTTGCAGTCTCTTCTAAAGGGATCTGCCAATATCCTTTAGAGAGATCTAAAGTGGTTAAATATTTGGCAGTACCTAGCCGGTCCAACAACTCGTCCATGCGTGGAACAGGGTAGGCATCTGTTTTGGTTTTATCGTTCAGTCTACGGTAATCCACGCAAAAACGAGTGGTTCCATCTTTTTTGGGCACCAATACCACTGGAGATGCCCAGGGACTACTGGATGGTTCTATCACTCCCAAATGTAGCATAGTGCGTAATTCTGCCTGAATGTTGGCCCTAACTGCCTCTGGTACCCTGTAGGGGTGTTGCTTTAAGGGGGCACATTCCCCGGTTACTACTGGGTGGACAGCTAAGGGGGTACACCCTGGCTTGGTGGTGAACAGGGAGTGGAAGGGTTTTAAGCTGTTGGACAGCTGCTCTTTCTGCTCTGCGTCTAATTCCAGGGTCTGCTGAATACTTTCTCCTACTGTATCCTGGTCTGCTTTGTTTAGCATATCTGGGATCTGTCCCTCTTCTGGTTCGTCCTCTGTGGCCCTACAAATAGCTAATAGGTGAGCTGCTCTCTGAACGTACACCTTAAGTCTGTTTATATGGGCAACTCTGGTGATGGCCCTATCCGGGTCTATCATTACTACATAGGCCTTGTTCCCCACTTTCTGGCTGATTGTGTAAGGCCCTACCCACTGGGACTGTAATTTATTCTGGGGGTGAGGTTCCAGCATAAGCACCTTCGTTCCCTCTTCCAGAATTCTATCACTGGTCCCTGCCTTGTAGTATTTCTGATCCCTCTGCTGGGCTTTCCTCATGTTTTGGCTGACTATTCCAGTTAGTCTGGACATGTTCTCTCTGAAGGCTAGTACATAGGTGGCCACTGGTATGGGTTGCTGCCTATACTCCCCTTCCCATGTTTCCCTAATTATGCTTAAGGGTCCTCTCACATGTCTCCCATATAGGAGTTCAAAGGGGGAGTGCCCTGTAGACTCCTGGGGTACCTCTCTATAGGCGAACAGCAAACATGGCAACAACCGTTCCCAGTCTGGTTCCTGGTCTGTAAAAGTGCGTATCATATGTTTAAGAGTCCCATTGAACCGCTCGCATAGACCATTAGTCTGGGGATGGTAGGGGGAAGAGGTAATATGCTTAACGCCACACGTGGCCCATAGCTGTTCCGTGACTTTGGCCATAAATTGTGGGCCTTGATCGGACAAAATCTCATGGGGAAACCCTGTTCTGGTGAATATAGTCACCAAGGCGTCTGCTACCTTTGGAGCGGTTATACTGGACAAGGCTACTGCCTCAGGGTACCTAGTGGCATAATCTACCAGGGTAAGGATATACTGCTTCCCCGTTCTACTGGCTCTAGCTAGGGGCCCAATGATGTCCACAGCTACCCTCTGGAAGGGTTCTTCTATTACTGGGAGGGACTGTAACTTGGCCCTGCTGTTCTTCTTGAGAGGCCTGTTCCTTTGGCAGGCATCACAAGAATGGCAAAACTCCTTTACATCCTTATCCAACCCTGGCCAGAAAAATATCTCTTTCACTCTACTCCGGGTTTTCTTCTCCCCTAAGTGCCCTCCCAGGGGTATTTCATGTGCTACTTGTAGCACCTTGCCCCTATATAGCTGGGGAACCACTAATTGTTTCCTGGGTTCTCTGCCTACCTCATTATTTATAGGTACCTTGACCCTATATAACAACCCCTTATCCCAGATAACGCTGTATAGGTCATCCACTCCTTTGCCTTGTGCTGCCCTGTCCCTTAAACCAGCCAAAGTCTCGTCTTTCTGCAGAACTGCCCTGATCTCCTCTCCCTTGGCCCATCCTAAAGTTAATGTATTAGCAAGCAATGGACTTACCTCAGGTCTTGGGTATCCCCTCTGCTCCTGGTATGCCTCTCCAGGGTGGGTGCTCTTGGCTTGAGCTCTGGTAATGGGCTGTACATATTGGCTCGTCATGTGGCCCGAATCATTGCCCAGTAAAACATCCGCGGGGAGCCCATCCATGACTCCTACTTCCTTGCTTTGGTTCCCCATGCCCCAGTCCAAATTAACGCGAGCCATGGGGATGGTTAACTGTTCTCCTCCTGCTACCATCACCCACATTTCCTTTCGGATAGAATCTGTAGGGCGTACCCATTTGGGTAGGACTACTGTGACTGCTGATCCAGAGTCACGGTAGCCAGTAGCTTGGCGTCCTTGTAGCCACACGGCTTGCCTATGTTGTTCTCCAGACAGCTTCTGCGGGTTCCTTACAGTATAGACCCCTGAATATCCTCCCTCTGCTTCTGGCTCCCAAAGAGCTGCGTTGGAGCTCGCCGGCCCCTCAGTCCACTCCCCCAAATAATGTACATGGCGGTGGGGAGGTTCTCTAGAGTTTTTGGGTGCCTGAGGACAATCCTTAGCAAAGTGACCTCGTTGGTTGCAGTTGTAGCATTCTGAGCTCATTGGTTTGGTCCCCCATTGTGTCCTGGGAGCAGGCTGGGACTTGGTACCCCTGTGGTCAGATGTTTTTACTGGCCGTGCCCAGGGCGCATTACGCATCTCAGGAGCTGATCGTGCTGGCACCACCTCTCTGGGGTCCCTACCCGTATTTAGGCTAGGTTTTGTTCCTTGGGACACTCTTTTGGCCCTGGTGCTGATAAACCGATCTGCCAGCGCAGCTGCTTGGTCTGCAGTGGTCGGTTTTTGATCTTGCAACCATTCACCTACTTCTGAGGAGCAAATGTTCAGGAATTGTTCCATCAGTACCACTTCCAATATCTGTTCGGCTGTGATGGCTCCTTGTGTAGACCACCACTGGGTACAAGCTCGCCTTAACCTGCACATAACCTCCACATGAGTGTCTGCTGGTCCTTTGGTGGTGCCCCTGAATCTATCCAAAAATGTCTCAGGCGTCACAGTATATCTGCTCAGCAACACAGTGCACAAATATTTATAATCCTGGGCTTGTTCTCGTGGAAGGGCTCCACATGCCGCACTGGCCCTTCCTGTTAACTTGTTCAGCAGCAATTTGGCCCATTCTCCATAGGGAATATCTTGGACCCCACATTGCTGCTCAAACTCCTGAAGGAATTCGTCCATATTGTCCATACCATCCTGGAACTTCTTAAAGTTCTGGTATGCCATCTTAACTCGTGCTGGCAATTCCTCTGTGAGGCAACCAAGCCTTTGCTGAGCTTGATCCCGCTCCCCAGTGCGCTCCTGCCAGATTCTCTGGTAATGCTGGTCTAGTACGTCGGACACCTCTTGTGCGGTCATCTTACTGGGGTATAAGTGCCTGGCTGCTTTAAACCGTCTTGTTGCTTCTTTGGCAATATCTTCCTCATATTGCTGCTCCATTCTTGGTCTTTCTGTAGAGTCTCCCACCTCTGTCACCAATTGTCACAACCTACAATGATGATGGAGTATAGAGGATCCTAGTCCTCTTTTCTCCTGTAGGTTTTAGACCTAAGATTTGGATGACTCAGACCAATGGACCTTCCTTGTGGATGCAAGAGCATAAGTCCCAGATTTTGGTAGTGTGCCTGGGAAGAACCTGGCATGGAGTCAGAAACGATCTCCTCTGCCAGCATATGCCCTTGGGTCAATAATACACCTGCACACAAAGTCTTGATGAAAATTATGAACCATGTTTTATTTTAGAACAGCATATTTAACCACATCACACAAGAATGGGGGAAGTGGCTACCGTTAGCCAGCCCCAAATGACGTCTGGCCAATCATGAAGGGGAACTGTGCGTGAACCAATAGTCCCCTCCCAGGTCCGCCCACTAGGCAAGGCCAACTAATTCATTTGGGCTTTGAATGTCCAGGGCAAAGCATGTCTTTTACTCTCCTGGGCCCATGCTATGAAGGCTGAGAAGCCTTCAGGCCATCCCATTGTTTCTGGGCGCCTGCCTGTCTGCTCTCCAGCTGTGAGCTTCCCATTGTTAGTTCTATGCTGGATACTTAGCTAATGGGATTAACAGGCTTTTGGGAACAAAGGAGGCGTGGCTGTATTCAACGTCTTCCCCTCTACAATATAATAACCTACTAATATAATAACATATATGCATATTTACAAATACAACACACAATATTTCACACACATACAACCAACACATCCCACCAGCTCCCTCACATGACACCCATTACAATGAGCCTAAACATGGAAGGGATGGGGATATGCTAAGGGGTAAACTTATAATACTTTATCCCCTAGACCACAAAATAACAATATAACCTTATAACAGTATAACAGGGTGTCTGGGAGCCCCAAACCCCCAGGTATCGTCTCTTGTCAACAGTCTGTGACAGACATCTGTCCAAGTCCCAGATGACTGCCAAGTGAGCCATGACAGTGTCGATAACTTCAGACAGGGTTATCTCTGCATTTAGATAGTCTAAGTCCCCCCCCCCCCCCCCCTGGAGATTCTGGGAATGTCTAGGCTGTTGAGAAAGTCCTGTACTATGAAGTTACTAGCTTTCGTTTTTGACGAGTAGATTTCTTGAAAGCACTTGTGGAATGTCTTTTTTATTTCCGATTGGTTCATTGTGAGTGCTCCACTTTCTGTTTTAATTTTGGTAATATGAGTTAAGTCTGCGTGCGAGCATAGGGGAGGGCTTATTACCTTGGGCGTATAATTTGTGCCTAGTCTTCCTAAGAGCCTGTTCTGTTTTTTCGGCTAGTACCGCATCTAGTTCTAGTCTGGTGTTGTCCAGTTGGGTTCTAGAGACCCCTGGGTCTTTGCCCTGAGTTGCCCTTTCCAAGTACTGCAATTCTTTGAATAAGGCATTTTCTTTCTGAATGTATTGTTTCTTTCTGGCAGCTGCCAGTTTGATCAAGGCACCTCTAATGTAAGCTTTGTGCACCACCCAGACCCACCCCATATTTGCCCCGGGGACCAAGTTTAACGTAAAGTATTCTTGAATGCCTTGTTCTATTTGTGTTAGCATTCCTGGGTTGGTTAGTAGTGCCTCATTTAAGCTCCACTTCCCAGGGGATGTGAGGCTAAGTCCCAGCTGAATTTTTATGTTCACTACCGCGTGGTCAGACCAAGGGCAGGGGTAAATCTGGGCATCTACTGTGTGGTCAAAAAGTGAGGAGTGTGTCAGGAGGACATCAATCCTGGAATAGGAATTGTGTGTTGAAGAGTAATAAGAGTATTCCCTTTCCGAGGGGTGGAGTCCCCTCCAGGCGTCAGTCAACCCTAGCTCCCTTAATTGTGTATCGATTGTCTTAAGCTGTCTCAAGTTTCACGTGGTTTTGTTTGCTCTTGATCTGTCTACAGAAGGCTCGAGAGTGAAGTTAATATCACCTCCTAGTATGATTTTGCCCCAGTCTTTCTGCTTCAGGGTGCTCAGCAATTTAATGAACGCTCTAGTTGGCGCTGTAGTGGGGGCGTAGATATTTATCAGTGATATTCTAAGATTTAGGATGGTTCCTGTTATTATTAGATAATTGCCCTCTTTGTCTTTGGTTTGTTTTTCTACTACGAATGGGAAATCACAGTGCATTAATGTAGCTAAGCCTGCTTTTTTTCTTTTCTGGTTGCATGTGTAAAATACTGGGTATTCCTTGTGTAGGTAAGTGGGTACTTTGCCCTGGGCGAAATGGGTTTCTTGCATAAATACAACTGATGGATGGAATCTTTTGTAAAATAGGAAGGCTTTGTGTCTTTTAAATTGGGAGTTAAAACCCCTTACGTTATGTGTTAGAAAGTTGTGCTCTACTTTAGCCATTGGTTTTTCGTGTAGTCGGCTGTGTAGTTCTTTGTGGGGAGTGTGTATTGGCTAGGTTACCTGATTTGAGGACGCTGAAGGCCCCAGGCCTGTTCCAGGGTCCCCCCTTAAGTGCCTCGGGCGCCTGCAGACCGGACAGACTAGGAAGAATTGCATAAAAGATTCAGAAGCTTAGTTCCAACAATGTAATAAACTTATAAAAAAATTTCTTACAACTTGGTAGTTTCCCTGTCTCCCTAACTTTTCCCTTATTTTGAGGCCTGTTGTTGTTATACCCGAAATTGGGTTTGACCTCTTAGGGAGAGGATTCCCACCTGGGGGTTCTACCTGGGAAGTATTTAGGGGCTCTAAGCCCTCCTTACTCTTCATCCCTCTAATCAATTAAGCCACCTCAGGAGCTCCGCTACTGCTATTTCTGTAAACCCGTATATAACAGTCTTATCGTCTTTATCATAACTTATGAAGTCTAACTATTTGCTGCATTCTTATACTGCTCAACCTGCTTGAGAGGGGAAAAAAGGTGTCCAATACTCTTCCTTATTGGTTGGCATCTGGTTCCTCGCCTTTGGCTGACAGATCGGCCTTTAGGGCTCTTCCTGTGTGCTGCCCTAGGGAGGGCCCCCTATTAGAGGCTGCTGTTCTTGTTCTTTTGGTCGAAATTTGCCACATCCTGGTAGGGCCAGATCTGGGCCCTGGACTTCTCCTATCAGCGACGTCATCAACTGCTAACATATTCAGCTTTCTCAAAAGGACCTCAGCTTCTTCCACTGTGTGTACTCTGTAGGTGGATCCGCCTCGCTGGAATATTAGTGAAAATGGGAACACCCACTTGTAGAGGATTTTGTTGTTGGACAATGTTTTCAGGACGGGTTTCATCTCCTTTCTCTTTTGCAGTGTGGCCGGAGCCAAGTCCATGTATATTTGTATAGATGAGTTATCTGGGCCCTTGATATCTTTGAACTTCCTCGCTGCTGTGAGTATGAGGTCTCTAGCACTTTGGTTAGCGAATCGTATTATTATGTCCTTAGATTGGTTGTTAGCCTTTGTCGGGCCCAGGGCCCTATGCGCTCTTTTAATGACCCAGTCTGCTTTGCTGCTTGTGGGAATAATCCCAAGGATGACCGCTCTTGAATATTGCATTATGTCTGATATGCTGTTTGGGATATTTCTCAGTCTTATATTGTGTCTTCATGAGCGGTTTTCAAGGTCTTCCACCTTATCGGTCAGCTCTTTTATTTGTAGGGAGTGTTGCCCCATCACTTCTTGGTCATGCATCTGGGCTTCTGATATCTGGTCTGTTTGCTCTTCTAGTAGCTGCGCTCTTTGTCCTAGGCTGTGTAGCTCCTTATTAAGGTCTGTGATAGCAGTCATCATTAGTTCTTGCATCATCAGTTTTATTTTCTCCATGTATCTGTCTGTTAGTTCCACCTGAGCATGTACTATTTCAGGTTCCCCCTCTCTGACCGGCGAGCTTATGGTTATGCGAGGATGTTGGCATATCAGTTGGTGGTTTGTAATATTCCTTATTTATGCCTGGTTGTCCACAAAGCTACAGCCATTTTGCATTGTGGACAACCAGGCATAAATATATGGACCTTGAGGCTTCATGCATCAAAGTGCAGTAAGTAATAGCCTTGTGGCTTTATGCATATTTTTTGCTTAGATAATTCTAAGACATGTACGTGTATCTAAGCACTGGTATCTTTTGGTCCCCTTATTAGGGTAAACCCCCAGATCAATTTTTCATCACTATTTTAGTGTGATCCAAGGGGTATATCATGACCTTTTAGATATCCAGTGATCTGTATATTTACAAACCTAATAGTACCTCAAAACTGGCACATGAGCATTTATTTATAAGTCCTCTATAGTATTGGTCTCTTTTTAGACTAAATGTCCTTAAAGCCCTGGTTGGTACCATTTTTAATTTTATAAAAGTTTTTTATGAAGCCCTGAGTGATTGACACCATATATTACATTTTTTGTTTATCCTATGATTTACAATTTTTTTGTTGATATGAGGATAAACTCCTTTCTCTACTACCTTTCACTATTAGAGTTTTTCATACACTTCACTTGTTATCCATCAGTACCCTTTTAGCACTTTTATATTTATCCATCCACCATCATATCCATATCCACCACAGGTGCCTACACATATTCCTTGTTCTAGGATCACAGTAGTGATTGTCCTTTGTTCGTCCCTCCCCTGTTCCCCCCCCCCCCCCCACTACACTTTACCTCTACCGTTCAATTAACGGTTTATGCGCATAGCTACACATTTTATTCACCAACATCCCATCACATATCCACTTGGTAGTTTAGCTAGGTATTCCTCGTATTCAATCCACCAGCAAGGTTTCTCTTTAATACTTTTATTTTTAACTTCTTTTTAATCACAAATGAGTAAGCCGGGTTAGGCAACTCATAATAAAGATTTTGTTTGAACTTTTATATTTAATAATTTCATCTACAATGTCTTTATAACAGTCCCATAATATCCGTCAAATTTTATATCTTTACAGAGGGACTTGGGGATGGGGATTTAGATCTTGAAGTTTGGTTCTGTTGCTCGGTCCGGAGCCTGGACCTTTTTATCTCTGTCCATTGTCTCGCCGGTCTGGGAGGTAGGCTAAATTCTTGCGGTACTTCCAGCGTAGCCTCTCTGGGCAAGAGGTTTAAGTCTAGGAGAACCGTGTTACATTCAGTTAAAGAGTGAACAATATAATTGGCCATCCCCACTTGGAATGATAGGCTGAAGGGGAACCCCCATCTGCATTTGATGCCATTTTGGGTTAAGATTAACAAGGCTGGTTTCTGTTGTTTTCGTTTTAGTAGAGTGGAAGGGGATAGGTCAGCAAATATCTGTAGCCGGGTGCCATCCAGGCCTGTGATTGCTTGCGCCTTTCGTGATGTTGCTAGGATCAGGTCTCGTGTCCCCTGGCGGAGAAATCGAGCTATGACATCTTTAGGTTGTTCTGACGACGCAGGACCCCTCAGGGCCCTATGCGCCCTCTCAATCTCCCATGAGTCCTGGGGGTGATCCGGCAGCAGATTATGGATAAATGCGTTTAGGTACGTCTTTAGGTCTCCCACTGATTTTGATATCCCTCTAAATCTTATATTGTTGCGTCTAGCTCTGTTCTCTAGATCTTCTAGTTTATTTTTTAACGCCATAATGTGATCATGGTTTTGGGTTATATCCAAGCGGTCTTTTTGTTGTGCATCAACAATCTGATCGGTTATTGTTTCTAGCAAATGAGTGTGGTGCCCAAGGTCACGCAAATCCTGCCTTATTTCTTTTACAGCCTTGTCAAAATGGGATCCAAGAAGGTTGTTAAAATCAGAAAGGGAGATATCTGATAGTTTCTTTGGCTGCTTAGTGTGGATTGTATCATCCTCAACGTCCGAGCCTCCTGATGAATCCAATGTGGATGCTTGGGGGGAGGCATGATTTTGTTGTTGGGATTTTAAGTGATCCTGGATACTTATTGAGGGCAAATTTTGCTTGGATTTATCCATTCTGCCGTCCTGGTCTGTGGATCTGAATACTGATCTTAGTATATGCATGTTAGCAAAATATTTTTTTTATAATTTTAAATTTATCCGAGGAGTTTCAGTAGTTTTGAGTAGCTTTCCAACGACAGGGTATCCCCTCCAGCCCAAAAGCTATCAATTTACAGCATTAGTAGAGGGTTGAGCGGTCGGTCCCAGTGGCCCCTATGGGGAACATGGGTTAGTGAATCTCATTTTCGGGGGGTTGGTGGCATATCTGGGTTAATATGCTTGGTGCCTGGGTCGTGACGGCAAATATTTCCACCTCTTTTTTTTTTTTGCTCTGTTTTTCCCCTTTCTGTTTGGGGTTTGACAATTAGTCCCAATTTATTTTTGTTTTTGGTGGGTTACCTCTGTTGACCTTCCCTCTCTGAGATGTTAGAGCAGTTTCAGTGTTCTTGTCTGTTTGTAGTTTCCCAGTAAGCTATTTGTTGTTATGGGGTTGTATCAACAGGGGTTTTGCGGTTAAGAGAATGACAAGTCCAATGTATGCTTAAGACTTTTGTTGCACTGCTTTATGATATTCTCCTTCGCGGAGCAGTACTGCTTAAGTATTTATTTTTTGTGTCCCACAGTGTAAGTTTTAACTTAATAAATGTATAGATATGTATAGGCTTCCAGTCTATATCTTAGGGGAGTACTATGTCAAGTCTCTCTAGATTTTTTTCATATATACCCTCTGTTCTTTATGCTGTAGGCGTGAATATAGTCAGATTAGTTGATTAACCCCTGGATAATTCTTGTGGGAGATTATGGGTAGTTTGCTTTGATCCTTAATATAAGTCATGCACCCCAATTAGGGACTGATTGCTTATATTTTCTTTTTTTCTATTTTTTTTTGGCTTCCCTTTCTTGTAATTGTTTGTAAAAGTTACTGAGTGAGGCCTTTGCTTTCCTTGCTAGGTTTCTGCCACTGTGTTGGCAGGTTGTTATAAATACATTTGTTTTGGGGCTAGGGTCCTGTAGAGTTATGTTTGTTTACTGCCCCCTTAAGATGGCCGCCGGGTTTTCACTGGCTTTTCTCATCCCAAAATGGCAGCACCGCAGTGGCTACGTCACTACCTGGTTTTCCACTCTCCCTCCTCTACCTTCTCTCCTGCCGGACCCCTGTCAGGTAACTCACCGGCTCTGTCCAGCTACCAGGAGTGGGTCTGATGTGATTGGGGGGGGGGGGCAGACTTGTGGCCCTGGTCTCTGGCTGGATCACGGATTACTGTTCCCTCCGTTTTCTCTCACTGATCTTCCTTCTTTGCTGATCCGCCGTAGAGCGGTCTGGGTCCCCAGTTTGCCTTTGGTAGATGATTGCGAGAGGTGGTTAGTCGGCCCGGGTTGGGAGAAGGCCGGCTACTTTGCAGGCGTGCTTGGTCTATGTAGGCCCAAAGCCTCGTGGTGCAGTAATTGGGCCACCAGCCCCACTTGGGACCTATCAAATTGGTCCGCTTAACGTGCTGGATACTTGGGTGCTGAGCAGGGGTGAAATGGGTCAGAAGATCCCGCTGTATTTTAGCTTTTGCTGGTTCTGGTATCGGAGCTCTGCCCAGGCACGTCTGCTAAGCTCCCTTGCCAGCCACGCCCCAAGGCATCGTAATTTTTTGATGTCAATATAACTTTGCTTGCAATGTCTGAGTAATCCTCATTATTGATGGTATTGAGGAAGATTCTTGAAATTAGTGGTTCTGTTGAAATCCAATGTTAATGAGCCAATCATTGAATTGATTTCGCCCTTCAGATCTCATATTTACTTCTAATCTCAGGTGTGTAAATATTTTCCACAGCTTACTTCTTTTAATACACATTTCGATTATGTCAGTATGATTGCCATGTGGCACCACAGGTAATGTTTGCCTGAAATCTCCTCCTAACAACATCACCTTTCCACCAAATGGCAAATCATTAGCCATAACTTATTTTAATAATTGATCAATACATTGGGGGGCATGACATGACATCATAGTTGCCTCATCTATTATAATTAATTTACTCTTGTGCAATTTTTTGGCTTGTAATGAATTCATTCGAATATCCGACACTGATGTTTCCAGAATGGGAACTGGCAGTTTAAATCCACTATGCACAGTTCTACCACCTTCTAACAAAAGTGCGGCAATTCCAGTGGTTGCAAATGGCAGTGCTATTTGACCCTGTGCTCGAATGCAACTCATCAATAAATTATATAGGTAAGTTTTTCCTGATCCACCCGGACCATCCAGATAGAAATAACGCTCTTTGGGCATTTCATCTTCTATTGCATTTGTGATGGCGTTAAATGCTTCCAATTGCAATACATTTAAAGTTCCAATTTTTTCTTGTGTTTTTTGGTATTCAATGTCAGTGTCATACTCATCAAAGTTAATTTCATCTATAAATCCTGGATCAGGCAGATTAAAGTTGGCACAATTTAATCCATGACAAAGAAAGATTTCCTGTATTTTGATTAATGCTTTAAATTGTGCAATGGTCTCATTATAAGGTTGCAACAAATCTTCACACATATGTAATTTAAATTTTTCCCACAAAGTTAAGGCATCTAGTACATTGCAAAATATACAAATAAAAGCAAATTGTTCTCTCATTTGCTTTGGCATTTGACATAGTGCTGCTTCCTCAAGACATCTCTCCCATTCTGTATCATCTGTTAGAAAGTTTTGATGTCTTGCAGCTAACTGGAAAGTGTCATAAACTATGTGTGTGACTGTGCGTAAAGGTTCATAACTTTGTGCACTGGGAACATGTAAAAGCAGTAATCTTAAACTGAAACGTTCAATGTCTCATGGACTGACGGTATATATTCTTGGGATAATTTTATAATTATGTTTCTTTTGTTGTCTCCATTCACCATTTACGAATACATAGTGATTTGGAATGTCAATGTATACAAATTGTCTGGCCTCAGTGTCCTGACAATTTAATTGAAACCAAGCAGTAAGCGTTGTTGCTCTATGTTCACTTTGTGCTAAAGCATTTGTTTCATTGCCGGCTGTGAAGCAAACAAATTGACTTTGTGGCAGATGGACAGCTAATCGACACACAGCATGTGACCGATCATGCATCTCAAATTTGAGAAGACGCCACATTGCTTCAGGAGCACTTACATAGCGAGCATCTAAATAAGAAGAAAGTTCGTCATGTAAAATGGGGTTGTCTTTTTCATTGTCATATCCTTTATATATATATCTATACACATATTTTATGGATTTGATGGAAGTGCAAGCTTCCACATTGATATGTGCATTGTACTTTATCAGCAAATGTGGATTGTATGGAACCACATATCCATTATCGACCTTTTGGCCACGGATAATAGCTGTTTGTCCTTCTCTTCTTTTATACAAAGGGTATCCATCACAATTAACATAAATCTGCATTTGAAATAGTTTTGGAAACTCTTTTATGCATTTCTTATTTTCTATACATGTTGAGTTAGAATTGCTCTCTCCACATGGCCATGTATCATTCTGTGAGTTACAATCTCATAAAGTCTTGAATGCTTTTCTGGATGTGGCAGTTCAGCACTAATCACTGAATCCACTCTATCTGCTGTATTTAATTTATCTTTTTCTTGCAAGATTAAAAGTATATGTGCATGTGGCAGGCCTCTTTTGAAATTCAATAGTATATAAAAAAGCCACATATTTTCCAAATAAGTCTGCTTTAGTGATATCATAAATTAAGGAATTAAGTTTGATTTTGAATACTCTTGCATCCAAATCTGGTCGGTCAGAAGTAGTTTGTCCAAGCATAACATTTTCTTTGATCTCTGGCCATTGTGGATTACATATAAATGTAATAAATAAATCTGGTTTGCAAAATTTAGTGACAATAGCCATGCATCATTGTATCTTTCTCGCATATTGCGAGGAGATCCTTGGAAAGAGGATGGCAAAATCATTGAATGTCTCTGTTTGCAGCCAATTCAGCGACATAATCCATCAATCCACAATATTGTTCAACTCGAAGCTTGTTTTTTGGGAATTTGACAAAATTTAGATTATTTGCTTCGACTTGTAGATAAGAATCAATAATCCATTGTTGTGTGAGTTTACCCCCACATAAAATAGGATTATAATGATCCTGGACAGCAGTTTGTGCCACTTTATATTCCAGCATTGAGATATTGTTTCTACTACAAACTTTACTATTTGGATAACTTTGCAACTGCAATTTTGGTTGCCATCCTGGCTCCCCATTTGAAAAGAAAATGGGATATGTCATAGGATCCAAATGACTGCTTAAAATATTGATGTTTATAAAAGGTTGTTCTTGATTGCATGGATATATTCTAATATCCCGCTCAAATGGTGGTTCCCCATCATAATTTTTGGAAATAGAGTATTAATTGGAAATAGAGTATTAAGAATGACCTTAATTTTATTACACACTAGCGAACTGCCCGTCAAAAAATGACGGCAATGAAATTGTAAGTGAGCTAATGCTGTTTGGTGTGTAATAATCAAATATATAATACATTAATAAATTAATATACTTTACCTATTTTGAAGCATTGTGTTGAAGAGCTGTCAATGTGTTTTGAGGTTGCTGCAGCATTAGTGGTGTGGAGCTGCTGTGTAAGCGTGCTGAATGTGTGCAGTGTAATACTGTGCGTGCGCAAGACGAAACCGTTAGCGTAGTGGTGTACTTCCGCATTGACGTAAAATGGCGGGTTATCTGTGGTATGCGTCTTTGCGGATTATCCGTAGGTGCTTCGTGGTGGTTTTTGAGTTTTGTGTGGTGTTTTGCGAGTGTGTTGTGGTGTTTTACGTGTTGAGAGTGCTGTAGCCTCGTTTTCGTTTTGTTCGTCGGCAATTTTTCTCTCGCTTAGCGATTTGATTAGTGTCTAAAGTGTTTTATTTTTATTTAAATGAAGGTGTAACTTGTTTTTTTGAGGTGCTGGATGGTTCCTCTTGCTGTAGGTAAGCTTTTTATGTGTGTGTTGTGTGTATTTATTGTGTTTTAAATGTTTGTATGTCGGCGTGTTGCGTCCGATGTTTGCGAGGTCGTAATGTCTGGTAACGTGTCTCGTATGGTGTTTGCGTGTGTAGCCTCGTTTTGGTTTTGTTCAGCGGCCATTTTTTCTCTCGCTTAGCACATTTTTTTGTGTCTAAACTCTTTTATTTTGAGTGAAATGAAGGTGTAAGTTGCATTTTTGAGGTCCTGGATGCTACCTCTTGCTGTAGGTAAGCTTTTTATGTATGTGCTGTGTGTATGTATTGTGTTTTGAATTTTGTAATGTTCGCGAGTTGCGTCCGAGTGTTGCGAGGCCGTAATGTGTGTTAACGTGTGTCGTATGTTGTTTGTGTTGCTCGTAAAATTTAGTGAGTGTCGTAATTGGTGTGTCGTGTTGTTTGCGTTGCGACGTGAAGTTTGCGAGGGTCGCAGTTGCTGGCATGGAGCGCCTTTGGCGCTCCATGCCAGCAACTGAGGCCCTCGCCCACTGCCCTCGCTTCGTGAGGGCCTTGGCTCGATGCGCGAGCCGCGGGCTCGCTATGCGAACCCGCAAGCGTTAGCAACAAGTCGCATGCTCACAACTATATATGTGATATATATATATATATATATATATATATATATATATATATTTATTTAGTTTTGTTGTGTCAGCTTGTGGGAATATATCATACCCCTCATATATATATTTCTTTTTTTACATCCTATTTACTATCTATGGTTTTGGATATGCCTGTATATGTTTACCCTGAAAATTATTACTATCATCTATTTTTATTATCTGCCTTTGCTTCCACTACCACTAATCAGATACTGAAAACTAGAGCATTTACCTACCTCTGTTTTGATATTTTACGTATTGAGAGATATAAATTGTCAGAACATGCTGGACCCTTTGTGTGTATAAATACACTTGTAGGTATATATATATATATACATATATATATATATATATATATATATATATATATAATTATGCATGTGTATGTGTATATTTATGTATATGTATGGCAATAGGTGTAGGTACTTTTATTGCCATATTGGAACATTTTACAACCATTCACTTGCATATATTACAGTGTCATATGCTTATTGCCATATCTGGACAACCTTTCCCCTCATAAATACCTGTTTATTTATTATTAATTAACAATTTATTTATTAGTCATTTATTATTTATACAATTTCTCTCTTATTATCTTTTACCATCTGTATTTTACCCCACAGCCACACTAAGTGTTCAAATTTCTGTAATACTATCAATCATGGACACACTCATGGGTCACCCAGAGAAGTGGTTATGTTATAATAAGGACGAGAAGGAGCTGTTGCTCCTTTCCCCCTATATGCAGTTAGTGTTTGTCAGATTAGTCATTTAAATTTATGTTCAATGATCCTTCTCATCATAGATCTTGCTACTACATTATGCGATCTCCACTGCAATTTCACTTTCTACTTTGAGATGGACCTCTATTTCTATTGGGCGTTAGGTTGCTTAGCAAGAGGCATGCAGGGAGGTCAAGTGACACACACAGACCAACGGGACTAATGTTTGGCGGCATTTTGTAGCTTTAAATGGCGATATCTGAATGCCATTTGTCTTTTACATACACATCTGCTCTGATAGGTGTAAAACCATTGAGGAAGCCATGTATCATTGACGAAACGCATCTGGTCTACTTTTGCTATTGATTTTATCATTCATTTTATTTTATTGTATGCATTTATTGTTTTTATAATCAACTAGCGAATTGCCCGTCAAAAAATGACGGCAATGAAATTGTAAGTGAGCTAATGCTGTTTGGTGTATAATAATAAAATAACTAATAGATTAATAAAGTAATATACTTTACCTGTTTTGAAGCATTGTGTTGAAGAGCCGCAATCTGTTTTGATTTTGCTGCAGCATTAGTGGTGTGGAGCTGCTGTGTAAGCGTGATGAACGTGTGCAGTGTAATAGTGTGCGTGCGCAAGACCAAACCGTTAGCGTACTCGTGTACTTCCGCATTGTTCTAAAATGGCGGGTAATGTGTGGTATACGTCTGTAGCGGAATATCCGTAGGTGTTTTGTGGTGTTTTGCGTGTTTCTTGGGGTGTTTTCCGTGTTTAGAGTGTTGTAGCCTCGTTTTCGTTTTGTTCGGCGGCCCGCAAGCGTGAGCAATGGCTCGAGCGGGCTTGCATGCTCACAACTATATATGTGATACACACACACACATTATACACACACACACATTATATATACACACATACACACACAATATATATTGTGTGTGTGTATATATATATATATAATGTGTGTGTATATATAATGTGTGTATATTGTGTGTGTATACACACACACAATATACACACACATTATATATATACACACACACAATATACACACACATTATATATATATATATATATACACACACAATAAGATGGAGATGAGGCACATATACAATGGCTGACTGTATAGGTGTATGCACTGACTGTATATCTGTACACACTCACTATATACACACACTATATACACACACAGTATATATATACACACACACACTATATACACACACAGTATATATACACACACACTATATACACACACACACACACACTATATATACGCTATATATATATATATCTTAAAAAACACACAGTATATATATATATATATATATATATATATATTAAAAAAACACACAGTATATGTATATATATATATATATATATATATATATATATATACACACATATACTATGTGTTTTGTTTTATATATATATACATATATATATACATATACACCGTGTGTTTTTTATATATATATATATATATATATATATATATATATATATACACACACACTGTGTGTTTTTTTAATATATATATATATATATATATGTATATATACTGTGTGTTTTTTTAATATATATATATATATATAAAAAAACATATATATATATATATATATTAAAAAAACACACAGTATATATATATATATATATATATATACACATATAGTTTACTCCCCACACCTATATAGAGCTCACTCCTGTGGTCCCAGGCCCTATCATGTCCCCTCTCACCCCACATGAAGCCGTATCAGGCTCCACTGACCTGTCCAGCCCGGGGGGCAGGCCTGTGTGTGCTCGGGGGAGGCCCGTGTATGCAACTGCGGCCCTCGCGAAGCGAACCCCTATCAGGCTCCACTCACCTGTCCAGCCCGGGCAGGCCTGTGTGTGCTCGGAGGAGGCTTCGTGAGGGCCGCAGTTGCTGGCATGGAGCACCTTTGGCGCTCCATGCCAGTAACTGAGGCCCTCGCTACGCGAGCCTGCAAGCGTTAGCAACGACTTGAGCGGGCTCGCATGCTCACAACTATATATGTGATTGATACATGTGTATTGTACTTAGAATAAAACTAATATAGCATAATTGAGCCCAAGTGTTTGTAAAGCTGTACACCTACTGTAGTCCCATTATGGGCAGGCTCTCAAGGGACCTACAGAAAGAAATAGAGAGACTACACATACCTCTCAAATAGCATAACACTTAACAAGGCCATCAAGGTAATACCTGTAGAACCATATATACATACCTGTAAGAAAACATGTGTAATTCACCTTCATGGAAACCATTTGGAACTCCTGTACAAGGATATCAACTGTATCGGGACACCCTGATATAGCGTGGGAGCTGTTACCGTGACGTGATCATCATACCTCATGTGATGAACTTCTAATATGCAAGTGCTCTGATTGTCTTTTATCATTTACATCTGCTGTTATATTATACACTTTTTAGAGTAATCTGCACTAGGAGGTGGGGCGCTTCTCTCCCCCTATCTTTTCACTTTTTTTATGTACTACTTTTTTTGAATATTACGAGGTCACCTGCACACCTCATACCCATGCTTGGACATACATCTTCTATGAGATCTATAGACATTTATTACTAGAACTGGATTCTATGTGAAAACCTCTATCTTAATCAATCAAAACCATTTTTAGCACTTATTATCATTATCACCTGGTATTTACTCCCTGCATAAGTTTAAATCCATCACAGATTTTTTGGCCTCCATCTCGACTGATTATTTTTATACCTGATTATACTGTTCCTCTATATGTTCCCAGTAGCGCTACGATTAGGTATATACCAGTGTAGTATATCTATATTTCAGATGGAAAAAATAGATATTTTCTGACACATTATCATAGGGAAAATAGACAAAGTGGCCTACTTGGAGATACTAAAATATTAGGTTAATACATTATGGCAAGAAATGGGCCACTTGGATCAACAGAGATATACAATAACAAAAAAATAGAGCTATTGAAAAAATAAGAAAATATTAATACATTGTACAATATTGATTATCAGGCACTCCCTGTTCCAACACCTTACCGGATTAACCGTTTTGCCAGACCCATGGTGCCTGTGGTGTGTGGGCCCTATTTCTCGGTTACAGGCTTAGTCACCAATCTCAAAAATGCAAAGGCTGTCCAGAAGTCCTTCCACGAAGAGACCCAGCCCAGAGAGCAGTCACCAGCACAAGTCGAAACTGAAAGGGTTGCCGACCACCCAACCAACACCACAGCTGCACTATGACAACCCCAACAGCTACCGCAGGCCCCACAGCAGCCTCTTCCTACAGTTTAGAGGTGATAATGACGATCTTGTAACACAATATGCTTAGTGAATAGTTATCAATTTACAAGGCTAAACCCACTGGAGAAAGTGGCATTGATTCATGATAACAAGTAACTAAATCAACTAACAGTTTATTTCTACATAAAGTGGGTTTTAGATAATAAGGGTGTGGCTCCTATGTTTCTGTGTTTTATAGAGGCTATATAACTTCTGAAAGTCAGTTTGAGACAAATATTCAGCAGATATTAACAGAAACATTAAGTTACACTTTAACACAGGTATAATACAGAGGATGTAGGTGTAGATTTAGCATAGCCTAAGCTCACAATATGCTGTTTTGCAAATATGAAGGATGGCAGCTCACGTGGTAGTAAACAGAAACAAAGGGACAGTTTCACAAGATGGCAGCATTTTAGTCTTTTGGTTTGGAATTTGCCTTACTCTGTCTCTGACATTATATTGCAATCTAGACTTTAAGTAGTTCCACCTCTCAACATAGGACTGGGACCCTTGATTTGAAATACTCCTTGACATCATGTCTTCTGCCTCACTAATACTGCCTGTCTACACCCTCATATGTCACCCAGGCCAAGAAAAAACTACCTCTGTAAGACCAACTCAAATAAAGGAGCACTGCTCTAATGAAATAAGCTAAATTATAATGCATGTTCCCTTAACTAATTTGCACACATTATTTTAGCCATGTTGAAAATATAAAGACATATGGCCTGAATAGTCCTTCCATGACAGCAGTGACTCTTGCCTACTAACCATTCCAGCTCCTCTGTACTCCGCAGAGAGAGTTAACATACCAGTTCACAGCAATGAAACCCAGGCCAATCAAGGCTCTCCTTGCAGTAATTGCTTTGATCAAAGTATCACTAACACCCTTTACCAGCCTTGTTTTCTCAGGTGTGTTGCTACTATGTGACACATAAGGAGCCTGAATGCTCACAAAACCCTATTATACACTGCACATTGTTGTGTTAAAGCAGCTGTACTTCTTGTTATTTTTACAAAAATAGGACCATTTAGAAACCAGAATGGATGTGTTTTGAATCAAAATAGGTGTACTGAAGTGGCTAATTTTAGCTCAGATAATTGATTGTAAATTATATTGCATGTTTACAAGGCTCTGGTGCCTTGCACATAAAATATGAGGCTCCTGTGTTTTCAGGCAAACGTCAGTAATTCAAGGACATTTATAAAAAAAAGGTACCAGGAAGAGCTGAGAATATTTATTACTAGGAAGCACATAAAAATATATAGAATACTATTCAATACCCTTGTGATGCACCTTTATTACGGCTTTTGCTTTTTAAGTGGTTTTGGTGCATTGTCCAAGATACTCAAATCTAAAACTTAACTGCTTTATATTCCACTTAATCATTCCAAATATATCAGATTTAATGGCTGCTGAAGTTGTCTTCTGCATTAGCTAAAATGAATATGACATATAACAAAATAATATGGCAACACTTCTACCCAAAGCAGAGGTTTTCATCTAGTGTACCCTAAGAACAGCCAAGGTGTGCCATGATCAAACTCTCAGACCTTCTGAATCATTAGGCAACACCATTCCATAACTTTTTTACATTTTGTGCCATAATTTGAAATGGCTGGAGTACTTGTTTAAAAAAATTAAAAGCAGCATTTTGGCAGCTCTAAACCTGAAGACAGAGAGGCAACAACTCCTGTGTGATGACTTCAAAACAGATTGTGGTATTTGACCACATAGAATCACAGGACAAAATAAATAGATTAATGATAATTATTAGGCTAACAAATAAAATACAAATTGTGAATTAAAAAGATTGAAAAAATGATAGTGCACAGGCTGAGAAAATGAAGCTGAAAGCAGAAGTCTGTCTCAGATTGCTTCCAAAGTTGCTGAGTATTTAACTAACCTGGATGAAATTTTTGGGCTCAGTGGAGAGAACAGTAAAATAACTGGTAAAGTGAATTATTTGCTTACTGAAGTACCAGTTTCTGTTCAGGCTCTCACCTGTGGATCTGCAGAGATTCCAATGATCCAAAAAAGACACATACGGTTAGACATAAAGTTAACACTCAGCTTACATCCCTTATGCACATGAGTCAATTCATTGCCTTCAAACATGTTTATACTAGATGGTACTTTTCAGATTCATGTTTAAGTGTCTGGAACCTTACAGTTTAGGGCAAGAAACAATACTGATGCTTTATTACATTGAAGTACCACAAAGAAACTTTGTTTTTTTCATTGATGGACTTGAAAAGCCAACATGTAAAGACAATGGTGGTACATGGAATAGGCTGGTGGACATGAGAGCTGTCCATTCAAACAGCTAATAGATGTTATGCTCACTAGCTAATTACTCGTCCACACTATCCCTATTCCTTTGTCTTAGAAGAATATGTATCTACTATTAATCCTATCTCTACTTCTGAGAAGCAGCCTGTTGATAAGAGAGAGTGTTTCAAGTCTTACTGGGATTCTAAGGCGGAAAATAATGGGAAAAATATTTGAAAATGTAAAATTAATTTTAATGGTAACAATAATAATGATAAGAACAATATTACAATTAATAATACATACATAATAATGGTAATAAATAGCAAAATATTATTATTATTATTATTAATAATAATAATAATAATAATAATAATAATATAATACTATAATATAAATGTCTTTTATCATGTCTACTTTGGTATGAAAGCTTCCTTTGAGATCCCCAATTTTCTTGATGAGATCACTTGACTTTCCCATTCTGTTTACTACTTCTACATCGCTCTTTTTGCTATTCTCTGGAATTCTGCATTCAGTTGGACAAATATTTTCCTATCTTATCTGGGCTATTTTCAAAGCCTCATAAGACAGGCAGTTTGCCTTCTTAGTTTTCTTTCTTTTGTGGGTATTCTTTGTTGCTGTTTTCAGAACAATGTCACTAACTTCTGTCCATAGTTCTTCGGGCATTCTATCTACCAAGTGTGGTCCCTTGAATCTATTATTTACCTCCACTGAATGTACACATGGGATATCATTTATTTTGTATCTGCTTGGTCTGATGAATTTTCCTCTTTTCTTCAGTTTAATTCTGAACTTTGTAAAAAGATGCACATGATCTGAGCTGCAGTAAGTTTGTCTTGTTTTTGCTGACTGTATAGAGCACCTCCATCTTTGGCTACAAATTGTAAAGTCGATCGGATTTCTATATTGTCCATAATGTGATGTCAATGTGTATACTTGTTTCTGAGGCTGTTGGAAAAGGGAGTTTACTATGAACAGAAATATTGACAGAATTATTCTAATCTCTGATCGCCTTCATTTTGTACTCCAAGGCCAAACTTTCCAGTTATTCCAAGTTTGTTTGTTTTTTTGGTTTACTTTAGCGTTACAATCTCCTATGAAGGGAAGAATTTTTGGAATACACATTTTCATTTATTAGCACCTACCACCTCTGCTCCAAGATTGTACATAAACCCTTCAAATTTTCTCTAAGCATTTCATCTTCAAGTAATGATTTCTTGTAATTCTGGCAATTATTTTTCCATGCAATAAATATACACATCAGAAGAACAGCCTCACATATGTCCTTTGCTGAATATACTCCTTTACTATATTTATAGACTTATCTCGTAATAACTTACTGCTCTTATTGCGCTTTCAATTTAGAAGCATTCAGTGTTTCTCTATAAAGGATATAATATGATTTTTCATTATTATATGATTTTGATTTATTGGTAACTCTAGGGGATAAAGATCTCGATCCATAAATATACACCTGGGATGAAAAGGTTCTCGGGAAAAAAATCTGTAGCATATCATGGATGTGTTCTACTTTAGGGCAAAATATATTGCATCCAGTTGTCTTCGAAAATACAAAAAAAATCTATTTTACATCAAGAAACAGCAAAAATGTAAAACTAGTACTGTAGTTTGTAAGTTCAATTTCAGCCAGAAATGATTGCCAAGTTGCATAAAAGGCAATACAGTATATTATGTTTATGTTAATACTGCCACAGGCCTATAATTTATGTTACAGCAGCAATTCATGTCAGAGACAAGGGTTTTTGACTTCTGAAAAAAGTATTATTCTGCAGTTATTTCAAATAGAATATAAATATATACATTATTTATTGTATGGTAAAACTTGATTTACAGAAATATTTTGGCTTAGATAAAACCTGTGACTTATCTACCCATTTCCCTATTTATTTTTACAGTTGCTGACCTCTTTTGATCCATGGCCTAGTTATGACATGACTACCAAGTGGGAAGAAAACGGGGGATAAAAAAAGCAGTGTTAAATATCATATGTTTTTAAACAGAGCTGGATTTTTTTTCCCACTCAATAAATAGCTCACATAAAATAATTGAAGGCATTATATGTTTTAACTCTACTTATCCCGTCCCTACTCTTATCCCCACTTGTTTAATACCTCTCATAGAAACCAAATTAAGTGGATATTGTTTTAACTATTCTTATCCTGAGTTATCCCTGATGGCAATAGGCAATCTCAGTTCCAGGCAAATAAACGGGGAAGAAGTGTAGGCAGTGACCGATTTTTATTTTCCTGGGATCTGAGATCTCTTCAGATGTTAACTGTAGCCATGAAATTGTAGCCATGAAATTAAAAGACTTTTGCTTCTGGGGAGGAAAGCTATGGCAACTCTAGACAAGCTAGTAAAAAGTAAAGATATTAAACTATCAACAAAGGTCTACATAGTTAGAACTATGGTATTCCCAGTAGTAACATACGGATGTTAGAGCTGGACCATAAAGAAGTCTGAGCTCCATAGAATTGACACTTTTGAATTGTGGTGTTGGCGAAAACTACTTAGCGACCCTTGGACTGCAAGAAGATCCTATAAATCAGTATTTCAGGAAATCCATCCATAGGGTCAGAAGCTACTGAAGGACTAAACAACAACACATCTACAATCTTTTTACAAAATAGTAATTCTTCACATAGTTGTCCCTTCCATCTCTTTTTCTAGCATTATTTTGCAGAACGCTGGAATAAATCAAATATTTGTCATAGAAAACCCTTAAAGAAAAGCAGGTTTTAGGAAAATGCAATTTTTAAGGAGGTGTAGCCCTGCATTTAGACCATTCGCATAAGTACTGAGGATTGTGCTTGACTAAAACTAAAAACAAATGTGATTGCTCCAGTCCTATAAAAATACAACAGTCCATTATAGGCTTGGGTCAAGATTGGTAAGTGGTCATAAGCAAAATACCCTGTGTGCCAGCCTTTCCATTGACAGACACTGTTCTTGCCCATAAAGGCACTGCACCGGTGTTCAAACTTCTGAGCTAATAGCCACATATAAATATCAACAGCCCAGAGAAAAAGTTGTACCCAGGAATCTTTGAAAATAATTTAATTATGTTACTGTTTTAATGAAATCAGTAAATGTATAGATGTGGTTGTACCTGAGGGAGCACTGCATGTGATAACATATATGGAGTATAGTACCATCAGTGTAAGATTCTGTATCAATTTTCTTTCATTCTACCACAAGTTGATGACTTTGTTTTTGCTCTGTACCAGATTTTTCACCTCTGCTCTTTTGTAAGTTCTCTCCCCAGATCATTTTCCCAAAGTAGCATTTAATTATGCTTTTAATGTGCAGTGAGTTTGTGTATTTTTTGGAATTAAACCCTTAAAAACATTTCCAATACACAGCTTTCCAAACATTTATTAGTCTTGACTGTATATGCTGGTATACAAGAGAGTAGACTTTTTTTCAGATTGAATTTAGATGTTAATAAAAAAAAAATCTAATTTCTCTTTTTGTCCAATAACCATTTAATAGGCGAGTTTTCGAATATTATACTGTCTAACGGCCCTATTACAATTGGTTATGTAGCCGCAAAAAGGTTTCCTGGGAACTGTGGGAATTTTTTTTGCACAGCCCCTACAAAGCTGTCAACAAACTAGAAAACTGTATCCGGGCTATTTTTACGATGTCCCTAAGCCATCAGCTCAGCAGTCCCGCAACATTGCTGCATCAACACTACTGACGATCACTCTCTATGAGCCTAGTTAACTAACTGGGATTCCCTCCTCCACATACCTCAATCACTACCTAAATCTATAACCATGAGGGTCTATATAGACTCCCATGCCACCTAAATATTAACCCTGTGCGACATAGGTCTTTAAAGGCCCTTGTGGTACTAAATCAAATATATTAAAAATACAGAAAATAAATACAATAAAATAAAAATAAAACTACATATATTAATAAATTAAAATTAACCTGTATGACACATAATTAATACTTATCTCCCCTTGATGCCCATCCAGCGATGTTCGGGATGCCCTGGTCCTCGATCTTCTGCCCTGGATAAAAAGGGCAATCCATCTTGAGTACTCTTCTTGTAGTCAACTGTCTTCAGTCTTCCACCTAAAAACCTGATGTTCTAGAAAAAACTATTACACTAACAAAGCTCCTCCTAAGAGGAGCAAACCCTTTGCAAATTGCTTTTGCTGTGCTTTTGGGGCTTAAATACAATTTTATATGGCTTCTAATTTGTTGAAATATGTGTGAATCATATTTGAGCCGAACAAAATTGATTTTGGATGTCACCCTGCTCATTTTATCGTGGTAAAATTGTTTCAACCATTGCTTAGATTGATAAGGTCCCTTAATCTGACCACAGTGGTCATTTAACATTATGGAAGCCCTGTGAGAACTTTAAATGGCCTAAGATCTTGTTTTAAGTTCTATATTACTTAAACTCATATCATAAGAAATTAATAATGATTAGAATTAATTTTGGATGTCACACTGTGGAACCCCATGGCATCCATTCTATTACCATAGGGGTCCCAAATAGTCCCTATGGTCCCCAAGGCACCTATGCCTAACACCTACCATAGGGCACGCTATGAACCTCCATGGCACCCTAAATACGACCATAGGGGGTCCATATGGACCACCATATTACCTAACAATACCCTCTAATAAAAAGACACCCATAGTATGCTTACATATAACCAGTGAGGTCCTTATGCACCTTTAGGATACCCAGGATACCCACATTCTAACTCCTTCCACAGGGGTGCTTATTGAGGGTGCAAAAGCACCCTCATAGTGCCTAACACTGCCCCATAAACTACCTACACTAAGCTAGATACAAAAATAAAAAGGAATTCCAATAAAAACGACTTACCAAAAACAGAAATTATCAAAAATAGATTGCTATTAAAATAAAAAAGAAAATTATTATAATAAAAATAAGAATAATAATTTACATAAAATAAAATGAAAAAATAACCTGTATGGGATGATGCAAAATTAATTAATACAGTACCCTTGGAATGATCTTTGACACTCTGGTCCTCAATTTTCAGCCTTCATATGCAGACACATGCTTGCTAAATGTAGACCTCTCTTCAGCCTGTGGGGAGATCCTGTTTTTTTAAATGTAAATTATGATTATTATTTTAATATTATTACTATTTTTTTATGAGGGGGGTATGGTCCATGGTTAGCATACCATGGGGGTCCCATTTAGCAAACATGCTATAAGCTGAAGAGGGAGTGTATTAGATAATGGAGCACTAGATCTATGGAACGTCCTTCAGTAGAGATGGCAGAGGAAAATAATGCAATTGAAACAGACATATTTTATAACACATATATGACTATTCTCAATACAGTATAAAAGCAGAGCAAAATAGATTTGAGATATTAAATTGGGTTGGAAAATAACAGATGAGGGTTCTTATTTGCTGTCAGCATCTATAATGATGGGATACTGTTTGTTCACTAAGTGTGTCTGTAAAATGTTATATATTGTGCTCAAACATTACAGAGTGCACATCTCTAGTGGAAACTTTGAACTTTTATCCACAGCCAAATCTGAGAACTATTTACGGCATTTCGACATTTGACTATTTAGATGTCTAGGGATGCATTCTGCCTAGACGACTAATTGCCCAATATCAAATTTATTGTAAAGAGAAAATGGTTTTGCATGTTAAAAATATAAACCTTCAATCATCTGTCTGTAATACACACACAGCTTGTCTGTTGCAGCCTGTAGTTGAAATACAAATATCGCTGAAAAGCTCAAATATTGCTGAAAAAAGAAAAGTTCTTTGAAAAATGGCAAAGTTGGCCAAGGACATTGGATTATAAAAGACAAGACAAAGAAAAAGCAGAATCATAAAAGTAATTCTATAGAAAAAAATCTAATCTGTTCTCTGCTGCAAGAGCACCTGGATCCTATTACTGGATACAATATTGGAATGCGCCAAATATGCTTATGTATTCTGCAAATATGAATAGAAAAGCCATATTACAGCTTTCTGTATTGACAGCGTAATTATTGTCTCTAAGCTCCAAGAGAGCAATACATTTATATATCGCACAAAAGCTTTGTTTCTATCATAAACGGATTTGACAAGCCAACGTGTAAGGATATTCCAAGCCTCCAGCTCTATGCGCATCCAACCACTGACAACACAAAGATTAATTGAAGCTTGTTGAGGCCTGTGCTGTCTACTGAGCAAGATATATTGAGTTACAATTTATATATAGACCAGTACAGAGACATCTCCTCAGGAGATGGAAGTGAATTTTAGTAATGCTCCTTTTGATATAATAGGAATTACAATGTAATTCACAAAGTCCATTTTGTGACACTGCCAAATGAATGGCACACATAAAAAAATTATTTCATCTTTCATCCAAATGAACAGCTATATTTTAGATGTTTTTTTGGATGAAAGATGAAATACATTTACTATTATTATCCTGCAGTGTATGTAATGTTAACCCTCCCACTGTTAATGACAAGTGAACCCATCACAATGCAGGCACTTTGCAGGGCCAGTGATGAGTTAACTTGTCAGTACAGTTCCTGGTGAATATATACTGTATATATATATATATATATATATATATATATATATATATATATATATATACAAAATAACTAAGTCAGAGGTGCTCATCAGAGAACAACCTAACCTTAATAGGTTAGTTCTATGGACATGATAATCCACTCACCAGAGCACCTCTTTTAGCTCACTTGTGCCCTTCACAGGGAGAAATATCCTGTAGTTAATCAGCCTGGGCTCACTCAAAAGAGTGACCCAGCCCTGAAATAGGCAATTCTACCCTTAACAGGAGAAACAGCAAACACCAGATTCATTTTGGCCTCCCTGGGCCTCTTCAGTGCGGTGCAGTTGAACTCCCTAAGGTACAGTAAGCAAGGGGTCCACGTCTGGAGTCCCCTATCACCCTTAGGGAGACTAAACCCTAAGGGTAATTATATATATATATATATATATATATATATATATATATATATGGCTTGTGTACTTCAATGAAGCTGTGATCTATACCATGTAGGATCACCCAATAGCAAGTCATGTATGGGTAAGTCATAGCAAAGAAGGAGCTGGCAACCCCCTCCCATATTTTTGCCAATAATACCTTGTGCATAAGCATAACCCGAGACATAATGATATATATATATGCCTAGCTGCTGTCTATATGGTCACAGAGAGTCAGACATAACTGAACAACTATATACAGCATTTATTTAAAAATGAAATATCCCCTCTACAATATATTTCTATTTAAACACAAATGTAATTTTAAATTGGCCACTTATATAAATATTGTGATACATTTTAATTACATTATGTACATCCATTTAAGATTATGCAATTTCATTTTTTATTATATATGTATTTTTTATTATATATATATATTTATTTATTATATCTGTTATCGTTTTTACTTTTATTTATGTTGTATCAGGTCCGGGAGCTGGAGGTTTTCACAGGGGTCATTATTGAGGGTGCGAAAGCACCCTCATAGTGCCTAACACTGCCCCATAAACTACCTACACTAAACTAGATACAAAAATAAAAAGGAATTCCAATAAAAATGACTTACCAAAAACAGAAAATATAAAAAAAAAGATTGCTATTAAAATAAAAAATAAAATTATTATAATAAAAATAAGAATAATAATTTACATAAAATAAAATGAAAAAATAACCTGTATGGGATGATGCAAAATTAATTAATACATTACCCTTGGCATGATCCTCAACACTCTGGTCCTCAATTTTCAGCCCTGCATATGTAGACACATGCTTGCTGAATGAAGACCTCTCTTCAGCCTGTGAAAAGGGACATCCTGATTTTTTTAAATGTAAATTATGATTATTATTTTCATAATAATATAATTTTTTTATGAGGGAGGTATGGTCCATGGTTAGCATACCATGGGGGTCCCATTTAGCAAACATTTTATTATGGTTTTATTGATTTATATTTCTTAAATACTTATTTTACACTTAATCCATCAATACAACCCCACACCCCACCCTATACCCTAATATATAAAAAATCCAACAAATAAAACATACTTTTTTCAATCAGAAATATATAAAAAAAAAATGATTAATCCTTATAATATTTTTGAGATTGATATGGAGGGTGGAGAGAGGAGGAGAGACAAGGGGAGATGTGGGGAGGATAAGAGGATGACAAAGAAGAGAGAGAGTGGGCCCTGGGGAGTGGGGGTGATGGTGGAGAGAGAGGGTGTGAAGGTGAGAGTGTGGGGGTGAGGGTAGGAGAGAGTGAAGGTGAGGGTAACAGAGAGAGGGAGAGAGGGAGTGGAGGTAATGGTAGAAGAGGGAGGGAGAGAGGGAATGGAGGTAAGGATAGGAGATGGAGGGAGAGAGGGAGTAGAGGGGAGTGTAGGAGAGGGAGGGAGAGAGGCAGTAGAGGGGAGAGGAGGGTGAGAGAGAGTGGAGGGGAGGGCTAGGTTTGGTAGTTCTGGTGGGGGTTTGTCTGGAGGTGAGGTAAAGGGAGGGATTCACCCATAGTCATAGGCACACCGTGCAATGGGTCAGATGGGGAGGGTCCTGATCTCAGCGGGGATAGTTTGGAGGAGGGACAGGCCTTATAGTCAGAGGACATGATCCCTGCACATAGTCAGGAGGACAAGGGGCATAGTGCCACTCCTCAGTGCCATCCGTGACCACTCCGCAAGGATACCCATGGCAGCCTACTTACCCCCATGTAAACTACTCCCATGTGTCTATGAACACCAAAAAAATCCCTAAAATACATTAAAAAAACACTATATATAATACAAATTACTGGGGGGAAAAAACTTTAAGGGGTTTAAATATACACAAAGCATTGGTCCTCAATCTTCTGCTCTGGATAAGCAGGCTTGAAGGTCCTGGTCCTCTTCTTACTTGACTGAAGCCCTTGTTCCTAATCTTGTGGTCCATTGAAATGGACCTCCACCTTTTCAGAATTCTGATTGGCTAGACAGTTATTTATAAATCTGCATAGTTACATCTACTATGCGATTCTGAGTGGATGAAATAGGATTGACACCATCTCTATAGCAGGGATGGATACACCTTAATGATGAGGGAGCTTTTGTGCTAAGGGATAGGATGGTAGAACAGCTGGGGGAGTTTTTAAACTTGTGGGTGGCGGGAGGGACTATATAGAAGTATTGGGGTAAATAGGGTAGAGAGGGAAAGGGATGAATTAGCTACCCATGGGGGAGGAGAAGGGGGGAGGGTTACAATAGACAGTAGGGAGGTATTAATAGGGGCCTCAAATACAGTGGCAAGCACTTCACAATGGCAGAGCCATAGCAACATAAAGTGTATGCTTACTAACGCAAAAAGTTTGCCTGGGAAAATGGATGAGCTAAAAATATTAGCGGTACAAGAAAAATGGGGCTTAATAGGCATTACTGAAACATGGTGGGATGAATCTCATGACTGGACTGTTAATCTGGATGGTTATAACCTATTTAGTTAAGATAGGGGAAATGGTAAAAGAGGAGGAGGGATCTATCTGTATGTTAAGCCTGAATTTAAGCCTATAGTCAGAGAATATATGTATGCTGGCACTAACGGCATCATTGAATCTTTGTGGGTTGAGCTAAATAGTGGAGGAGCTAATTCTAAACGCATATTGGTGGGAGTATGCTATAAACCCCCAAATATAGCTGAAAGTGAGGAAATAAAATTATTATTACAGATTGGAAATGCAGCTAAGCATGGGCAAGTTCTAATAATGGGAGATTTTAATTACCCTGAAATAAACTGGATAAATGAGACCAGCAGCTCAGCTAAGGGGAGCAGGTTCTTGAGTACACTCGGGGATCATTATCTGGCCCAGGTAATACAAGAACCTATTAGAAATGGGGCCATCTTGAATTTAGTCATCACAAGTAATATTGATATAATATCAAATGTTAAAATAGGGGAACCCTTCGGGAAGAGTGATCATAACACAGTATCATTTGAGATTTAGTGATGTCGCGAACATAAAATTTTCGGTTCGCGAACCGAGAACGCGAACCGCCGCAAATGTTTACGAACCGGCGAACCCGGCGAACCGCCATAGACTTCAATGGGCAGGCGGATTTTAAAACCCGCAGGGACTCTTTCTGGCCACAATAGTGATGGAAAAGTTGTTTTAAGGGGACTAACACCTGGACTGTGGCATGCCGGAGGGGGATCCATGTCAAAACTCCCACGGAAAATTACATAGTTGATGCAGAGTCTGGTTTTAATCCATAAAGGGCATAAATAACCTAACATACCCCTCCATCATCATCCTCCCCTGTATCTCTTTACCCCCTCCCTCATCATCCTCCCCTGTGTCTCTTTCCCCCCTTCCTCATCACCAACCCCTGTGTCTCATCCCCCCTCCCTCATCATCCTCCCACCTCCCTCATCATCCTCCCCTGTATCTCTTTACCCCCTCCCTCATCATCCTTCCCTGTGTCTCTTCCCCCCACCATCATCATCCTCCCCTGTGTCTCTTTCCCCCCTCCATCATCATCCTCCCCTGTGTCTCTTTTCCCCCTCCCTCATCATCTTTCCCTGTGTCTCTTCCCCCTCCCTCATCATCATCCCCTGTGTCTCTTTCCCCCCTTCCTCATCACCCTCCCCTGTATCTCTTTACCCCATCCCTCATCATCCTCCCCTGTGTCTGTTTCCCTCCTCCCTCATCATCCTCCCCTGTGTCTCTTCCCCCCTCCCTCATCATCATCCCCCCTCCCTTGATGATAAGGGGGGGAAGAGACACAGGGATAAGTGTGAGGGGTGTTAGGGTAAGGGGTGTTAGGGATAAGGGTGATGGGGTAAGGGATGTTAGGGTTAGGTGTTAGGGTAAGGGTTGTTAGGGATAAGTGTAAGGGGTATTAGGGTTAGGTGTTAGGGTGAGGGGTGTTAGGGATAAGTGTGGGGGGTGTTAGGGTGAGGGATGTTAGGGTTAGGTGTTAGGGATAAGTGTGAAGGGTGTTAGGGTTAGGGTAAGGGGTGTTGGGGGTAAGTGTGATGGGTGTTAGGGTTAGGTGTTAGGGTGAGGGGTGTTAGGGATAAGTGTGGGGGTGTTAGGGTGAGGGCTGTTAGGGATAAGTGTAAGGGGGTATTAGGTTTAGGTGTTAGGGTGAGGGGTGTTAGGGATAAGTGTGATGGGTGTTAGTGTAAGGGGTGTTAGGGATAAGTGTGAGGGGTGTTAGGGTGAGGGATGTTAGGGTTAGGTGTTAGGGATAAGTGTGAGGGGTGTTAGGGTTAGGGTGAGGGGTGTTAGGGATAAGTGTAAGGGGTGTTAGGGTTAGGTGTTAGGGTGAGGGGTGTTAGGGATAAGTGTGAGGGGTGTTAGGTTTAGGTGTTAGGGTGAGGGGTATTAGGGATAAGTGTGATGGGTGTTAGGGTATGGATGTTAGGGTTAGGTGTTAGGGTGTGGGGGTGTTAGGGATAAGTGTGGGGGTGTTAGGGTTAGGGTTAGGGGTGTTAGGGATAAGTGTGAGGGGTGTTAGGGTTAGGGGTGTTAGGGATAAGTGTGAGGGGTGTTAGGGTTAGGTGTTAGGGTGAGGGGTGTTAGGGATAAGTGTGAGGGGTGTTAGGGTTAGGGTGAGGGGTGTTAGGGATAAGTGTGAGCGGTGTTAGGGTTAGGTGTTAGGGTGAGGGGTGTTAGGGATAAGTGTGATGGGTGTTAGGGTAAGGGATGTTATGGTAAGGTGTTAGGGTGAGGGGTGTTAGGGATAAGTGTGGGGGGGTGTTAGGGTGAGGGATGTTAGGATTAGGTGTTAGGGATAAGTGTGAGGGGTGTTAGGGTTAGGGTGAGGGGTGTTAGGGATAAGTGTGAGGGGTGTTAGGGTTAGGTGTTAGGGTGTGGGGTGTTAGGGATAAGTGTGGGGGGTGTTAGGGTGAGGGATGTTAGGGTTAGGTGTTAGGGATAAGTGTGAGGGGTGTTAGGGTTAGGGTGAGGGGTGTTAGGGATAAGTGTGAGGGGTGTTAGGGTTAGGTGTTAGGGTGAGGGGTGTTAGGGATAAGTGTGATGGGTGTTAGGGTAAGGGATGTTATGGTTAGGTGTTAGGGTGAGGGGTGTTAGGGATAAGTGTGGGGGGTGTTAGGGTGAGGGATGTTATGGTTAGGTGTTAGGGTGAGGGGTGTTAGGGATAAGTGTGGGGGGTGTTAGGGTGAGGGATGTTAGCGTTAGGTGTTAGGTATAAGTGTGAGGGGTGTTAGGGTTAGGGTGAGGGGTGTTAGGGATAAGTGTGAGGGGTGTTAGGGTTAGGTGTTAGGGTGAGGGGTGTTAGGGATAAGTGTGATGGGTGTTAGGGTAAGGGATGTTAGGGTTAGGTGTTAGGGTGAGGGGTGTTAGGGATAAGTGTGGGGGGTGTTAGGGTGAGGGATGTTAGGGTTAGGTGTTAGGGATAAGTGTGAGGGGTGTTAGGGTTAGAGTAAGGGCTGTTAGGGATAAGTGTGAGGGGTGTTAGGGTTAGGTGTTAGGGTGAGGGGTGTTAGGTATAAGTGTGAAGGGTGTTAGGGTTAGGTGTTAGGGTGAGGGGTGTTAGGGATAAGTGTGATGGGTGTTAGGGTGAGGGGTGTTAGGGGTCGGTGTTAGGAATAAGTGTGAGGGGTGTTAGGGTTAGGGTGAGGGGTGTTAGGGATAAGTGTGAATGGTGTTAGGGTTAGGTGTTAGGGTGAGGGGTGTTAGGGATAAGTGTGAGGGGTGTTAGGGTTAGGTGTTCAGGTGAGGGGTGTTAGGGATAAGTGTGATGGGTGTTAGGGTATGGATGTTAGGGTTAGGTGTTAGGGTGAGGGGTGTTAGGGATAAGTGTGGGGGGTGTTAGGGTGAGGGATGTTATGGTTAGGTGTTAGGGATAAGTGTGAGGGGTGTTAGGGTTAGGGTGAGGGGTGTTAGGGATAAGTGTGAGGGGTGTTAGGGTTAGGTGTTAGAGTGAGGGGTGTTAGGGATAAGTGTGAGGGGTGTTAGGGTTAGGGTGAGGGGTGTTAGGGATAAGTGTGAGGGATGTTAGGGTTAGGTGTTAGGGTGAGGGGTGTTAGGGATAAGTGTGAGGGGTGTTAGGGTTAGGGTGAGGGGTGTTAGGGATAAGTGTGATGGGTGTTAGGGTAAGGGATGTTAGGGTTAGGTGTTAGGGTAAGGGGTTTTAGGGATAAGTGAGAGGGGGTATTAGGGTTAGGTGTTAGGGTGAGGGGTGTTAAGGATAAGTGTAAGGGGTGTTAGGTCTTAGGGATAAGTGTGATGGGTGTTAGGGTAAGGGATGTTAGGGTTAGGTGTTAGGGTAAGGGGTTTTAGGGATAAGTGTGAGGGGGTATTAGGGTTAGGTGTTAGGGTGAGGCATGTTAGGAATAAGTGTGAGGGGTGTTAGGTCTTAGGGATAAGTGTGAGGGGTGTTAGGGTTAGGTGTTAGGTTGATGGGTGTTATGGATAAGTGTGAGGGGTGTTAGGGTTGGGTGCTAAGGTGAGGGGAGGATGATGATAAGGGAAGGGACACAGGGGTGTCCTTGCAGCAGAGATCAAAAGAGTCCTTCAGGACTGTATTGCACACTGTGTACAGTAGCCTAGCTATGGTTTTCCCTATTGATGCAGTGTCACCTACACTCAGCCTCCTCTCAGTAAGACTGCAAGTTAGTTATGATTCCAAAATGGCTGCTGTCCATGAGGTAGAAGGCTCTGGAAGGGAGTGTATGCTGCTGATTGACTGGAATGTGTCTGCTGACTGTGAGGTGCAGGGTCAAAGTTTGCTCAATGATAAAGTATAGGGGGCGGATCGAACATCGCATATGTTCGCCGTGAACAGTCCGGGCGGCGAACTATTCGCGACATCTCTATTGAGATTGAATACAAAAAACAAAGTTGTAAGGGGCTGACAAAAACTCTAAATTTTAAAAGGGCTAACTTTAAGTGGCTACGGGCAGCAATACTACATATAGACTGGGACAAAGAACTTACAGGGAAAAATACTGAAAATAAATGGACAACATTCAAATCCTTACTAAATAAACATACTCATCGGCATGTACCATGTGGAAATAAAATGAATAGGAGTAAATCACAAATCTACCGGATGACTGGAGAAAAGCAGAAGGGATCAAGAGCAAATCCGGGGAATTATAGACCAGTGAGCCTCACATCTGTAGTTGGGAAGCTTTTAGAAGGGTTAATAAGGGACAGAATACAAGAATATGTCTATTTGAACAAGTCCATAGGAAGCAGTCAACACGGATTTATGAAGGATAGGTCGTGTCAGACCAATCTAATTAGATTCTATGAGGAGGTTAGTAGGAACTGGATCAGGGCAACTCAGTGGATGTAGTCTTTCTAGATTTTTCAAAGGCATTTGATACAGTGCCACATGGAAGACTGGTGAGCAAACTAAGGGATACAGGAATTGCAGTAAATATCTGCTCATGGATCGAGAGCTGGCTAAAAGAGAGGAAGCAAAGGGTTGTTGTAAATGGAACATACTCCGATTGGTCTAATGTGATAAGTGGGGTTCCTCAAGGTTCAGTATTAGGTCCCCTCCTTTTTAACATATTTATTAATGACATAGAAGTAGGACTCGAAAGTAGTGTCTCCATTTTTGCTGATGACACTAAGTTGTGCAAGGTAATAAAATTAGATAATAATGTACTTTCCCTACAAAGGGATTTGCATAAATTAGAGAAATGGGCGGCTAAATGGCAGATGAGATTTAATACAAATAAATGCAAGGTTATGCATTTGGGAAGGAAAAATAGCCATGCAATTTATATTCTTAATGGAGCAAATCTAGGGGTATCAGATATTGAAAGGGATTTGGGAGTACTAGTGGACAACCACCTAGGTAGCAGTGCTCAATGCCAAGCAGCAGCTGCAAAGGCAAGTAAAATATTAGCATGTATTAAGAAGGGTATAGAAGCAAGGGGAGCAAATATAATTCTACCACTATACAAATCCCTAGTACGCCCTCATTTGGAATATGGAGTACAATTTTGGGCACCACTTCATAAAAAGGACATTCTAGAGCTGGAAAAAGTACAGAGAAGGGCTACAAAACTAATAAGGGGAATGGAGGGGCTAAGTTATGAAGAAAGACTAACCAAACTAAACTTATTTTCGCTAGAAAGAAGGCGTCTACGAGGGGATATGATTACCTTATTTAAATACATCCAGGGTCAATATAAGGCTTTGTCAAGTGAACTTTTTGTAGCAAGAGATTTTCAACTGACAAGAGGACATCCTTTGAGGTTAGAGGAAAAAAGATTTCACCTTAAACAAAGAAAAGGGTTCTTCACAGTAAGGGTGGTTAAACTGTGGAATTCTCTACCAAAGGAGGTGGTAACAGCGAATTCGATAGATAACTTCAAAAAGGGGTTAGATATATTTTTGAATAAAGAGGGCATTCAAGGCTATCCTGGATAACTAGCAAAGTAATATTGATCCAGCGAGAAATGTGATCGCCAGTTTCTGGGGTCAGGAAGGAATTTTTGCTTTTTTTCCCCTTATGAGACAATTGGCAAAGTTTCATTGTTTTTTTTTTTTCTGTTTGCCTTCCTCTGGATCAATTAACAATTAATAATAAATAGTCCACATATTAAAAAGATCAATAGAGATCTAAAAAGGTTGAACTTGATGGACTAACTCTTTATTCATCCTCCAATACTATACTATTAATAATTATTTAACAACAAATTAATTAATAACTAATACGCATATTGAAGATCAGAGGAGATCTTAACAGGTTGAACTTGAAAGTCTTTTTTCAACCTTAATTACTATGTAACTATGTCACTATATTCTAGCCAATCAGAAGCCCCAAAGTGAATCCCTGGGGTTCACCCCAGGAAGTGGAGAGAGGGAAACCCCAGGGTTCCCCAGGTTTAGGGAGGATATTAGGGGAATCCTGGGATCTTGTAGGTAGGGCTATTGGGGGTATCCACAGGATCCCTGGGATTATTTTATTTAGTGGGTATTGGGGGGGGGCGATGTTTACCTCTGAATTGTGCCAGATATGAGAAATTAAGCTTCATATCTGACTCAGTTAATGCTGATAAAAGAGTCAGATCTGCCTCTTTTTCCTTTGCTATGCTTCTCTCGTGGTGTCTCAGTACACCTAGGCTTTTGTACAATCTGAGGATTAATTTGCACTTAAAGGATAACGTGTATAACTTGCATTTTAGCATGGAATGAGCTTGGGGGGAATTATAATGGGACAGCTACATGTGGGTTGCAATGTTTTGACTTTTTATCCAATTTTGCATGCATTTCTGATTCGCCATTTTGTGTGTGTTTTGGAATAGGTCAACTTGACTCATAAATCAGCAACTTTTAGGATTGGAATGAATCTCTAAGCCTTTCTGGTAACTAGGGGAGCTTTAAAAACCTATCTGCTACTTCCAAAGGACAATGTCTGTGAGGACCCCCATGGCATCTTCCTAATACTACAGGGGTCCATATTGGACCCCAATGTAACCCAATCCCTGCTTGGGGGTCGATAAGGATGTCCATAGTAAATAGCCGTACACAAAAAAGGACTGCAAAAACTTCTAATGGAGCTCCTCCTCTGAGGAGCTTCTATAACGAATAATGGGTTTTGGTGCACTCCTGAGCCTTTAAGGAATCTAGTTGGCTGAAATATGTGTCAATCATATTTCAGCCACTTAGAACGGAGTAATCTGATTTGCCTCTACCCCATATCTAATTGGTTAAGTCCTTAATAAATTAGAATTCATGGATTAACAATTGTTATACTTCAGATGAGGGATCCCTGAGCTCATAGCCAGTAGGAAGAGGGAATCCCAGAGGATTCCAAGGCTTATAGTGCAAAGGAATGGAGAATCCCAGGCAATCCTCAGGCTCATATTAGGTAGCGTGTAGGAAGGGGGAATCCTGGGACATCCCTGGGCTCATAGTCATGGGTTTGAAGCATGTAGGCTACAATATTACATTTTAATGCCTCTACCTGCATTTGAAAGTACTCATAGACTTTTTTCATATTTGGAGCACTCAGAAGGACTTCAGAGTTAATCTCCCCAAAATCAGATATTGTTAAGTGAGGCATGTGAGATTTTGTGAAATACGTATGGGATAGACACTAGGAGCTTGAAATCACAGGGAGCACTTGGATGATATTTCTTGAAAGTTAGATTTCGGCGTGTCATGTGATAGCTATCGGGTGAGCTATTTTACTACGGGAGCCATGAAATGGAGGCCATATACTGTAGTGCTAAGTACAAAGATAAAAGTGAATACAAACAAAAAACAAGTTAACAAATGTAGAGAAGGAATTTAGGTCAATTTTCTTACAAGTTAAGTTGGTGTATATGGGTTAGAATTAAATTGCTGCTGCTTCAAATATTAGGGTGCTGAAAGTGTCCCTAATGTGGCAAAGTATTGGCACCTCGATGCATCAAAGTAGTGTGTGGGTGCCAGTGATGCATAGCATAGCTTCAAAATATACAGGCACACAAGCATCTTATAGCAGGCACACAAGCATCTCATAGCAAAGAATGCAGAGTGTGCTTGCGCGATTGCTATAGTACTGGTGGCAAGTCCGAAAGAGACACTATCTTATTTTTTACTTAGTGCTTGTGTCACCTGTTTGTTGTTAGTACAGTACTATGTCTTTCCATATTGTATGGATACCTCTTCTTTGGTTGTACCACAGTTTTGATAATTTTCTTCAACTAAAAACTTTTTTGTAATGACCAATTATGTCTCCTGTAAGATCAATCTAATTCAGAGGCCACTAAACTATTTTATTGATATGATATTATCTTATTAATAAGGAAATTAAGATCATAAGGGCAGGTAAACGGAAGTTGCTTTGCTTTACATAACCATTTCTTTGCATTTCTGATTTACGTGCATGTAACTAGAGATGTTCGCACCAATTCAAACTTACTATATAGCATAAAACATTGATGCACACATATGCCAAACTACATCATGCCATTATTATCTGTGCGTCATGCAAGCTAAGACCTCAGCCTAACCTAACTAGCATGTTGGTCAAAGGCCCAGAATCATTAAGAGCGTGCCTTTGTTTATTACATTTTACACACATTAATTGAAGTAAGCAGGAGATTAGGCATGATAAAGCATAATACTATTATGGCTTAAAATTGTCATCTCCACTATCCTGTAAAATATATATATAAACATAGGATTAAACCAAATTGGTGGTTTGTGTCTGGGAATAACAAGACACCATGCTTTGTTTTGCTGAATCATTTTAGACACACTGGGGACCCAACCCATAGAACAGAGCATCAGGTGGCATTTCTATTATGTGATGAACCTACCTTAGAGATTGCACATGAGAATCACTGTCCATCCTGCTATGCCCATTTCAGTCTAAGAAACTTAAAAGTGCATGTAATTCATCAATACTGTTGTACAACATCAAGCAGAGCACTGAAAAAAATAAAAATAAAAAACTATAGCATTTTTAAAACTGATGCACAGTTATTCCAATAGCTCTTCTCAATCTCTACTACTTTTTTTGTCTCGGCAGATTGTGAAAGAACCAAAACACTCTCAGTCCCATGCCCTGGGAGAGCATAATTAAGCAAGAAAAAAGTCATACAGCAATGTTATTTAGAAAATAATTAGAAAATAAATTGTGATGTGTCTATTGGACCCTGGAGGGATCCATGATGTACTAGTGGAAGTTGTTTGTGTGAGAGGGGTTTACATTTCTAGAGGGCTCTGATGCGACATCCTGCTTCTGGGCCATTGAGGGGTAAGGGGGGTGGTTTCAACTTTAATCTTGCCCAGTTACCAGACAAAGGCTCTTGACTTTTATCTGCCCCCTCCACCAAACCCCTTCCCTCCACTGATAAATACACACACCCACCATCAAGCTCTCAGGATGTGATGTAACATACACAAAACTAACTCCTGTACTTATAAAATCTTTAAAAGAATCAAATTTTCTCCAACTAAAGATTTGTATCCATGGCTAATACATATGCTAATATTGCTAGTTTGGCACATACTTGACAGACAAGGGTCTTTTTTTGTACAAATCTACTCCCACACTTTCTGAAAAACGTATAAATAAGCTGTATTTTGTGTGTGTGAATTATTATTACTGTTTAGAGTCCATGTCCCTGATATTTTCTTATCTTTTTCCTCTAGTGAGCTATTTGTATTTGTTAGTCTTGTGACCACATGTTTCCAGCCATTGTTCGCTCTGTGCCTTATTTAGTCAGTATTGAAATGCTTTTGATGTTGTGTTTCTGTACAGTATGCTTTGAAGCTTCAACTTGCCAGACCAGATACTAGAAGTGGCAGCATAAACAATATAGTGTTACTATTATAATTAGTAATGCTATTATTAGTATAAGGACTGGTCATAGGTCAGTCATATTGCAGCAGTAGAATTGTTTTTAAGTTGAAGCATTGCACCACAGTCCATTCAGTGTATGTATTTATGTAGGTCTAGGGAAAAAGAAAACATGTACCTCCCAGTAAACTGCGCCTCAGCAAAATTGCTACAGTATATGCAATGTGTAGCTCCAGAATCCACTGGAGTTGAGCAAATATTAAGAGGGCGGTCATGTTATGACTTACAAGGTACTAGATTTGTAATTATTATATGCAAAATAACTAGACAGGCTTATATGTTATATGACCACTGAGTGGAGGGTGCATTGTTAAAAGGCCCCTGCTGTGTGTGATAAAGCTCCATTTATGAAGCATGTAGTAAACTAACATCATTAGCAGTTGTGTAAGCCATGAACATAAAAAGCTTTTTCATGATTTAAAGTTAGAAGGTGGAAGGGGTAGGGGGTTAGGGGTAGTGTGAGAATTTACTACAATACAGAACGAATAGTAGATAAGTGAAACAGCCTTGCACTGGAGGTTGTAGAGGCAAAACCATTAAGGAATTTAATCAAGCTTGAGATAAGCATAAAGCACTCCCAAAGCTTAATTAAGCCAAACGTTTTAAGTAGAAATGATGGGCAGGCCAAAGGGGTCTTTTTGATTCTTATCTGCCTTCAAAGTCTGTTTCTAAGAATTACCTAAAATGTTCATGCAGTATTATTGTTGAGGTTTAGTTTTTAGTTACTCTTATTTAGATATATGCTTTCTCCTGATGAGTGAAAAATAATCTTTTAATAATTGTTTAATATTATAGAAAATATTATGATTATTTGCTAGATTCGCCAAGCTTTGCCATGAAGGTCCCAAAAAGTTCATAGTCGATCACAACAATAATCTTCACTGTATTCACTAGGATTGTCTTCTGATCCACAGAGAAATCAAATATTGCTTTCATCCACTTTCTTAGTTTGCTCCTTTGAGTAACAAAACATGAGCATGTGCAGTGAATCTAATTGTAAATAAACATTTCCAACAAATTATTATTATTATTATTATCTCCTTTATTTGTAAAGTACCAACATAGAGCCCGATTCAACTGAGCAATTGTAAGTTACTGTAGCCCGTAAGTGAGTCCTTAAATTAATTTGCTATTCAATTGGTGTCTTTTTGTGGGACTACGAACGGGTTGCGGGTTACAGCCTTGAAATCTTTGCAATGGTAAAACCTGGAACATACAACCTCCTTAAGCCTTTGATCTTTCACGGCCGCAAGACTTCAGATCACTAAAATCGCTATTCAATTGCAAAAATCGCTCAAGATCGCACCCGCAGGCATGCCTGCAAAGGGCAAATGTCGGCACAAAGCGTACGACTTCCAAATAGGACCCGCAAAGGGTTTACCGACTAGTTTGTAACACTGTGAATGACAATATAAAGACACCAATGCGCTTTAAAATATGGGGGAAGCAATGTAAGGCATTACAATTACACGAACAACAGCTCTCAACTATCATATATTGCAAAAAAAAAATGTATTTTCCTTATAGGTTGTAATGGGTATGCATATGCCAATATTAAAAAGCCATGCTGCAACATACTGAAAGCTATTAAAGACACACTACCTCATTAAATTGCAACACAAATACATGGACATGGCTGATATATCTCAATCACTGAGGCTCTAATGTGGACCCTAAAAATATAAAGATCATCTCATATACATCTCACTTTTCACATTTACACTGGGAAAACAAACAGTGGCCAAATCACACCGCCACATCCCATATATCAAGTACCAAGTGAACATTTTATGTTTGGCTGTTCAGTCCCTCAGTTGCATCCGACTCTCTGTGACCCCATGGACTGCAGCACACTTACTTATGTCTCTATCTGTGCCTATCCACAAGGTTTGCATGACAAAGATACTGATCAGGAAGGGCTGCAAAAACACACGGAGGCTGTGCATAGGCATGTGGAGCAATAGCCAACTTACTGACATCAGGGATAATCTCTGCTACGCCCAAGATGTATATCCATTATCATTTGGTGATATCCCATTAAGTGTTTTGCTATCACTCAATTCACATTATCACCTGTCATATTGTTATTATCAGACCTTCTGGGGAATGTTAATACTTCACAGTATCACAAATTGGACTTTTCATGTGAATTAAACCTGTATTATGATATATGATATATATATTGTTCTATACTATCTTATGATATTATTACCATTATTATTATTATTATTATTATTATTATTATTATTATTATTATTATATGTATTAATCTATTGCATAGTAACTAGGGCTCATTAGTTTACAGATATAGGAATGTTACACAAATGGGATGTATGTAGATGTCCCATAACCCCAACCATTGAAAACACACTGACACAATGAGAACTGTATAACAAAGCTTTATTTCATACACAGAGCACAATCAGAAATGGACAAGTCTGTGCATTAATATCATGGGTGTGGTGTGGGCGGATACCGGAAGGGGAAGCGATTGTTTTTGGGAGTAAGGGGATACCTAAACGATGTAAAGTCATAGAATAAACATGATGCATAGCACTTACCAGGGTCACTTATGATCACTACACCACTGCAACCGGAAACTGGTAAAAAAAGGATCATCAGAAATCATGATCATGTATTAATGTCATACAGATCTATTCCACGCACAGTGTGTTGTCAGATATTAAGGAATTATCAGAAATTGATGAGCAGAATCTGTGACACAGAAAGAGGAGGTTGAAGAACATGCCTGCACGGTCGTGAGATTGGGCTATTAAGACCTACACAGACCAGAACAAGATATCAATCAGAACACTATTTGTATTGACTGCAACACCTCATCTCAACGACAATCCACATTGAACATCAATTGCAGAAATATTCAACATAATCATACGTGTACACACCCTGTAGTGAGGCCAATAGTATGTCAACATTAATACAAAATAATATTAATTGTGGAGTGTGGATGAGGAGGTCTTAGGGCAGTGGTTCGCAATCCTCTGATCAGGAGCCATCAGACAGGTCATGATTTATGTGAAACCAAAAATGAGGCAACTAGTATTCAACAGGTAGTGGAGCCTCAAATTTCTTCACATGTGTATTCACACAATATTTCACCTAAATCATGGTCTGTGTGGTGGGTCCTGGGGAGAGGTTTGACAACCACTGACTTGGGGGACATTGTCACCTACTTCCTCTTTCTGAGCACTGGGCCCACAACTTCTGTGCCTGCGCACTTCCTCCTTCTATCATGGCCAGGAGGTGTTTGATTGAGGGGTGCATCCGACTGGGGTGGCTGTGTATCACCTGGCGTTGGCAGTAAGGGGTAAGATGAGGAGGCTGCAGGGTCTGTTTGTGGTGGGGGTGGAGCCTGTGGAACCAAAGGCTGGAGTGTATTCACGTGGGCTTACGCCAACTGCACCAGCAGCGCCAAGTGATGTATCTGGGTTTGTCTGTCCCTATGAGCCATTTGTTCATACCTCTCCATCCGAAGAGTATGCCTCCTCAACTCACCATATGTTGCTCTGATGCTTTCGACCTACTCTGTACCAATATGGTTCGGCCTTTCAAGCTGAGCTGTCAGCAGCCTGCCCCTTATACATACTTCTTCTCCCCCTGGCTTCAGGTCCATGACCCTCTGCTCCTACACCTTGTGTGCCTACATCTGAGGGCACATCCCTCCCCCCTCCTGCTCTCCTACACATTTACCTCCCCTCCCTGACCTGCTTACTCTTCTCCCTCTCTCCATACCTCTATTTCTCCTCCTCTCCTCACTCTCCTCCTCTCCTTCTCCGGTGTTCACCTGTCTCTCCTAACTCTCCTCCTCTCCTTACTCTCCTCCTCCTCCAGTGTTTCTATATTTAACACTCTCTATCTCTCTCTCTAACACTTTCTATGTCTTCCTTTAGCACTCTCTAGCACTCTCTCTAAAACTCTAATTCACTCTCTCTAGCACTCTCTATCTCTCTCTCTAACACTCTATTTCTCTCTAACACTCTCATTCTCTCTAGCACTCTCTATCTCTCTCTCCAGCACTTTCTATCACTCTCTCTCTAACACTCTCTATCTCTCTCTCTAGCGTTCTCGCTTCCTATTGGTTAATTGACCTGTGACGGGATCGCAAATTACGGCCATGCTTGATTTTGGCGCTTCATCGGATTGCATATTTGGGAGTGTTACTCAGCAGTTTACAGGCTTGAGGATTCAGCGCGTAACTTGCACTTTTGCTCAGTTGAATAGCTCTGGAATCATAGACGAACCGGAGCCCGCAGCACACCTGCAGACATACTGCAACGATCCCGCAAGATTCAGGCTTGCAATTGAATTGGGCTCCTATTATGTAGCGCTATACAGGGATAAGCTCAAGTCAAAACAATATTAACACAATAAAGAAAAAAAAAAGAATGGAGGTCCCTGTGTTTGAGTTTAGTCAAAGCTCTGTGTACATTTGATTGTAATCACATAGCAAGATTTAAAACTTGCACTCTTACAATCCAAAGGATGACAGTGAATAGTAATTGTAAATGTGTAGATGCATTGAGCAATATGTTTCACTGATTACAACATGCTGCTCTATTTACCATATATTATAATACACCAATTCTATTAAATAATTGTATTTTTTCAGTGATTTTTATTATAGAGAAACTCAGCTTTCACAATAATTCAGTTCATATGTAGAATATCAAATATAACTAATAGGCAACTTGTAATATAATAAATATAGAAAGTACAGGTAATAAATATTGAAAATACAGGTTTGCTATCACATACTGTATATAGTTGTGAGCATACGAGTTGTGCTAACGCTTGCAGGATCGCGTAGCGAGCCACGGCCCTCGCGAAGCGATGGTCGCAGTTGCTGGCAAGGAGCGCCTGCGGCGCTCCTTGCCAGCAACTGCGACCCTCTCAAACTTCACGTCATAACGCAAACAACATACGAGACACGTTACCACTCATTACAACCTCCCAAAAATCGTCCGCAACCCGCGAACATAAAAAAATGAAAAACACAATAAATACACACAACAAATACATAAAAAGCTTACCTACAGCAAGAGGGAACATCCAGGACCTCAAAAAAGAAAGTTACACATTCATTAAACTCAAAATAAAAGAGTTTAGACACTAAAAAATTCTCTAAGCGAGAGAAAAAATGGCCGCCAAACAAAACGAAAACGAGGCTACAGCACTATAAACATGCAAAACACTACAGGAAACACGCAAAACACCTACGGATATTCCGCTACAGACGCATACCACACATTTGCAGCCATTTCAGAACAATGCGGACGTACACAGCTACGCTAACGGTTTGGTCTCGCGCACGCACACTATTACACTGCACGCATTCATCACGCTTACACAGCAGCTCCACACCACTAATGCTCCAGCAACATCAAAACAGATTGTCAGCTCTTCAACAGAATGCTTCCTGCATATATTACTTAAAAATAGGTAAAGTATATTAATTTATTAATGTATTATTTATTTCATTATTATACACCAAACAGCATTAGCTCACTTCCACTTTCATTGCCGTCATTTTTTGACGGGCAATTCTCTAGTTAGTTATAATTATATGAACAATATCATTATAAGAAAATGACTTGTGAATACTGTACAGCGGATCTTGGCTAATGTTTTGCTTAAAACTCACCTCCGAGGCGCCCACAAACTTGAGAAGATATTGGGAACACAGCTTAGTGAACAAAAATAAACATTTTGATTATTGTTCAAGAAGAGACACTGTAGTGATTAAACAAGAAATGGGTTTGAATACATTGCATCCAGCATAATGGAAGCCCATAATAGCCCAGTTTTAAAGCATTATGAAATATGACACATTTTTTTAACCATTTTTTTTATTTTTCCTCCAACTCGCCTCTAAATGGTTGAAAAGTTGGCCTCCCCTTCCATACTTAAGAGAGTGTAACTGTGTGAGGACATGGGCAGCGAGCTATGAAACTTCATACTGCAGTTTCAAGGGCACATAGAATAGATAGCCAGAGGGACATAACTAGTTTTATCACTATAGCAAGGGTGTAGGAACCACAAAAAAAATGTGTTTATATATATATATATATATATATATATATATATACTGTATTTATATATATATATATATATATATATATATATATATATATATATATATATATATACTGTATATATATATATATCTGTGTAATAACTGTATTTCTTTGAATTCTGAGTTTTTTAACCTGTTTTAGACATTCAAATGTGAACACAGATGTACTATTTATTTACTCTTTTGCCCACATATATTAAATGATTGTTGTGGTGAACTACCTACTCATAAGATCCACAACACAAGCTAAGATCCTGCTCCATGCTGATGATAGCCAGTAAGCTTGAAACAGCTGTACATGGATAGGATTCTCAGCTTGAGTATAATCCAACCTTGGCTTTGCATAAAAGTTGTGTAATGCAGCGGGCATAAGCTTAAAGGAAGACATGTTTAAAATGCTTATGAATTGAAGAGCGAGGCTTTTGTGGGCACATTTGCTCAACTTCCCAGAATGCAGTGTAATAACTGTATTTCTCGGATTTCTGAGTTTGAAACAGGTCTTTTTACTTGTTGCAGACATTTAAATGTGAACACAGATCTACTATTTATTTACTATATATATAAATATATATATATATATAGTCCAGGTTATAACCTAGGTTTGTGTGAGGGGCCCTCTCTCGCTCCGCCTCTTACCATGGGAGGGGCCTTCAGACTTATGAGCACTTCCTGTCCACAACCCCTTGCTCAGTTAATTCCTGAGCCCGTGCCTGCAGGTTGTTTCACTTTGCTGTCTTGTTTTTCAGCTTTCCAAGCCTCAAACCGCAAACTCCAGTTGCTTTTTCCTTTTTCTACTGTCATTTAAGGTAAGTTGTCAACTCCTTCTAAGCTATACAAGTCCAAGGTTCAGCTTTAGCTTTTTCATGCTTAGTTTTTGCCTAATCTACCAAGTTTCTCGACTTTCCTGTATATTCGTGGGTGGGTTTGGACCTGAATTCGCCAAGTTGCGTCCCTTGTCCATGTCTAAGGCTATGCCTTTTAGGCTTTGTTAAGTCTGCGTCGCAAATTTTAGACCAAATCTTCTAAGTATTTCAACTTTCCTGTACCTTTTTGGGTTGGTTTTGACCTGAATCGGCTAAGTTACGTCCCTCGTCTGTGTCCGAGGCTACGCTCTTTTTGAGATTTTGGCCTAAACCTGAAAACCTTCAACCTTCCTTCGGCATTCCATAAGTCCTAAACCAGCCTTTGCAAGCTTACGTCGTTCACACTTTATATATGAACCAAACCAGCGTTCGCAGGCTTACCTCGTTTACACTTTCCATACGAACCAAACCAGCCTTCGCAGGCTTAAGTCTTTTATGCTTTCCTACAACCCATATCAGCCTTCGTATGCATTACCTCGTTCACGCTTTGCATAAGTCCCAAAACCAGCCTTCACAGGCTCACTTCCATCACACTTTCATAAGTCCTCACAAGTCTTAATGCTATCTCAGCCCTTCGCCAGACCTCAACTCACTCACGCTTTCGGTGCCTCCCTTCCCTCTCTCCTCACCATCACTCGGCCCTTGGCCCTCTTATCAGGCCAGTTAGGGCGTAGCAACAGGCCACACCTCAGCTACAAGAGGAGAGGGGCCCGAGCACAAGCTCATGTCCAGGTGGTTTCCCTGGGGTTGGGGGGAGGACCCTCTCCCAAATGTCCGCTGGAGAGCAATGGTTTGACGTACTCGACCGTTAGGAGAGGGACCAAACCACAAATATATATATTAGCAGGTTAATTACCTTCAATTGTGGGAGGAGCCCTATCCCTCCTACCCCTATATAAACCCCTCCTCACACGTCACCTACCTATGCACAGTCTTTACGTGTGCAGCAGTCTTCACCTCGTTGGTTCCCTCGTGGTCCTCGCGCTCGTGTTCCGATGCTCAGTTGTTGCTGTGGCCTTTGGTATGTCTTCCGGCCCACTCCTCCACTCATTGGGGCCGCAAGTTATTACCTACATGCGTCCTTTTTCTTTTTCTCCTGCCCTCCTTGTTTTGTCCCCCCTTCTGTCTCTCTGCTTTGCTGGCCCTCCTTGCCTTTGCCCTGCCTAGGCTCTCCATGTCTCCCCCTTTGCATCTGTCTCCCCTCTGCCTCTCCTCCTGTGCCTTCCTCTGCGTCCCTCTCCAGTCTGCCTCTTCTCCTCCCCTCCCATTCTTTTCTCTCCCCTTCCTGCTTGCCTCTTCTCTTCTCTCCCCCTCTCCTGCTGTCCGCTCCCCCTTCCTCTTGCCTGATCCTCTGATGACCCTCTCACTCGAGCCTCACGCTGCAGATGCTATTCCCATGCTTTCGCCCAAATCTTGCCTCTCGCGAGACTTTGCGGCCTTAGCGCCAAATTTTCGTTTTCAAACCAATAGTGCCAATCCAGTAGAGCATTAGTGTCTCCCTTTGCATTGTACCCCCTTTTTGCTCACATCCACTATAAATTAGTAAAGTGCCCTCACCTCTCCCCACCTTCTTCCTTCACAGTCACACTAATCACTCCTTTATCCCTCCCACTTCTTAAAGAGACAGTACACCAAATCACATTTTCACTCCCCCTTTTAAAGTTTCTAATTTGTTATCTTTCTACTATTTACCAACCAAATACATGTATATATTGTGTCCATGAAATAACGTATTTTACATGCTTAAACATTAGATAGAATTTTAAACATATCTTTTAGGACATATATTAATGTTTACATCAGTAGATGTTTGTGTGCTTTACCTGTATAATCATATATTCCACACCGTGTGCCATAATTTACCTTTATGTGTTCTCAATATGTGCATTGTGACATTCCAGTATGCTCCTTTCAAAGTAACAGTACTCTAATTATGTATCTCCTGACATTCCACCCCGGGGCTTTCTTCTCTATCACCCCCCGTCTAATCAACTTTCACTCACCCTCCATTAGCATCACTCACTTCAATCACCTAAACCCACCGTCAAACGCCACCTTACTCACATGTTACTCCCCATTACTTAAATCACCTCAAATCCATCACTGTGTTAACTACCTTTAAGCCATTCCTCCATCTCTATTTATCATCCTAGTCACTCCATCACGCCACAACCCTAATCCTCACTATTCAACCTTCACGTCATTTCCACGTATCGTGAAGCCCTCTTTGCATCACTGCACCGGTAGCCGCTCTATTATTTTCCACACCTGTTCATTTCAATCAAGTCGCTGAACCCAGAGCTCTCAGCTCCAAGTCGCTAAGCCATCATGAGGCTCCAATCATTCTACATCCTCACTTCGATCATTAACCCATTCTTTCATTTCAGACGTCTATATCTATCATTAATGGGCAATCTCAATCTCTCCAATGCAAAGAGCATTCTTTCCCAGGCAGCTTCGTCCCCTGGAAGAGCTCCATCAGTAGCTGGCAGTCAATCGTCTCTCCGACTCTGGACTGTCCCCCGCTTGATGCTGGAGCTTCAAACCCGCGGCATTCCATACCCAGCTTCTGCCAGGAAGTCTGAACTATATTGGATCCTACATTCAGCCGGATTTGCTCAACTTGCCACTCCGCACTTGCCAGTCGACCAGTTCTCTCAATTACAGAGGATGATTGCAGACATTGCAAACACTGTCTCCTCTTTAGACCAGAGAATGAGTCGCATTGAACAACCAATTCCTTCGACCTCGACTGCTCCTCCGCCAATTCCGTCAACAAGTGCAGGTGAGCCTTCTTCATCTCCTCTGACCATCATGCCCGTCCACTTCATTCCATCGCATCTGAAGAGGGATATTCTTAAAGGAAAGATGTCAATCTGGTGGCCTTGCTCATCTCCTCAAACGAAGTGAGATATAACAAAACCATTTCCCAAGGTGACATCTCTGTGACGGTGAAATCGAAAGACCCCAGTCTGACTCGCAAACTCATAGTCCCAGAATTTGTCCTAGGGTTCAATATGTTCAATCTTGAAGACAAGAAATGGATGGCTATCTTTATCTGATAGTGGACCTGGTTTAATGCTATGGCGGCTTCACTTATTTTGATTACCATAGGTCATTCTCTGTCAAGGCAGCAGCCACCGTAGGCCAATTTAATTTTACTCTAAATTGGGCATCTTTGGATCACGACCTCTTTTGCCACCACTTTGCCGGCATAAAGGCTACTGTGCAAAACCAATGTCAGTCTCCACTTCATTCTCAAGCGTCTGTCCTAATGATACTTCTCAACCTCTTCTCCCCAATCCTCCTCATATCGTTTCTATCATAGATCTTCCCCAACATTCCCGGCCTAGCAAAGACCATCTTGGCAGACAGGTGCACTACCTTGGGACATCTGCAATCTACAATAACTTCAACACCAAGGGCTGTAACTACTCCAATTGTAGACCTCTCCATATTTGCCATTTGCAACAAGGCCCACGTAAGATCCATTTGTCCCTCGGTAGTGCACACCAAATGACTATCCGTGGTCAATTTGCCTAAACTCACTGACTATCTCTCTCACCACCCATTCCACCACTTAGTCAATTTTCTCACTGAAAGTTTCTCTCGGGGGTTTCACACTGGAGTATCGGCATTGTCCCAGACTTCCTTCGCTAGCGATAATTTACTCACTGCTACGATGGAGCCTGGGATAATGGAAGAAGTCTCATCAGAAGTCATTAACGGATTCCTCATAGGGCCTTTCAGAACCCCTCCATTCCCTATATGGCAAATAAATCCTTTAGGTATAGCCAACCGTAATATTCACTCAAAAAGCACCTCGTCATAGACCTTTCAGCCCCCCATAACTCATCCACAGCTAGCATGAACTCTCTCATACCTTCAGAAAATTACTCTCTGCAGTACTCAAGAGTCCACAACGTCATCACCACAATCGTCAACTTAGGCCCCCGTTGTTGGTTGTCCAACTCAGACATCCAAAACGCCTTCAAACTTCGTCCAATTAACCGGGACCTCTCGCATCTGCATGGAGTCAAATTAAAAACTAGCTTCTACTTCGCCATCAGATTTACATTCGGATCAAAGAGCAGCCCCAAGCTTTTTGATCTATTCACCGAAGCCTTATGCTGGATCCTACTAAACATTAAAAAAATTGAAACGTTATCCATTGCTTGGACGATTTCCTTTTCATTGAACCAGCCAACACAACATTGTCAAGTCTACGCATAACAACCGCATTGTTCAACGAAATTCGTATTCGATATGCCCAAGAGAGAATCGAAGGACCTGCCACTACCTTGGAATTCCTGGGCATTATTCTAGACACAGTAAACATGGAGTCTCGACCTTCAACCAACAAATTGCAATGCCTGCAAGAGATCATCACCACTACTACCGCCTCCAACTCTTGTTCCCTCAAAGACCTACAAATCCTCCTGGGTCACCTTACTTATGCTACTCAGATCCTACCTCAAGGATGACCTTTCCTCAGCAACTTACTTCATGACCTGTCCGTTCCAAATGACCAACGATCCATCATCCGTATCAGCAACACTACCATCAAAGATATAAACCTATGGAAAACCTTCATCCAATCCTGGAACGGCAGATCATTTTTCATTTCTAGGCCTTCCATACATTCCACCCGACTACTACTTTAAGGCATATTCAAGAAAGGAATCATTCACGGCTCCATGGCCCGATTCCCTTGGAGTTAATTCCACTCCTATATATATCCAATATTACTAGCTGCTCTTGCTTGGGGACCCCTGGAGTAAAAAATCAGATTCATCGCTCCAAAAGAAATAACCCATAATATCCTAACAAGTTTTCGATCATCTGATCTGACAACCATAATCCTCAGAGACCTGGCACTTCGCTCATTGACATTATGTATCCCTACATCCAAAACATTCTTCCTCAACAGTCATTATTTTCTCCCCAGGACCCATCAACCAAGACATTCACAGTAATAGACTCTCCTTCCTTTCAACTGCAAATCTCACCTTAGAACCTCTACTTCAACAAGCAAGCTTTACCATGTCTGAAGGCCTCGCTTCAACCACTAAACAGACTTACATTTGTGCCTGGAAACTTTTTCAGATCTTAATCTCAAGATACAACATAAACCTGCCTATAAGTCTACCTACATATTTGGCATTTGCTGCCCATTGTCATGTGAGTTTACGGCTCCAACCTAACACAATAAAAACCTACTTGACAGGAGTCAGTACCATTTATCTCAAACCCAATATATTCATGAATCTTTTCTATCCACTCCACCTGTAAAACTATTTCTCAAAGGTCTTTCACGTATGACTAACCCTTTACCTCCTTTTGTTCCAGAAAATCATCACTTCCCTTTCACAGGATCCATTTGACCAAACGACCTCACTAAACATCACCGCTGCCACCAAACTGGCCTTCCACAGGTTCCTGAGACATATCTCACCTTCACAATCTCACCTTCACAAACCAGGTATCTCACTAAACAAAATCTCACCTTCATTAACGATCATTGCATTCTCACACTTCAATCCTCTAAGACCAGCCTCACTCCCGTCATTATCACCTCTCTTCATGCTCTCTTGACTCTCTACTTCACAAACCCATTCCTCACCCCTTACTAAGCATCTCCAGCCAGCACCTAACCTAATTACCTGCAATTGTGGGAGGAGCCCTATCCCTCATCCCCCTATATAAACCCCTCCTCACACCTCACCTACCTGTACGCAGTCTTCACATCACCCACCCTCCTCTCCCTGCTTCTATCGTTTGGCCCTATAAGCTGGCCGAGAAAGAATTGCTTTGGCCACACCACCAGCTACTCTCGGAGTGGGATCCAACCACAAATATATATATATATATATATATATATATATATATATGTATGTGTGTGTGTGTATATATATATATATATATATATATATATATAAATATATATATATATTATATATTATAGATCTGTAGTACCTCCCCCACTCTCTGCCGACTTTCTGCCCAGCACCTCCACCACTCTCTCCCCAGCACCTTACCCACTCCCTACCTAGCACCTCCCCCACTCTCTTCCAGCGCCTCCCCTATTCTCTCCCCAGCATCCCCTCCTTTCTCTCCCCAGCATCCCCTCCTTTCTCTCCCCAGCACTTCCCCCACTCTCTCCCCATGACCTCCCCCAGTCTCTCTCAATCCTTCCCCAATCCCCCTCCTGTGCTTTTGGCTGTCTGGATATTTCTGATAGCTTGGCTCACAAGATTATGCAAGATTACCTCACGTGATCTTGTGAGAGCTGGCTTTCAGAGTAACCTGACAGTTATAGGAGCAGAAGGTGCGGGGAAGGTATTGGAGAAGGGAGTGGAGGAGATGCCAGGATGTGATCTCTTTACTACTGCTAGACATATATGATGATATATATTTTAGATTCTGAGGAGGATTTGTCCCCCCTCCCCCAGTTCCTAAACCCCTGCCCTATAGTGTCCCTTTAAGAGGCTTCCCTGTGTCTTTTGAATCAGCACTCCACTTCTATTGCATAAAAGCATGTAAAGAATAACTGGTCAGTCTGCAATTGATGTCTGGAGCACAAGTGTTCTACGCAAAATTATAGTAAAAAAACTATAAATACGAGATAATATAGTAACTAATATGTTAGGAAGTGTTGAGAGCTGACATGGCTGACATAGAAGTAATTGAACTGTATGGTACATGTTGTCCTTTAGTGCTGTCTCACAACTTCATGCCTCAAATTCATTCCATACGCAAGAAGCTATGATGGAAGGAATTTAGCAAGCGGACTTCACATATGTGAGGGAAATCCTTGCTCCATGGCCAAGGCATTAATATCGCTATTCCTATGGGAGTGTTATGATTCAGACACATAAGCCCTGTATGTTTCTTGCCATGTAAACATTAAGTCATATACAATTTAAAGGTTTACTGTATAACTTTCTATATGATCTCAGGAGGGTGTTTTGGGTAAAATAATACACTTGCCCTAAGAATATGTAAACAAAAGAACATATTTAAATTACTACAGTTTCTTTTAAGATATTTGAAATACACATGAGAAACAAATTTATTATCCTCTGAAATTATGATATTTTAATAACTCATGAGTACAAGAGAAAAAAGACAGCACTGGCATTCTATAGACTGTGATATATATCCCAATACAGCTATACCTCATTTAACGCTGTAGATGGGTTCCAGGCAATAGGAGTGCTAAGCAAAACAGCTCTAAACGGGGCAGTTTAACATGGGGGAAGACAGGGATAGGGGAACTCATGAAAAAAAACACAATTTCAATTGAAATTTTTACTTTTTGGGTTTTATATTAACTTCAAAGAAACAGCAAACATAAAGCTAACACTAACGGAACATTAGCCTTTCTATAAACTTTTAATTATTGATGTTGAAGCTTCTGGCTCATCCTGGATTCTGTTTTCTTTGGAGAAAATAAACAGTGTTATAGTGAATCAGAGTATAAAAAGGGGTCCGGCAGGCAAAAACAGTGTTATAGCGGGGTAATGCTATAGAAGATTAGAGAGTAAAAAGGTAACTGGCAGGCAAAAACAGCATTATAGAGGGATTGTTGTATTAAAAAGGGGTCTGGCAGGAAAAACAGCTCTATAGTGAATCAGCTCTAAACGGGCTAGCTTTAAGTGGGTTATACCTGTACTCACATCAGAGTTATTCATAATTGCTGTCGGGACCAGGGGTCTGCCAGTCGGGTACTAGTGGTCAAAGGTCTGATTGGCTCTATTCCTCGGGAGGGAGCTTCAGGGTTTTCCAAGTGTAAACAGGGAACAGGTAGTCTGTCCCCAACAATGGGTGGCCTATGTGACTCACCTGGATGGGTTTAATGAGGCACCGGGCTATGTGCCAGGGCTAGTAAGTATTTATGTTGAATACATTGTATGGCGCAGTTTAGGGAGAGGTTAGGATCAGTGCATAGTACAGTGAAAGGGGCCGGATCTGGGAGAAAGTCGTGTTTTTACCTGAGGCCTTTGGTGGTTGGATTTATTGGAGCCTGTCCCACTTTCTAGGGGGTAAAGTGAGGTGCTTAGACTCAACTACTGAGCTGGGTTCACCCCGCTCCACTGTCCATAGTTATGAACATTAGCCTTTTAGTCTGTGGGGCGTCTGAGCCAGAGGACAGGTTTGGAACATATGCAAATTTGCAGTTAACCATAAGCAAAGGTTCAAAGGGACATTAATTACACAACTTGACATGATCAAAGGGGTATCAGTTACCGTACTTGACATAACTTCTGCAATCAAATGTTGTTGTGTACCTTTCTCTGTCTAAACACCCTACAAGACTCTCCGTATCCACAGAAAAAGTCAGTAACACTGCCGTGCCAGTTCACATTAGCTGCAGTCAGGCCAGACAGGATCTTGGGTTTAATGTCCATGCAAGGAGGGTGTGCATCGGCCAGCTCTTAAAGTTACCCCTAAAGCACATTTTCCCTAATCTTCCTACCATAAAACATCATAACCATTCATTTAGTTATAACATACTGGTCAGGCACTGAGTCTCCATGGGCCACTTGCAGAAGTACTGATCCCATGTTCTCTAAGAACCCCCCCCCCCCCCCCAGTAAAACCTGATAAACCATATGAACATGATGAGTCTGTGGGATCCGCATGGATCACAGGATCTGTGGGTCATGATAGCCATGGAAAAAAATTGCACAAATTAGAACGAACATTGCTGACAGGTGCTGAGAGAGTTGTTGCTTTCAGTTGAAATATTCCACTTGTTTTTCATCTTCCTGTGTGAACTATTTCAACATCATGTTATTGATAATGTACACCACGGGGTATCCTATACATGGCAGTGTGTAAGGGATCCTCCTCTACATATATGAGGCTATAAAGAGAGCAGAGAAAGTGGCATCATACCTATTTATAGCACAGGGTTATACAGACCAACATTATCAGACCTAATGCAGGGGATTTAATGGAGCAAAGTAGAAATGAATTGGAAGAAATTGTATTGGGAAAATATATTTAAAAAATAAAAAAAATAGTTTTTAGCCATTCAAGCTGTTCTGTATGTCTTAGTAATGCATTGCTAACATTTCTTCCACACTATACAGAAAGAGGTGAGAGTCAGGTTTATTAGAATGACATGTCCAACTGGAGTCCTAATATTCATGTGCTATCCCACTCTCAAGCCTCAGTAAATTTTAATGAAGTGAGGATTACATTGTCTAAAATAGGGATTGTCAATAGGCAAATCCGGATCCAAATCAGAACCTGCAGTTTCTTTCTTCTTGACATCCACTGCATTATTACATGTATCAAATATATCATATATCACAGTGTTTACCTCAACTGAAGCTTCAAAATGCCTTAATAAGCAATCAGTTAGATGTTGTATTTTTTCTTATTTAGCCATTATGCCTGGATTTGATGATACCCCTGCTGCGCACAGGTGAGTCAAGCACTTCTTCAGTCATACTGATTGACTCACCTGTGCACAGAAAGGATATCTTCAAATCCAGGCTTGTGTGTGGCACTCCAGGACCGAATTTTCCCAACCCTGACCTAGTCAGTACCAACTGCTCTTCAGTGGGCTTGAAAAGACCAAGTCAATCCTACCCGCAAATTATGTAATCTGGCCCCAGTTCCTTTCGTTGGGACTCAGCACAGATTCATGATACCAAGGGTTGCAAGCTTATTAAAAAATAATAAAGCCCTGCCTCTACCTCCTTGTTCTTAGGATAGACCATCATTCAAGAATAAACATACACTTTCTTATGTGTAATCAAGCCGCACACACATATTTAAACAGTACATTAACTAATCAACATTAGCCCCCTTCATTGGGTAAGGAAGTTCTGGCTAATCCCTCTTAGTTAGCCATTAAAGATTTCATATTTTACTCCACTTTGTTTCATAAAGAATATTATATCAGCAGGAATAGTTTTTTTTAAGAGCATTAACGTTCATTTTTTCCTCATGAATATGGTTATGTAAAAGTTATACCAGTGTTTAATCAAGTCATGTTCAGGAAAGTTATTAGTGGGTATAATGATAGATATCCTTTATCCACATACTTGAAGGACCACTGAAGTGTAATGTTTATTGTATGCTCTTATGAAAAGCTTGATTTGATAATAGGCAAAATGTTTTTAGGAAACTTAAAAATGCAGCTTTTAATTTGTACTTACTGTATTCAGTTTTCCTTTAATTGTGCAAACATCTGCTTCTATTCGGGTCATGTTTAGCCTCCTGTGTGGAATGGGAGGAACCTTGGATTCAGGATAAATCTCTTTCTATTGTCAAATTCTTACTATGGATAACCACTTGTCAATAATTGTCAATAGAGGATCACTTTCCAACAGTGCAACCCTCCCACACAGTATCCAAGTGATACGGAATATGTTGGCGCATTACAAATAAACAATAATAATAATAATATTATTAAACTAGTTATTCATGATGGAAGCTTTTATGATACTAAATTTAACATTTTCTCTAAAAATGTTTATGCCTACATAGCTAACAATACAGCTTCTTGAAGTACAAGCCACACAATATGTAATTTTATATCTCTTAAAAGAAAACAGGAGACTGGTCTATTTAACAGGTATCATGTATGCTGAAAAAAACACTAAATGGAAAGTATGTAATATTTCATAATATCAGGTAATATTCTTTCACATATTCACAGTTTTAATAATGAAGACAGACAAGTAGTCAAAATATGCCCCTTCCCTGATGTCAGCAGGAGGGTAGGGTCCAACTATCTCCTTACAAAGAAACGAAGAGTGAAAATACCACATGAGACAACTTGAACTTGGATGTAACTATATATATTTCCATCATATCATGCCAAATTCAGAAGCAGAATATTAGCAAACTGATATTTTAACACTTTTATTTTTACAGTGTTGCATTTATATCTATATCTATGTTTAAACTGCCTGCCCCTCTGCAGGGTATGTGACTTTAGGCTCTGCATGGACTGCAAATCACAAGCACTCTGCAAATAATACTGCAACTCTCATTTAGATGTGGAAATTATTACTGAAGTAAAGATGAATATTAGAATTTATAGGGAGCTTTTCATTTTTTGCCCATTATGTACCTGAAGGGATGTGCCCAAAAGCTCAATGTACCCTGTGATGCAGAGACTCCTACTTAGATTAAATCAACAGTTTAAGTGCCATAAAAGCTATCATGGCAGCACTTTTAAATAACTATGAAATGGTGAAAATAGCTTTAAATGAAAAGGCTTTCACCCATTTTCTGTTTGTTTTTAACAGCTTTACTTAATAGTGCAGTGCAATGACTCCAGCGGCCCTTTAAGGCCACCCAATGGAGCTTGTTCAGGAGTAAAGTCAAATGAAGGAGCACAGTCAGAGTTTGGTAGGTCTCATGATATATGATGACAATGCAAATAAAAAGTATACATATAGTGATGGTTTGTACATGTAAACAATTGTCATACACACAGTGGAGCCAAGGGTGGAGGTCACAAGTTAGGAGGTGGAAGGAATGTTGTGACAAAGTTTGTTTACTATTTTGTGGCATACCTGGCTTTGTCGTGTGTCTTGTGGCTAATATGCTTTAAAATGTAAATTTAATTGGTGTTAATTATTCCTTTATTGCTCATTTTTATTGTGTATTAATGTAACTTGTTGGTTTTTCCCATCAACATTCTACTTTTGCTAGAGTGGGTTGTAGGTATTGGTAGGTCACACAGAATGAAGTGTCTTGCGGTCACAAGTCACTCATTAGCACACACAACTAAACACTGTCATACCCTATAAGCCTGTGTATTTAATCAGTAATCAACATGGGGGTTTAGTCAACAGCAGTAAGAAGCTATACAAAAGTAAACTTTATACTGGCAGTTACTCTTTGCGGGTCAGCTTATTCCAGTAAAAGGATATAAATATATGCATCCCCCAGGCTCTCTGGGTTTCAAGTATAACTGCTAAGTTTTGTTATTAATCAAATAGTGTGGCTGTTATGTTATAGCCAACAAAGCTGCCACATGGCGGGCCTCTGTGGTGAGTGATGTCCAGCAGGCCTTGCTGTGCACATAGCTGCACTTCTTTTTCTAATATGCTACTCAACACAGTGACAGGTACAGCTGGAGGCGAGCCCGAGGGAGGCGCTCACTCTGAGCTGCTGTAACAGGCTTTAAACTGATGTGGCAGGCCGGAAAAAGACCTGCAGAAATGTGGGCTTGTTTCTGATAAAGCAAAGCAGAAAGTACAGCAAGAGAAAACAAGGCGTACAAAGCTAGCAGTATTCCAGCATGTGTGAGGGAAATGTTAGTCAAGTTCAAATATGTTAGGGATGTGTGGGAAACAGGATTTGACTGTGGCCACCATCCTGTCCTCTGGTTTAGGGGGATCTCAACAGCAAGTCCTTATGTCATTCCACACAACTGAAGCACTACTTTTTCACCCAGAATCTGCTTTTTCATGTGGCCCAAAATAATGTTTAATTTAAGGTGCTGTCCAAAGGGATTCAAAATCGTAAATAAATGAACATGTTGCACAACTCATAGAAAGAGAAGTGTCAGATCAAGGAGGCATGTTTCGCAAATGGAAGATTTACAAGCTCAGCAGAAAAGTGATGAAAGACTATGAGTCTCATTCAATTGAGCTTTCGGGAGATCCGAGCTTCGGAAATGCAGCCCGCAAGTTACTTTGCTTTTCAAATAGCGTCTTTTTGCAGGCTCCGATCAAGTTACAGGCTCTGGCCTGCAATTCACTGCGATGGTTGAAATTGCAAGTTAATGCCCCTCCAAGCCTTTGATCTTTCACGACCGCAAGAGTAGCGAATGCTAAAATCGCAAATCGACATTTAATTGCTCCGATTCCCCCTCACTAACCACTCCGTCAAGCCCGCAAATGGCAAAAGTCAAACCACAAGTTACTGGTACCAAGGAGGTGTCGCAAAGGACTAATGATATGTCCGAAAGAACTTTAAAAGCAAATAAAAAATCAATACTGTACTTATATTAAAAGTTAAAGTGATGCTAGGTCTTAGAATTAATACCACAAAATTCTCAAGCTTGCAAATCGGCTTTTTTTCATGTTCAATTTCCGTGTTATATCGATCCCAGCAATCCATCAGTTAATACATTTAATGGAACTCGCATGTAAAAGAATATCATATTTACAGCATTTTCAATATTGCATTATATCTGGAATGTGGGTCTGATCGTAACCCATAATTAAAGCCCGTAGGACTTTGAAATCCAACCTCCATTGTCCATTGAAGTAATGATGACGATCTCTGTTTCCATTGGCTGTTTCGAATGCATGATTGATCATATTCAAGCCTGGAAATGCTACGTTCTGTAGCATGGTTTACGATGTGAGATATCCGTCCGGGACTTGCAGGCCTGGCCAATTGAATAGCACCATAAGTTGCAGACGCTGTGGGCCCACAGCAGGCCCGCAGACTTACGGCCTACATTCAGTGACTTGCGGGCCTGCAATTGTATGAGGCTCTATGTACATAAGAGCTTTGCAGAAAGAGTTGCTGACTTACGGAAAGGCTCTCAGTGTTGAATATCCTTAATGTGATAACTGACTTATCCCCTGCCATTTTTATACATACCTTTTAGGCTCCATAGCTTCATATTATAACTTTTGATTTATAGTTGATTCTCAAGGGTCATTCTCCTCTCTTGGCCTACATTCCATACTTATGTAAACAATTTTAATACTTAACTTCAACTGCTGCAAAATATTGCTACTATTTAATATTTATGGGACACCATCTTTATTCTAGGTGTCTCTGATACTGGTACTGAACAGTCACTGTCAGGAACAGGATACTTTGATTAGACATTTGTACCATTCAGGGATGAGGCTGCTTTAACAATTTAAGGAACAAGAATGATAAATAGGATAGTCAAAGCTTGACATGTAAAGCTTCAATTCAAAAATTCCAATAGTTCCATTAGTCTGTGTTCTGGAACAAACCGTAGAAGCATAGACAAGCTCTGTAGCAGCCAGCTAAGAAACAGGCAGGCTTAGAAGAAGACTTGCAATGCAGCAGACAGCTATTGCAGCAATAGCAGAGGTCCTCAGGTTTAGACTGGCAATGCAGCAGAAGGTTATGTAGCATTAGAGACAGGAAACAGAGGTTCTCAGGAGCAGACTGGGAACCAGCACACAGGTGGATAAGGATGCGGGAATAACTCCTGCCAGACAGGAAAAGTAGTTACCAGCAATGTAGGATATAGCATCTGCAACAGTGAAACAAGCAGACCAAAGACTTGCAGCATGATAGCACAACAACTGGCACTTTGGTGTGATCTCAGCCAAACTGTAAAGGTCTTGATATGGATAGGCCCAGCACCTGTCAGTGACTAGGGGGTAGAGTTATGACACACAAGAACAGACCAATCTTTCCTATCCTCTCTTGCGGCCTACTCAGTCTGTGAGCCACTACAGGCTGGGGATTTCAGAAACAACCAGCGGGGCCTTCCTTGGCCTACGCCAAGGCCTACCAGAACAGCTATCCCTGGCAAACACCCACGAAAAAAGACAAGTCTTGTGAATGAATTATGGCGAATTATGGTGCAACAACAAGTAGTGTGTATTAAATAACTAATGTTATAGGAAAATGTTATATTAAGCATCAAGAATCCTGATTGATTACTCATTTGGGACATAATTATTTCATTATTTATAATAATGATACATTGTTTTTTTTTCAATTTATAAAAAAGAAAATCTGTAAGTATAAACTGTTTATTCAGCTTGAGACACTGGTAGTGAGAAATCTGAACATTATCTTCACCTAGTAACTACAATGTAGTGAGCCAGGTATGGAAGATTGCAGCATGCGGGGGAGCTCACATTGCAAAAACAATTGCATATAAATCTACAGTCTCTTTCCTACATTACTGTTATGGTGAATTGAAAAATAAACTCTAATAAGAGTAATTTGTCATTGTTCTTAGCATTTTAATACCTTCATCCTCTGCAAACAAACAAATAGCAAACAAATGACAGCAATGAAATTGTAAGGTAGCTAATGCTGTTTGGTGTATAATAATGAAATATATAATACATTAATAAATGAATATACTTTACCTATTTTGAAGCATTGTGTTGAAGAGCTGTCAATGTGTTTTGAGGTTGCTGCAGCATTAGTGGTGTGGAGCTGCTGTGTAAGCGTGCTGAATGTGTGCAGTGTAATACTGTGCGTGCGCGAGACGAAACCGTTAGCGTAGTGGTGTACTTCCGCATTGGCGTAAAATGGCGGGTTATCTGTGGTATGCGTCTTTGCGGATTATCCGTAGGTGCTTCGTGGTGTTTTGCGAGTTTCTTGTGGTGTTTTGCGAGTGTGTTGTGGTGTTTTCTGTGTTGAGAGTGCTGTAGACACGTTTTAGTTTTGTTCGTCGGCCATTTTTTCTCTCGCTTAGCGATTTTATTAGTATCTAAAGTGTTTTCTTTTTATTGAAATGAAGGTGTAACTTGCTTTTTTGAGGTGCTGGATGGTTCCTCTTGCTGTAGGTAAGCTTTTTATGTGTGTGTTGTGTGTATTTATTGTGTTTGAAATGTTTGTATGTTGGCGTGTTGCGTCCAATTTTGGCGAGGTCGTAATGTGTGCTAATGTGTCTCGTATGGTGTTTGCGTGTGTAGCCTCGTTTTCGTTTTGCTCGGCGGCCATTTTTTCTGTCGATTATGAAATTTTTTAGTGTGTAAACTCTTTTATTTTGAATGAAATCAAGGTGTAAGTTGGTTTTTTGAGGTCCTGGATGCTCCCTGTTGCTGTAGGTAAGTTTTTTATGTATGTGCTGTGTGTATGTATTGTGTTTTGAATTTTGTAATGTTCGCGAGTTGCATCCGAGTGTTGTGAGGTCGTAATGTGTGTTAACTTGTGTCGTATGTTGTTTGCGTTGCGAGTAAAAGTTTGCGAGGGTCGAAATTGGTGTGTAGTGTTGTTTGCGTTGCGACGTAAAGTTTGCAAGGGTTGCAGTTCCTGACATGGAGCGCCTTTGGCACTCCATGCCAGCAACTGAGGTCCTCGCCCACTGCCCTCGCTTCGCGAGGCCCGCGGCTCGCTGCTCGAGCCCGCAAGCGTCAGCAACAACTCGCATGCTCACAACTATGTATGTGATATATATATATATATAGATATATACATATTACCATAGCTCCGGACTTGAGAAAGAAAGGAAGCTCTCGAAAGCTTGTCATATATTTATGAATATGTTTTTCCAATAAAAACAATATCACTATATACAGCAATACTGTGATTATTCATATATATACTAGCGACGTGCCCGTCAATAGTGACGGGATTAAAATTATAAGGCTGGCAATGTTGTTTGCCACACAATGTGAGGCTTTTGCTCCTCTGAGCACCTTCGGTGCTCATCCAAGTCCCGCTTGTTGCAGACGTCAATGGCTCGCCTCGCAATGCATAACCAACAACCTCTCCCCCTGTGTACTTCAACTTTCCTGCTTTGCAATAATCACCTTCTGCGCTCATCGCGAGCACCACGCTGAGCGCCTTCAGCGCTCATCACAGGACTCGCAATGAGCGCCTTCGCTGCTTATTGTGAACCTCTTCCCCCTGTGTAGTTTAGGGGCCTTTGAGATGACTGTTAAATGTTACTGGCTTGGATTAACTGTTACTGGCTTGTGTTAAAAGTGTTACTTCTTTGAGCTTGTTTTTACTTCCTTCATCCTCCTTTTACAATTGCAAGCCCGCAGTTTACGTTATACAGGCTGCAAGTCTGTAGGCTTGAAATTTGCTACATTTCCAGAGCGATTCATTTGAACAAGCCCGCAATTTACGGGTCGAAAGCCGAAACTGTAAACCATGCAATTGTAAGCAGCATTTCAGAGCATGATCATGATCGATTTAGAAATAGCCAATAGTAGATGAGTCATCATTATGTCAGTAAAACATGGAGGTTAAACGTCAATCAATTAGCGTTAATAGGTTCAATATGCGATCAGACTTGCAATCCAGCAATGTACAAAATAATATAAATGAATGGCGATACTGTTCTAGTCCATGTGGGTGGCCTGATATGTATTAACTCATTAATTCCCAAGATTGATATGAAATGGAAATTAAACACATAAAAAAATTATTTTTGATTGCTGATTTACGAGCTTGTAGTTAACCCCCTAACTACATTCAATTAACCCCTAAATACATATAATTTAACCCCTAACTAAATACATTAACCCCCTAATTAAATACATAAACCCCCTAACTATACATTAACCCCCTAACTACATACATTAACCCACTAACTAAATACATTAACCCCTAACTATACATTAACCTCCTAACTACATACATTAACCTCCTAACTATACATTAAACCCCTAACTACATGCATTAAAAAACCTAAATCAAACCTAACGTATGATAAAAGCCTACTTATCTTGCTGAAATGCCCCTTCAGCAACAACGGTTTTCCTGCCACAGGTCGCACCCCTAGGGAAAAAATGAAATATAAATTCAGTACAAAATTAAACACAACATAAAATTCTAAACATTCTGAATATTAAACTTACCCTTCTGCAATGCCCCCATCCTTCCTGTAGTCTTCTCTGGCTGGGTTCCTAGAAAAAAATCAGCTGCTCTAAATAAAAATAAAAAAATAACGGAGCTCCTCACTGGAGGAGCACTCCACCGCAAATGAGGCTTGTTGCGATTGTTCCAGTAACAAAATGGAAATGAAAACACTGTCAATCAAATTTCAGCCAATCAGAAGGAGGACATCCCTATATCCCATTCTGATTGACCGATCGACCTGTCAATCTTTTGTAAACCAATCAGACGGCACTATTGCCTTCAGCCAATCAGAATGGCAAAACCTGTAGTTAGGGGTTTAATATATAGTTAGGGGTTTAATGTATATTTTCCTCTCCCCCCATGTCTCCCCCATTTTTCCTCTATGTTTCCCCCTTCTCTTTAACCCTCCATGTGTCTCCCTCTTTCCCCTTGCCTCTCTCCCCCATGCCTCTCCCTATACATCCATGTTTCCCTCTCCCCCATGTCTTCCTCTCCCCCCATGCTTCCATCTCCCCATGTCTCCCCCTCTTCACACATGTTTCCCTTTCTCCATCCATATCTCTCTCTTCCCTTTTGTGTCTCCCTTTTTCCCCTTTGCCTTCCTTCCCAATGCCTCTCCCTACCTCCATGTCTCCTTCTCTGCCCCAATGCCTCTCCCTCCCTCCATGTCTCCTTCTGTCCCTGCATGCCTCTCCCTCCCTCCATGTCTCCTCTCCTCCCCATGCCTCGCCCCCAAGTCTCCCCCTCTCCCCCATGCCTCCCTTTCAATGTCTCCCCCTCTACCCCCATGCCTCCCTCTCCCCCTCTCCCTCATCTCTTACCTCCTGCTCCTGCTCCGTGCTGCCGGTCTGCTGGCTCTTCCCTCTGCTGGCTCCTCTCCCTGCCGGCAGACACAAGCAGAGACCAGGAAGCAGGAGCAGGGGACCGGGAGAAGGGGGAATGAGAGCCACTTGGGTTGGAAGGCAGGTGGGAGCATTTTTGCCACGCTCAAAGAGGTGACACCTGGGGCCCTCTGCCCTCCGCGCACCCCCCTTTCTACTCTACTACTTCAGAGTGGTGTAGGCTTCGAGTTCCATTTTTGCAGGGCCATCACTCGGAACCCGATCCAAGGTCGCAAAATGGAGGCAATTAAATAGGGAATTTGCCTGCGAGATCCACTTGTGACCTCAAATTCGTTGGAATTGAATGAGGCTTTATATGAGCTAGACATGATATAATGTAATACCAGTGCTTGCATTAATTAAGAAAATCTCCTTGTAGTGGAGTGACCAAGAGAATGTGTTAACTATATACCAGAGAGGAAAGTGTCAGGTTTTGTCAACTGAGAGCAGCTTGCCACAGAAAAGTCAAGTACTACACCAATACAAAGTAAGTTTTCACTAGGGTCTGATGATTGACACTGAATAATAAGGCCAGGTTTGAGTGTTCTGTCTTACAGGAGTTTTGTTTAAGTTGAGGTCCAACATCTTTTGTCGTTAGACACTCCATTGACTTGATATAAAATCATAGGTAGATAGGTAGATTGTGTGTAATTAGTGTAGAGGTAGTAAGTGGAAATTAAAGGAATTTATGAGTTTGGCTAAGAATCAGTTCAAGATACTTAAATGTATGTGCCCAAAATATAGCAGTATGAAAAGTCCATTGTCTTTAGCCGTGTGAAGATCCTTATATTTCTCTCTGTGAAGAGAGTTAGTCACACTGCAGAGACAGCTTTCAGGCCACATGTCAACAAAAGTAATTAAAGAACACTTTAGTAGGCTTCTAGAGGGGTCTCTAAAAAATAATTAGATAAGGTTTTTATAATATAAGAAAAAAAACATGTATTACACTTTTACTGTGCATGTTAACAATTAATTACTATTTTTCAGTTTTCCCCCAGGCTGTATAAGCTGTGGATTTCTCTACCACTTGATTGAAATAATAATAGCATGGATCAATGTACCCTGAGCTATTAGCCATGTACAAACACACCTTCTAGTCACCACCCACTATCAAACTGCAGTTGTGGTGTTCAGTTTAGATAGCCCCCTTAAGTGGCTCCACTCTAGACACAATACTTAATTTGGGGGTCGTGAGATTTAGAGCTTAAAGAGCCTGTGGGCATGACTAAAAAAATGGTAATTAATTATTTAAATCCACAGTAAAAGTTTAAAAGTTTGTTTCTTGTCACCCCTGCCTAACTATTCTTCAGAGATCTCTATACAAGACCTCTAAAATAGCCCTTTATACTACAATAACTCACAAATTGATCCAGTTGTACTCAAACAAGATATCATGAAAGTGTGGTGTTGGAACGTTTCTATGACTGACTTTGGACAAACTGGCTGTAGAGAGGGAGGTAATTTGAGCCGAGAACTGAAAAAGCACTTGCCTTTGCAGGACATTGGAAGTACACAGAGATTATTAGGGAGAGAGGTAGGTTTCACCATAAGAAAGGAAAACCAGCCATAGAAAGGGAGAAGGAGAAAACGTAGTTGAATTAAGACACAAAAGTGGATATTAGAATAAATCAAGAATTTAGGTAATTATAGCATATCTAAAAAGGAAATTGAATAAAATATTTTAGCAGAATGTCAAATTCCAATCATTATAATTCCTAGATCCTTGTTTCCAATGAATACTGGAAAATTATACACTCTTTATAGGTCTCCTGAGAGAATCAATGCAAACCGCTGCACTGAGGCCAGCTTGTTCATAGTGAAATGATTTTCCAATATTCCTTTATTCCACAGAAAGTCAAATGCATTCATTTTTATAGATGTTCCATCCTTGTCATCATTTATATTACTGCTGACCAGTAATGGCCAACCTACTTCACATGAAGAGTTTCATATGTGGTTCCCAAGTCCTTAAAGGGATTCCAGGGTATTTCAAACCATTGTTGTACACATCAGAGAGCAGATCGATTCATGAGGAATTAAAGGACCACTGTATAATGAAACAATATATATGTTTGGAAAATTTGAATATGACGTGGGGTATAATTAAGTAGGAACAAGCCATTAAGCTAGCTGGAGGCATTATGATTTTTTTCATGAGAGTTGCATGTGTGAGAGGGATGTTCACATTTCAGGTCTTGTAGTTATTGTTGGTAGCTCCACCGCTCCACCGCAACTCTTCCTTCAACTGTATTAGGCTTCAAGCGATTAAGAAATACTCAATCAGAAAAGATGCAAGCGTTCTACACATAAACATACAGCCTTATTAAATTGCAATTCAGTAAATTTAAAAGGGCTCTATATAAGCACACAGCATATTTTTTTTCCAGAAGTTTTTAGTTATTGAACTTCTATCCAAAAGCAAGGCCTTCACTAACTAAAAACTTCTGTAAATAAAATATGCTATGTGCTTAAATAGAGCCCTTTTAAATTTACAGAATCGCAATTTAATAAGGCTTATAGTCTTCAAAAGTTAAGATATACTCTTAACTTTTGCACACTTCACCAATGTGTTGTTGTTATTTTAAAGCTAGGGGAGGGAAGTGTGTTATAGTGCAAATGAGAGCTGTATACTAGTCGTGTAGAAGGAAAATGTACTGTATGTAGTCAAAGAAGTGCAAAACAGAGACTGGGGGCTGCATGGGAATTTTGGAAACTTCTGAGGGCAGCATGCTGCCCTAGTGAAAGTGCTGCCCACTACTGCTGTAGATTAACTATCCAATATGTAATCACACCAATATTAGCATGTATTAAGAAGGGTATAGAAGCAAGGGAAGCAAATATAATTCTGCCACTATACAAATCTCTAGTACGCCCTCATTTGGATTATGGAGTACAATTTTGGGCACCACTTCATAAAGAGGACATTTTAGAGCTCGGAAAGGTAAAAAGGAGGGCAACAAAACTAATAAGGGGAATGGAGGGGCTAAGTTATGAAGAAAGACTAACCAATTAAATGTATTTTCTCGCGAAAAATGGCATCTAAGAGGAGATATGATTACCTTATATAAATACATCCAGGGTCAAGGGAGCTTTTTTGTGCCAAGAGGTTTTCAACTGACAAGAGGACATCCCTTGAGGTTAGAAGTAAAAATATTCCACCTTAAAGAAAGAAAAGGGTTCTTCACAGTAAGGGTGGTTAATGTGTGGAATTCTCTACCAGAGGAGGTGGTGACAGCGGATTCGATAGATAACTTTAAAAGGGGACTGGATTTATTTCTAATTAAAAAGGGAATTCAGGGATATCATGGATAATTAGAGACACAGTATTGATCCAGGGAGAAATCCGATCACCAGTATCTGGGGTCAGGAAGAAATAAAAAAAAATCCCTTTGAGACGATTGGCTAAGTCTTACTTGGGTTTTTTTTTCTGTTTGCCTTCCTCTGGATTAATTAATAATTAAAAATAAAATAAATAATTAAATAACTGATTAATAATTCATTAACAACTAATTAATTCATATTTGATCTGCATATTGCAGATCAGAGGAGATCTTAAAAGGTTGAACTTGATAGACTGAAAGTCTTTTTTCAACCTTAATTACTATGTAACTTTTTAACTATGTAACTATAATAATACCTATGGCATTTAGCCTTATTAGTATACAACTTGAAAGGGTAAAATGTCAAATGTACGTTTAGGCATTACAGTTTACAATTCCAATAATATTGGTATTAGAGAAGATTACTTGTAGGGTGACATCTTTCAGAATCAGTTGAGATTACCAATAGGATTATAGCATTGTAGTGCCCTCAACTTAATGTTGTATTGTAGAGTACAGCAGAGTTCAATGCTAAATCTTTACTGTACATTATCTGGTAAATATTGAGGTAGAGTTCCTTTATCTGTATGATGATTACTGCTCTAGTGAACAGTTACAGATGTAGCACACTCAACATCTGGCACTATGTAAAAAGCTATGCACAACAAAAGAGCAGATTTCATAGACAATGGTCTTTGTATAATACAAGAAAAGATTTTAAATACAATATTCACAAAAGATCTTAAAATATCTTTATTCCTTTAAAAAGCTAAAATTATTGGCCATTAAAATACTTTATGTTTTTAGTAATTTCTAGAACAATAATAAAGGGATGTTAAAGTACCAAACTTTTAAAAGAGCAGTTTTAAAACATATCAGTATGTAGGGATATATTGCATGAGAATAAATGGTCTGCATGTAATAATCTTGCAGGCCACGTTCCCTTTGTAAATGTATACAGTCACGTAGTGTACAGTGACATTGTTATTTCATCTTGTCTAGCTATTGTATAGAATGGAAATGACAAAATGGAAGTCTTCTTTAAAACTAGTATCTGACTTGTTGGAGACCAAACACTAACACTGCCCTTGCAATGACACTGTTTGGCACAAGTGCTATTATTGCATACCGCAATGTACAATACTAAGATTTATAAAAGTAATATTAGCACACTTAGCATCATCAGTCCGATTAGTACCAAAGGGCAAGTTTGATAAATTAAATAATTAATTTCCCATTTTACAGATACATAGATCTTGCCCGAAACAGCTGGTCCTGTGTGCAGTGTAAATACAAAGTGAGTGGCCAGGTGACAAGTCTGAACTGGATATCCAATAAGCAACGTTGGCGTCTATAATAATCAAGTGACTGCAGATCCTCAGATGTTCATAGTTACTTTCCCTTTATTATTAACAACAGTAGGTAAGGTATCTGCTAAGATACACACATTGATTTTAATATGGATGTTGTAAATCATTGATACACATTCAGCTTTTTCTCAGATTATGATATGGTGGATGAGCACTCGGTTACTGCTCATGGAAAAAAAATAACAAAAGCGCTTTTACAAGGATGGCACTTGTTCCGTACCCAAAAACATAACTGCAGATTGTACCATCACATAAGAACAACAATTATGTTCATTGTTACACATACAACATCTTATATTCCACCTGGACAAATTCCCCATACAGACAACTGCTTTTCGCTACAGACCACATGTCTGAGGTGGTGCCAGAAATAAACACATACATGCTTATTGTGACCTCTCAGGACCCAGGTTCTGGAGACTACACATTGTACCTTTATTCGGGCATACTGTATGCTAGATAGCTTGGTCCTGGGCTTATAAACCGTAACCTTCCTCCATGCAATAACTAAGTTACTGTATGTTTAGAGTAAAACTCATTATAGCCTTTTACTGCATGTCTAAAAATGGTTTCAAAACTTGTATTTCACAGCCATGGAGTATTTCATAGGAAATAGTACCCTCAATTTATAAAGATTAGTTCACATCAATAAACTTGCCACTGTTAATTAGGAGTTATATCACAGGAACACTGTGTAGTGTTTTTCTCTACAATTACACAAAAACTAATGGATGAATCATGTAATATAAAAATACATAGACCCTCATTCAATTGAGAGATTAAGGAGATCCGGGCTCGCAAGTGGAGGTCGCAAGTTATTTTGCTATTTAATTGCCTTCCATTTGCGGGCTCCGATCAAGTTACGGGCTCCGAGCTGTGATTCATTGCGATTTGTAAAATCGCAAGTTAATGCCCTCCAACCATTTGATGTTTCACGGCCGTAAGAGTCCTGAACGCTAAAATTGCAAATCGCTAATCAATCGCTCTGAGTCCCCTTTGCTAACCACTCCGTCAAGCCTGCAAATGGCAAATATCTAACCACAAGTTACTGGTACCAAGGAGGTCTCGCAAATGGCTTAATGACAAATTGAAGCACTTTAAAAGCAAATAAAAAAGCAATACTGTAATTTTATTAAGAGTGAAAATGATGTTAGGTCTTATAATTAATAGCACAACATTCTCCAATACTTTATTTCATGTTAACTTTTCGTGTTATATTAATCACGGCAATCAATGTGAAGTCCTATGGGCTTCAACCTCCAAGCCTGTAGGACTTTGAAAAATTGGATTTCAAAGTCCTACGAGCTTGGAGGTTGAAACCAATAGGACTTCACTTACGAGTTACAGGCTTGGAGGTTGGTCATGATGACAATCTCTGTTTCCATTGGCTGTTTCTGCATTGGGAGTTACGGGCTTGATCCCCTATGATGCTCAAGCCCAGAAATGCTGCGTTTAACGGCATGGTGTTCCGATTTTCAATATAGGCCCCTAATTTGCGGTCCCGGCCAATTGAATAGTATCACAAAAGTAGAGCAACGGGAGCCTGCAACTCAATCGCAGGCATTTGGCTGTCTGCGATCGAGTTGTGAGCCCTGAATTGAATGAGGCTCATAATTTGTAACCTAGTAATGTTATCTATTGAAGGGTGCTGTGACAAACCACTCAGCATTCAGCCTTGTGATTTATGAATGTCCCAAGTATATTACATAGTTATCCATGGTGTGGTGAAAGATAATTAAACCTTCACAGTTCTATGTCCCTTTGACACATGATTTTTGTTATTTATAGTCAGTAGATATAATTGATATGTTTCATAATCCCTTCTTGTCAGTGGTCAAGTTCTGGTTGAGCATAGATTAAAGGGACAGACAGCCATGATGTAATAGAAAGATTGTTGCATGTAATGAAAGAAGATACCTGCAAAAGCCTGGCAACTGAGGCTTGTGATACATAGAGAGAGATACTGGTGTCGTGTGACTCCTAGGGGTCAATTATATCCCTAATCTTGTTAATAAGGGACTAGTCCATTACTATATAATTAGAAGTAAAAATATAGAATAACAGAGGGAGGAGAAAGCAAGGCAACCAGGGCATAGTGTAAAGCAAATGTAAAGTAAGGTGTGGTGTTTTTGTAACTGCTTTTTCTAAGTAATAATCCTAATTCCATGTAATAATAATTAAATAAATTAAATATATTTAAACTGTGAACATATATCTGACTGACTTCAGTAGAGCAATGAATAAGAATAATGAACAACATATACAGCTTGTTATGCAAATGACATTCAGCAGGTGTTATAGATAACTCTAGTTTTATTTAATAAACTGACACCATACTAACTGTTTGAATGGGCTGTGTACTGTAACATACTTGGGGCTCAATTACATGGCTACCATAAGAATTTTTGCAAGTGATCTTTCCACGTACTCAATTATGAGTAAACTCTTACAAGTGATAGCTACATAAGAAGTTATCCGTGCTGCTACAGGAGATATTACCTAAAGTGCTATTACATGGTCCCGTAAGAGTTACTGAAGTGCTCGCAGTGAGACAAATCCTTCCATGTAAACTCATCCTCTAACAAAAGTAAATAAATCATTCACAAGAACACTAATGAGACACTTGAGCTATGAATGTGCCCCGATGAAAAAAAAAATATCAATAAAAAGCATTTTTCAGGACACAAATAATATAAACTTGACACCTACACATCCTAAAGCACAAAATAAGCTTTTCTAATGGCTAAGCCAGCCCTATACAACTAAATCACAATGTAAGTTGCAAATACCTTCTTACGCTATTAAACACTACCAATCAACTAATGCTAAGTCACACATATTTAATAGAGAACTGCAGCGGTTAATGACTACCTACCTGTGTATCCCCTGCCATTTAATACCATGTAATAAGAAATTAACATATAATAGGATGTATCTGAATTGCAATGGTCATCAATGTGTCAATGTGTGAGTGGAAAACAAGTAGCTGTATAGACACAATGTTGCAATATTTATTGAAATGCTTTAATTTACTGGATTTGCAATGGAAATTACTGTGTTTCTGGGCACTGACTCTCAACTTCCCACTTGCATTGTCTTAAAGGTATATGCAAGTGAGCTGGATTATGAATGCATCTGCTAGAGGAGAATTAGTAGTGTAAGAAGAAAAAAAAATTAATGAAAAAATACCAAAATAAACATTTAAACAGTTACCATAAGGTTTGCTGAATTTCTTGCATTTGCAAACTGTTTTCTACCAATGTTGACACCCCCTGAAAATGACAGCGAAAATTAGCATACATAATACATTGTATCTTTTTGGTCTGTGAATTGAGCTGCAGCTTTCCTTTAGATTTCTGTAATAACCAGAACAAGGTCTGTTTTCCCATCATTCTCTGATTGTTTTATCTACATAACATCCTAGGTGATACTTCCCCCAGCCCCAGTGAATTGCCCCATCACCTCCCCCAGCCCTACTGAATTGCCACTAAGATCTCTCCCAGCACCAGTGAATTGCATGCACTCACACAGAGACACATGCACACCTCTCTTACTCAAACTTTGCAGGTCATTGCAGGACCATAAATCAAGCATAAATGCTCATTCGCCTAAAAGACAGATTAGAATAGGAAGAAAAAGCTGAAATGTTTGGTTTCAGTACAATTATAATTTGTCATCATTTTTCAACGAGAGGGTGTATGTCTAAAGAACAACCGTTTAACCGCTCAAGCATTTTTACTTGAATGTCGATTTATGGTCCTTTAAGGATCTTTAGTTCTAAGGAGTGTAGCAGCATTATCTAGCTGTCAGCATACAATTGCTAATTGGCTGCAAAGCGGAGCATGCTTATACAGAGGGTTAATTTTAACAAAATTGAACCATGAGAAGCCTAGCTCAAGCCTGGGGGTGTAAATATCACCTGCAACATTTTTTTTTATGCAAAGCTAAAAAAACATAGTGCATGCAAATACATGTAATCATACACTACTAATTCCCTTCTATCAGATGCATTCATAACCCAGACTATACCTTTAAGTGTCACTTAAGGACGCTTGTGAGCCTTGTAAGCTATTTCCTTTTCCTGACACCCTCCCCAGCTACATATCAGTAAATTCTCACTTGCAATAGCCGTTTGAGAGCCTTCTACTTAACTTCTCTTGTAAGTACTCCCGTAGCTACAAGCCAGCCATGGGGGAGGTCCTATAGGAGCCATGTAATCAAGTTCTTGGTATATTGGCATGCTTTACTTGTTTACCTTTTGTCTCCAATGTACTAATTTCATACTTGTTTTATGACCTGTTTCCTGTATAACTACATCATAAAACCTGCTATTGTACCTCTACATTCAAGAAATTACAATTTAGGGTTTTATTGAACAGGGGCAAGACTGGCTCAATAGCACCATCAGCAAGCATATTTTAATGATTGAAGACCTTGTCATAACTACTAAAGAGCATGGAAAAAGAACTGACAGAAATAGTTAAAGGAAAAATTAAATAAAAAAAATAGAAAAATTGGAGAAACAGCAAACCCCAGATGCTTTTTGGCCTCTATTTGCCTCGTCAGGGAGGTGCAGCTGTGAAGGGCACAAGTGAGCTAAAAGAGGTTGTTCTCTGAGTAGGTAACCAGACCTATAGAAAAAAAACCACTGAGCTATTTTCCGTTCTCAGATGAGCACCTCTACTCATTTTCTCACCTTATGGGTGATAGGGAAAACCAGATGGGGATTCCTTGCTCACTGTGCCTTAGGGAGTACAGCTGCACCTCATTGACAAGGCCCATAGAGGCCTAAATGCATCTGGGGTTTGCTGTTTTTCCTGTTCAGAGAGAATTGCCTGGTATTTCGGGGCTGGATCACTCTTCTGAGTGAGACCAGACTGATATATTACATGATATTTCTCCCTGTGAAAGGCACAGGTGAGATACAAGAGACTGCTCTCTAAGTAGGTGACCAGGCCTATAGAAAAAAAAACACTGAGGTATTTTTCGGTCTCAGATGAGCACCTCTACCCTTTCTGTTTAAATTGTTAAAGGACCCAGTGAAGTGATCATACAATGGGGTTTAATTTATTAATTTACAGGTGATTGGCAATAAAATCAGTATTTGAAGTAATAAATCAACTTACATTTTAAAACTAACATTTACATTTTAGGTCAGGAAAAACTTATATCAGGTCAATCTCCTTGTAGGGCCTCAGCCCCTGGGTAGGCCCTCCCCTCTTAGACACCTAATAAGAGATGGGGAAAGTAGAAACAAGTTTAAGATGTTGTAAATTCATCAAGGAAGAAGCCCGTTCCACACTCTACCTCGTCCCATGCAAGTTCTCTTTTTCAGTGAAAATCTAATTCACTCCTCAACAATTTACCGTAGCTCATGGAGAAAATTAATCCTGGGATATGATCTGTAACTGGCTGAGAAGCCAACATAGGGCCTCATTCAATTGCAAGAACGCAAGTTACTGCGGGCTTGAGATTTGCTACTATTACAGAGCGATTCAATTGAACTTACGGGCCGCAATCCGAAAACATAAACCATGCACTCGTATGTAGCATTTCAGAGCGTGAGCCAGATCAGTTAAGCAAGGCCGTAACTCCCAAGTCAGAAACAGCCAATAGAAAATGAGACCGTCATTACGGCAGTATAAGATGGAGGTTACATGTCAATCAATTAGCATTTAGAGGTCCCATATGCAATCAGACTTGCAAACCCGCAAAATGCTAACTAATAAAATAATAATAAAAATGAATGCCAATACTGTTCTAGTCTATATGGGTGGCCTGATATGTATTAACTCATTGCCTCCCGAGATCAAAATATCCATGAAATTAAACATAAAAATGAATTATTTTGTATTGCCGATTTGCAAGTTTGAGACTGTTGTGCAATTAATTCTAATGTCTTTCATTGCTTTCCCCATCATTTACAGTGCAGTATTGATTTTTTATTTGCAAATTAGCTTACGGGCTCCATTGCAGGCTCCAGTAACTTACAATTGCTCGATTGAATGAGGCCCATAGTCTCCTCAATGTAAAGCTGGTATCCAATAGACCAAGCATTAGAACAATGAAAAATGAATTAATGAAAAAACATTTTTTTTCTCTTTTTTTAGGTTAATTTCCACTATTATTTTAAACACGGAGAGAAAATCTAAAATTATGAAAAATTCCTTTGAGAACTGAATAAGGAAGTTACATTAAATACTCTGTGGCTTATGTTTGACGATTTATCTTGTTATTTGATTTAAGCTCCACAAGTTATTTACAGCCTAATTAAATTGTGATTCAGCAAATCTAAAGGGCTCTATATAAGCACAGAGCATATTTTTCTTACAAAAGTTTTTAGTTAGTAAAGACCTTGCTTTTGCATAGAAGTTCACTAACTAAAAACTTCTATAAAAAAAAATATGCTACGTGCTTATATAGAGCCCTTTAGATTTGCCAAATTGCAATTTAATAAGGCTGTTAGTTATTTGGCTCTGTAATAAGCTAGCAGGTGTATTGATGTTTGCACTTGACTGAATTCAGGAAGCAACTGGTCCCTTGTACATACACACAGTAATTGACATAACCAATAATGAAGCTAAACAAGTTCTTTATATACTCACACACCAGGTACGTGCCAGTTGCCAATGTTAGCAAAAAACAAATACTAATATAATGATATATAATATATTTGCTACATTTTAATTTTATGTAAGTGTGTTTTGGTGCATGCAGGGCTGGCCACACAGTATAAGAAAAATAAGCAGTCACCTAGGGCAACATGTGCTAAAAGGCACCAGACACAGCTTTCTAGTGTCTTCTGAGCTTGTGTATAGAGGAATAGATTTTCTTTGATCATAATCATGTTGTATCAGTCACAGAGAATGGTGGACATGTGTGTATTTCCAAAACTATACATTTCTTTAAAGATAAAACATAAGATTGTTAGGTTTCAGGTCACTCATGTTTCAGTTCTCTAATGTTTAAAACATGTGCTTTAAAAAAAGTCAACTTGAACAGTAACCTTTGAGCTTTCAAATATTGTATTTTGTAAATCTATAAAGTAATAAAAAAAAAGTTATCAAAATATTATTATTGCAAACAATCCTCGCAAGTGTAAGCCGCAGGTTACTTTGCTATTCAATTGGCAAAGACTTGCGGCCTCCGATCGAGTTACTTGCTCCACTATCCCTACCGACCCATTGCTACTTGTCAAATCGCAAGTTACTTCCCTCGAAAACCTTTGATCTTTCAAGGACGCAAGGCTACAATCGCATATCGCTATTCAATTGCTCCAATTCCCCCTTCCTATACACTCCATCAAGCCCACAAATGAGAAAAATACAACCACAAGAGGTCTCGCAAGGGATTGAAAAGCCCTCCACTTCAATGTCCCCACTGCTCCTAAGACCCCACCCCTCCACTCCTAAATTAAACCCACATGATGCAGGGCTCCCTGCAGGGTCCCCACATTTACCCCATGATGCGGGGTCCCGATCGGGACTCCCAAAGGGTCCCCACATTAACCCCATGATTCAGTGGTCCCAATCAGGACCCCTGCTTAATTTACAAATGTAAATACTACAGAAGTGATTGCTTTACCGTATTATAATATTTGTATTCATCAGTAATTTTAAGGTAATTTAAGTTATATAGAGTGACCTGGTCTAATGGAGCTGTATTGAAGTTATTATTTGCAGGGGCAGACCTAAGAGGCCGCCTATGGAGCTTCAGCTACCTTTAAAAAATGGCAGAGCTCCGCATTGAAGGCTTCCTGTGGAGAGATGCAAACAAATTAGTCCTATATTATGCAACCGCTATGAGTTATTATTTTACTTGGGCCTTCTGATCTCATAATCTTAATTTCAGCCTCAAACTACTGATTAAGTTACCTTATGATATTGTTTATTAGCACTACCGTTTAGCTACTTTGTGTTAATGTCTAATATCACCACAGTTTTTTTCCTATAAATATTCTGTACCCCTTGGAATAAAGAGAGTCTTCTTAGTTAGGATATATGTGGTAGAACTGTGTCTTTATCTGGGTGCTGGGACTTCCATGCTCTGTTCATAGCTGTTTGATCTGCTGACTGGTTTCCAAAAGGATGCTGTCTCTACAGCAGGTGAGGTGTAGAAAGGAACCATGGACATGGACAGAGAGTTGCCCCATTCTGTCACAGTTACCTTTATGTTTAAAATATTATTCTGATTATTTATTCTAGTTTATCTTTTGTAAATAAGATTAATATTACTAATACTGATACCTATTTTTTTCAATATATAATTACATCTAAATACCTAATATTGCACAGCAATACAGTATAATACCAATATTTTCAACAGGCAGCAAGGCTCTGCTATCGATTTAAAATATTTCTCAGTACTGTATTGCTACCGTAATTATTATTTTTTTACTAGGATGCCATGAGTTGATCAATTTCACATTATTGTTTTAAAGGTTGAAATAAAAAATGTATTTTAATTATTAGTTTTCATCATACTATATTATTAGTGTGTGCACAAGTGTATGCTTCTCTTGTCATTCTTAAAAAGCCCATAATTACCATCTTTCAATTCATTATTAGTATTGCTCATTTTTTTATTTACGGTATTAATCTCTAAGCTAAATGTGTTTTACTTTGATTTTACTATTCATTTTCAAATAGTTCCTTAAAAATATATATGAGAGTTACTGGTAAAAGCACTACTGTGGTCCTTTAAGTGGAAATGATAAAAGACAGATTTGTCTGAAAGTGAATAGAAAGGATTATATCAAAGGAAGAAAATGGGAATTGAAGGAGGGGAAAAGGGAGTTGAGGACAAGTGATAGCGGGAGAGGGAATAAGAAGGAATGGAGGTATGAAGGCAAGAGAAGAGGGGAAATGGGCAAGAGGAGGAAAAGGGAGCACTAAAACAATAAGAAGGAAAAGAAGAAGCATAAGGGAAACATGTTATAAAGAAATTAAAGGGTTAAGGATATTGAGAGAGAGGATACAAATTGGAAAAATAAGTGGAATTAAATAATAGTGTTGGGAGAAGGTATGCTTTGATACTATATCAGAGAACAGTAAAGTATAAATATTTTTATTTTTACATTTTTTTTATTTCATGTTTTTTAAAGTGATTAACGAACTGCCCTTTAGAGGTGGGACACCTTTAAAAAGTTGAAGGGGTGGGCAATTCCGCAGCACCATTGTACCAATTTTAATTTTGTTTTTTAAAGCACCCCGCCCCAAATCCACATGGTATATGAAAGCATGGTGAGCAAGCTTGGTCATCCTAACCATTCTCCCTTTCACCATATGACACTTGTAAGAGAAAGGAAAGCAGAGAAGCCAGCAGACGTGTCAGCTTGCAGTTTTATGCTTGTCTGCCATTACACAGCCAGCAATTAAATAACTACTTCTAAGGTAAACGCAAAGTCCCACTTTGGTACTAAATAAAGTCCATCACACAATGACACTTAAATTTTATTGGTCATAAGTACATAGCTATAATTTAATATATCACAAATTATTAAACACTATATAGACCATTGACAGGCAACGTATTTCACTTCTTTAAAGGGCCTTACGCTGCTTTAATCCTTTTTTTACCCAAGGTAAAATGGTAAAATTGCTGCAAGAAAGGAATTCATTTGTAATAGAGTTTCAGATAATGATAAGTATTTAAGAGCACAATTGGCTATTATTAGCTAGTTTTAGTTAATGTGGGACATTTTCAGCCACTCCAGGTTACCTGTTGTACACCACTGCCATAGACATTCAGTGTGACAGTGTGGCATGCTCCTTATTCCTAAAAAAGGAAACCGGAACTTACCCTCCTTGGAAATATGTCCCTGGAATTATTTGCAGAATAAATAGACACACACGATTGGGATTTACAGAAGCATTAATCAGTGTCTGACAAAGATGCATTCAGTATTCAGTACTATGAAAACAAACTAGGACATTCCCACTTGTGATGATTTCCTGTTTTTTGTTGTGGGTAATATTCCCAGGACGTTGTCTGACCACACACTGAGAATCCATTCATGGTAACGCAGACTGGTTCCAACAAGTTACCTGTCACAACACTTTGTGGCAACCACAAACCAGCTTTACAGTCATTTGTTCTTTATGACTACTGAGTACTGAGGCCTCAGAAACAAGCAGAGACATGACATATAATGTGTTTGTTATTGTGCACGAGAGGCAAAGTGGCGCTTGTGAGTGTGGGCTGCTCTGAAGTCTTGCACAACATTGCTGGGCCTGGATGCTGACATTAATCCAGGCACTTCAGTTAGAAGCTGTGCTCTGAAAATGTTTTTTTTTGCCTTTAAACGGATGCCAAAAAGGATTTTGATAATGTAAAGGTTAGTCCTAATATCAAAGTGTTACTTTATAAGACACATACAGCCCCATACTGTTCCCTTATATTGAGGCTGCGTTACAGAGCTATTAAATTGAACCATGCCGCAAATTACGGCCGTAGACGCAAGCCCGTAAACCCTTTCGGTCATTATCCAATTGCGGTATAACGTAGTGCAACACAGGCCTCTCAGCCAATAGAAAGCGTTGACTGTGTTGTATTTTCTTTCGAAGTAGCACGCAGGTTCCAGGGGTTGATGGTTTTGGAGAGTCAGAGAGTGTGCAGGAATTATTTCACAGCAGTGATTTGCGGTTTTGTTCCTTTATTTTCTACTATATAATATTTTACACTTAATTTACACATATTGGAAATACACATAATTTAAAGAACACACATAGAGACATATAGAGCTAGGTCACTCCATATACACACCTCCATCCCACCCCCCATCCCCAACAGTTATTACTTACACATAATACACAATTTTTTTTTCCTTCATATATTAACAGTTACACTTATTTTTATTTATCGTTCTATTCTTTTTAGGATTGAGATAGAGGGAGGAGAAAGGAGGAGAAGAGGAGAGGCAAGGAGGAGAGAGGAGAGAGAGGTGGCCATGGGGAGTAGTGGTGGGGTGGAGGAGAGGAGAGCTGAGCTGAGGAAGAGGAGAGGAGTGGTGGAGGATAGGAGGTGGTGGAGGGGGAGGAGGATGGGAGTGTAGAGGAGGAGGTGGTAGGTGGTGGCATGGTGGTGCTAGCACCAGGCACACTTAGGAGAGGGACAGAGGGGAAGGGGCTTGATCCCAGGGGGGGTGGTAGTTTGGGGAAGGCACAGGCCTCAGGGACAGGTCAGGGAGGAAAGGGTCCCTGTAAACTGTCAGGAGGGAAAGAGGCTAAGGGCAAGCACAGGGCCCACAATTACTCGCACTGGGAGAATGTGGTCCTCCTCTGTGCTATCTGTGGCCGCCCCGTGATTCTTGCAGGGGGGAGGAAAGTTAGACCAGGGCCTAGGGCTCAGGCATGGAAGGAGGTAGTGGCTGAAGTTACATCGGTAGGCACAGCGCCAAGGGATGTGAGGTCTGTCAAGCACCGGTTTGACGTCATCAGGGACATGGTGAGGAGGATGATGGCCAAGGAGGACAAGAACCAGACTGTCACCTATAATGAGTGGAAGAGGGTCGCCAAGGACCTTCTGAGACAGGTGCCCGCTGCTGGAGCTTCAGTCTTGTTGGCACAGCAGGACCCAGCCTCCATTTCAGGTGAATATCACAAACACCAAGGTGCCACCACATGTGCATCACACACACTACACATGTACATGATGACCAACAAGGATACAGACATGTCAGCTTCACGGAATTAACAAGGGATAGATGGATGTGTCATTAAATCCATGAAGCTCACAAATCACTGTCATTCCTGGGCACAACAAAAGTAATAAAGCAATAGAGAGTCAATTTATTGGTGCGCCCACTGCAGCCTATACAGTTACAGAACGCAGCCGGAATCAAAATAGCGTTAGGAGCCAAGAACGATCAAGACCATGAACCAAAGGATAAATCGCATCTAGCAACTGATAGCTAATCTGAGTTGCAATTAGGAGTATCATCCAGGTTCAAGCCTAGATGTCAGATAGGAATACACACAAAACAATGTATTATTCACTAATGACATATACTTCTCTGTTCTCTCTTTCAGCATCAAGGAGGTCTGGGTCCAGTGGTGAGCCAGAGGCGGGGGCTTCGGCTCCATCGGAGCAGGAATTGGAGGAGCAAGCCCCCCCCCCCAGCATGAACCGGCGCAGGGGAGGAGGAAGGAAGAGGACCCAAGGGCCCTGGCTCGAAGGAGGATGTCATATGGCTAGTGGGGTCACCAGCAGGACCACTGGCAACACCGCCGGGTTTTGACCCCACTATACCTTTCGTCCAAAGACTGAGCTTATTGCCAGGGCCCTCCAACTGGAGTTATGATGATGCCAGCAGCCAGCCAATAACCCCCCCCCCCTACAGCAGTGAGCAGGACTAGCTGCCACCACCATCACCTGGCCCACCCACACCACCGACAGTTTTGCCCCAGGCTCCAGGCGGGCCCCAGATCCTCCCCGCTCAGACACCACCACCTCCTCACCTGGCCACACCCCACGGGCCTCCATCACCCACATCAGAACAGGCTGCGCAGGCAGAGATGCTGGCTCTCATGCAACAGCAGGTGGAGTTGCTTCGGGGGATCCAGGCCAGAAACTCTGCCAATCATGCGAAGGTCATGGCAAGGCACAATATGGAGGAGAGGAGACATCATCTGATGACTGAATCCTACCTGGCCGAGCTGCTCAGTATTGGGGCAGACCAGAGCTCATTCCAAGGAGTCACCATGGAGGCCATGTAACGCGCTCTGGTCCCCAACCCCACCTCCACCACAGAGGCTTCCCCGGCCACCCACAGCCCGGGCCCTCCTATTCTTCCACCATGGATCCAACTACCTCCCCCCACCACCACCACCACCAGCAGGGAGACAACTGCCGGCCACGGGGGATTGGGGCCCTGTGCCTTGTGCCTTTTCAACAGCACTCCTTTTATTGACAATCTATTGATCACAATGATAACCTAATCAAGCCTGGCTACAGAGTCTTGGATCGTGGCCTATGTGATGGTGATATTTTGTATGCAGATGGCTACCTCCCATCACATGGTCCATTATCCTCCTCCCTGTGGACATGTAGGGTTCTGTTGAACATGCCACCAATTGACGGTCACTGGGTAATGCTGCAAACATTATGATTTTTAAGGCCTTATTTTGTATGTTTTGTCTTTTTTGTCTTTTTTGTTGTTGTTTGTTTTTGGTACAATTCTGGTCCATGAAGGCATCTCCTGCATCTGCATTGTGAAGGAAATGTATGACTGAGGTGTACGTTTTTCCCAGTGCCTTTCAATTAGAAATTCCTTCAATGACGCCCCCCCCCCCCCGCCCTTAACATGTAGCTCCCACAATCTTAAATCTGTCATATAGCCAGATATCTAAGACATGTTTGTTGGTAGCTTAAATGTAGACTAATACCACTATGGCAGTGGTCTTGCAAAGTCTCACAATGGCATGTTAATGACAGCCAGCATTAATATATGCACTAGTGAAGCATGTGATCCTGACCTCAATATCGGTGTGAGAACAGATCCTTGTGTCTGATGTAAGTAACAGTGAATCTGGCTGCTGACCTTTGTATCCTCTCCATATTAATGGGTATTTTCCAGTATTGGTGATTATCCAGAGACCTAGCTAATAGTTGGTAATACTTGCATATGGGAATCAGGTGAGTTGGTATATTGTTACAGTTACAGTATTTAGTACTGTACATGCATGTTGATTATTTTTTTTTATCCTTCTCCGCCTTTTTCAGTTGACCACTTTTTTCAGATTTTAGTTTTTTTCACCACACTGTATGTGTGAAACTGGATTGGATTACACAGTCGAGAGGTTGAATCATCTGTTTCATTGAGCAGATCTAGACAAGTTGTAAGTGCTATGCACATTAATGGTTCCTTCAATTAAATAAAGTGATTTCTGATAATCCTTTTTTTATTTTTAATTGATTTTTATTAGACAGGTCAGACATATAACATAGTACACCAAAAACATTAGAAGTGATAAATAGGAATTAACAATAAACGTATTTCACATATTTGGTTTCCAGTGTGTCCTCTGCCTGTCCAAAACTCCTCTCCCTTTTCCGTTTTTCTGGTATTATAATAGCTGATATTAGCTTTTAAATAACTTAAGGCTAACGAGAAAACTATATTTAATGAAGTCCCATAACTATGGGAAAAATATGATGAACTTGGATTCCTGACCAACTGTTGTTTTGAGCTTGGTTGGTAGCATCTAATAGAAAGATTATTCTGTGTTTAGGTTACTGTGTGGGCTAATGATGTTGGGTAAATTAAGACCACTACTACTATGGATCCCCTAATAGCTCCTTTGTAGGGAGAAGTGTCACTCACCCTATTCATCTGCCGCGTCTTGTCTCCCAGGCGGCCCAGCAGGAGGCCCAGCGCTTGTAGTTATGGTCAACCTCTGCGGACAAAACGCTCATGGATCGAACGAACTCAATTTTGTTTAAGACTACTTCAAATGTTGGGGTGGGTGATTTCCAATGGGCGGCTACTACTATCCTAACTGCTAGGAAAATTTGGTTAGTTAGGAATTGTTCTGAGTTGGACATCCCTTCTACCGGTAATCCTAGGATGGCCTCTTCTGGTCTCATGGGATAGCATTGACCCCATAGTTTCTCCAGGGTTTTGTAGGTGTCCACCCATGTGTGTCTAATCATAGGGCATTCCCATAATTTATGGATTAGAGTCCCTTTTTGGTTGCAGCCCCTTTCGCATATGTCACTAATTGTCTGGTTCCCTATGTGCATTCTTACTGGGGTTAGGTACCACCTCATAATAACTTTATAGGAGTTTTCTTTCATAATTACGTTAAGTGATGTGTTTTTGGCTTGTTTCCGAATACTATTCCATTGGTCTCTGTCTAAATTTATGTTGAGGTCAGCTTCCCATGCTGATTCATAGTGTAATTTAGGGGGAGTGACTAAATCGCTTAAATGGTTATATATTGTGGAGATGTTTCCTTTCCCTCCCGGGAATTTAATGCAACATTTTTCGAATAAGGATATATTTTGCCCTCCTTTATTCTTAGTGATGTGATTTAATCTTTGGTTTATAGCGATTAGGTTAAGCCATTCCCCCGGAGGAAGGGGTTTGTCTTCTAGGAATGCGGTGGTGGACCATTTTTGATTAACAACCGGTAAATCTGCCGCAATTGAGCAATTATTATCAATCCACCATCTGTATTGAGCATTAGAGTTTATTTTGGGGTTAGTTGAAAGTGGCCATAGAGGGCTGAGCCCTGACTCCTGGCCCAGCAGTCTGTTCCTCTTATTTATATCTTTCCATAGGGAAATTGAATGCCTCACACTTGATGGAATTGATTGGGGTAACTTGAAGCCCTGCTGGGTTGAGAGCCATAGTAACTGACGCATGATTAAATCATTGGACCCTAGTATGTGTTTTTCTAATTGAACCCATACCGGGGGGGAGTCCCTGACATACCACTTAACTAGTTGTGCTAATCTAGCAGCTTTAAAGTACCTGGAAATGTCTGGAAATCCGAGCCCACCATCCTTCTTAGTCGCAGTAGTTGTTTCTCTGTTTATTCTAGGTTTTTTATTGTTCCACAGAAAACTCATTAGTAATTTCTGTATTTTTTTCAAGTCTATCGCTAAAATCGAGTTAGGTAAGGTCCGAAAAAGGTAGAGCAGTTTGGGGAGTACGTTCATTTTGACAGCATGTAGCTTTCCTAACCACGAAATCTTTAGTTCTGACCACCTGTGCAGGTCCCTAGTTAATTGTTTAAAGAGGGTTGGGTAGTTTGCTTCATATAGGGTCTTAGTTGATTTTGTAATTTGTACGCCTAGGTAGTTGATAGAATTCGGGGCCCATTTTATTGGGAAGTTATTGGCTAGTAGTTTTTCCGTGGTGGGAGGAAGTGATATATTAAGGGCTATGCTTTTACTTGTGTTAATTTTGAATCCTGACAGTGGGCCAAATTGAGACAAAAGTTTGAATAGATTAGGTAGACTAACCAGGGGGTTTGATATTGTTAGTAGAATATCATCGGCAAAAAGGCTAATTTTATGATCTGTCGGGCCGACCCGTATACCCGATATGTCAGTGTGCTGACGAATGGCAATTGCTAGGGGCTCTATACTGAGGGCGAACAGCAATGGTGATAGAGGGCACCCCTGTCTTGTCCCCCTTGTGATGTTGAATTTTAGTGAATTGTGTCCTTGGTATGTAACTTGTGCGGTTGGTTCCGAGTATAATGTCGCGATGCTTCGCAGAAAACCTTCCGGAATTCCGAATTTGTTCAGTGTGGCGTTCATAAATGTCCAATCTAACCTATCAAATGCCTTCTCGGCATCAAGCGCCAACAACATAGCGCGGCCTTCATTACTTTTGGTTATGTCAATAAGGTCAACAATTTTTCTGGTATTGTCTGGCGCTTCTCTCCCCTTAATGAACCCTACTTGGTCTGGATGTACCACTTCAGGTAACAGATTCGCTAGTCTTGACGCTAAGATTTTGGTGTATATTTTTAAATCTGTGTTGATCAGAGATATTGGTCTATAGCTAGCACATTGGGATGGGTCTTTCCCCGGTTTAGGAATCAGTATTATTTTAGCTTCTAAGAATTCCGGTTTAATTTTTTCACCAGCTAAGAAGCTGTTAAATAGCTTATGTAAGGTGGGGCTAAGTAGATCGCTCATATGTTTGTAGTAGAGGTTGGAATAGCCATCTGGCCCTGGGGCCCCGTGTGCCTTTGTGGATTTGATCGCATCCTGTATTTCTTCGACCGAGATGGGCTCTAAGAGTGATTTAGCTTTGATAGAGTCTAATTGGGGTATATTTAAGTTATTTAGTGTATTTTCAATTTCTAGTTTGTGGGTTGGGGTGCCTGATTCGGGTGTTTTGCTGTAAAGGTCCGCATAAAATTGTCTGAATTCGTTTACTATTTGATCTGGTTCTGATAATCCTTTTTTTCATCAAATTCCGGTTGCAGTGGTGTAGTGACCACATGTGACCCCATTAGGTGCTATGCATCATGCTTATTCTAGACTATCACTTTACCCCCTGTAGGTATCCCCTTTTTACCACAAGTTTCTTGCTCTCCCGGGATCCGCCCACACCACACTGATATTAATGCACAGTCTTGACCATTTCTGATTGTGCTCTGTGTATGAAATAAAGCTTTCTTACACCATTCTAACTGTGTCAGTGTATTTTCAGTGGTTGGGGTTATGGGACATCCACATACATCACATATGTGTCACATTCCTATATATGTAAACTAATGAGTGCTAGTTACTATGCAATAGATCAATACATATAACAATAATAATAGTAATAGATATCATATAATAATATATAATATAATAATATATATCATATATAATCAACATAAAGGGTTAATACACATGCAAATGTCCAATTAGTGATATTGTGGAGTATCAACATTCCCCTGAGGGCCTGATAGGAATATGGCAGGTGATACTGGAGTGGGCTGCCAGTTCCTTCTCTAGTGGTCTGTGATTTGTCTGACCTCTTTGCTATAACATGCCCTCCTACAGTGGCCCTACATAGTATAGCTCACAGCTTCATTCAGGTACACAAGCCACTTCACCACCACCACTTAGCAACCCACAAGGAGACCAGGGGAACATACACCACACTAATGTAAATGATTGAATAGGAAAACATAATGGGAGGGCACCAAATGGGAATGGGTATAGATCTTGGCACATGGCCACCCCCAATGGTGAGGGACTTTCCAGGATGGGCATAGGGGCGATTACCCCTGATTGAGTTGAGTTGGCTGTTGATCCATGTGCCTATGCACAGCCTCCATGTGTTTTTGCGGCCCTTCATGATGTGCTAGAGTAGATTAGTGTGCTGTATTGTAGTGTGGCCTCCTTGTGGATTGCTAAGTGGTGGTGGTGAAGGGGCTTGTGTACCTGAATGAAGCTGTGAACTATACAATGTAGGGCCAGTGTAGGTGGGCAGGTCATAGCAGAGAGGTCAGACAAATTAGTCCACTAGAGGATGAACTGGCAACCCACTCCAGTATCTTTGGCATGCAAACCTTGTGGAACAGCACAGGCGGTGACCTAGCTAATTGTGCAGTGTTGTCTGTAAACCCTTTGCGGGTCCTATTTGGAGCCCGTAATGTTTTTGCCTCCATTTGCGGGTCACTGGCTTGAACGCCAGGGCGTCTTTGGAAATTTGTTGAAATGTAATAGTGTTATTGGAACGTAACAGTTACGGGCTTGACAGAACAAAGGATTTTGGACGCAGGGTTCAGAGTAACAGCCCACTTAGACATATTCCCTCTTATCTTAAACCCTCTGATTTGACTTGTTTGGTTCCAAATATGTTGGATTGGACATTCAGGTATATCAAATCTTACTACTTGAAATCACTGTATATTTTTAAAACAATTAATTTACTCATACTCCCCCACACATCCTCATACCAGTTCAATAGTTCCATCATTTTGCTGCAGTCTCATTTATATAACTCGCTGTTCTTCATCTATACTTAGGTATTTTTTTTAGGTATTTTGTTGCCCTAAGCCCAATACTTTATTGTGTGCCCCTCGAGCCACATTTACTATGTGACTATCCTACATTTATAAACACATATATATATGTATGTTTATATGTGTATACAGTGTCAGAAAATGTCACTGTGTATAGACCTTTCTTTAATATGAACACACATTTCTATAGCATTGTAGAGACAGATGGTTGTCTCATTTAAATGTACTGCCTAGGCTCATAGGTCTAGGCAATAAACCACACCCCTGATCGATTGCCCTTCTTTGTAAAACACTGGCGCATACTCTTTCCCACGGTGACCACTGTGGTCTATTATTTTCTTTATAGTATGTGAAGAAATACATGACCAAAATGTTTTTAAAATGAAAAGAATAAATAACCAAAGCCTTTAAATATTAACTTTTATGTGCAGGGAGTGTTAAAATATATAAATGAATGAGCTTTGCATTAGATATAATAAATATATAATACAAGTATTGTACTAGTGTTAAAGTGTGCCCCTTACTAATAATATTAACTTTATAAACTATGAAACCGTTCATGTATCATTTCCTCCAACCTCATTAAGCATATCATCAAAAACTAAAATGGTAGATTGTACTGTAGCAACACTGCACATAAAACAAAGGCAATAAACTAAAGGCCATATTAGTGCAGGGTGAAGCCTTGTCCCTGTGGTTGGGGCTTTGCCTTAGTCTAGCACATACAATGTCATATGTCAGGTCACAGAATGATGGCAGCAAGCAGGGGAATATACAGTAAGAAAGTGACTAGCTCCTGATGCTGACAAGCTGCTAGTTTAACACTAGGTGTAAATTTTACATGAAAATTATATTGATGACAAAAACATTAACAAAATAAGTAACCCAATAATAAATATGTTTAGAATATTTACATAAAATATAAAAAATGTCTAAAGGGTCTTTTTAATGGAAAGTACAATTGCTTTGTGGTGTAGACTCAAAGCAGAGCCTAGTAGGTTACATGATTAGGAAAATATTGAGATAGGCATACAACTAGACATAGATCTGATGTTTATAAACAGGTAAGAAAGTGCATACTAGGCAGGCCGTGTATATTATCGGCTGTCATTCAATGACTCTATGTTCTGCTCCCAGGAGATTTTGCTAAATAGAGCTCTGTATGCCTCCACCCATAACAGACCTTAAACAACCTTACAGTACATTTGATTGCTGAATTTTAACGAGGGCCACTGCAAATATTCTGTACAGAGACATTTTCTTCAGACTAAATAGCTTGCTGGGCTTTTGCACAATAAACACAGTGATCTAGATTAATGCAGAAAATGCAATTTGTCAGAGTGGGTTTGGGGAAAGTGTAAACAGAACTGCTATTTCTAGAGCTGGAGCTTGAAAAGACCATAGCTTGTATATTTGTACTTTGTCAATATGAATATGGCCACGTCTGCTCCACTGTTTGTTTTTATTTTGTTAAATGGGCTAATCCCATTAATTTGTCACCACAGATTTACAAATGGCAGAAGTCAGACCAGGCCGCAAGGTAATTACAGAGCTGGGTAAACATTCTGAAAGCCAGGTTTAAGCACTGAAAATGTCACTGGATTTCCCAAGTAAAATTCTAGAAGCCATATGTCTTTTGAGAGAAGTATATATTAATAAGCCTCTGTTAAATATATGCTTAAATGTGTTGCTAAAGGCAATTTTGTAATTTATGATATGGGGTGGGCATGTTCAGTAGTAGAGGGCCACATACAGGCATGGATTTGAGGATTTACTTTCTGTGCACAGGTGAGTCAATCAGGATGACCAAAGAAGTGATAGTCTGGTAGCAGGCATATACTCAAATCCTGGCCTGTGCACGGCCCTCCAGGACCAAACTTGCCACCCCTGTCCTACCCACTCCTATTTTTAACTGCAGCAACTTTTGTTTAGAGTCAATAAAGTTTTTCCAGTTTTTCTGAATGTTAAAACATTTTAATTGAGTCATAAAAAAGATATATCACATATAATAGTTGTCAAACTGCGAGGCACTTTGCGAGGTGCGCTCATCGCCTGCGAGCCTTGCAAAGTGAGGCGAGCCATTAACGCGTAGGACTTAGCTAATGAGCGCCAAAGGCGCTCATCTCTGCGAGCCTCGCAAAGCGAGGCAAGCCGATAAAAGGTAACACTTAGCTGATGCGAGGCAAGCCGGTGAAATACAAGACGCAGGACTTAGAAAAAAAATTACGAGACGCGGGAATTAAAAAAAAAAAAGAGATACTAGACACAAACATTTACGAGATTAGCGTTAAATCACCACACGAAAATCACCTAAGCAAGAAAAAAAATGTCCGCCCAAAAAAATTTAAATGAGGCTACACGACAGCGGAAAGCGCAAAACACTGCAAACCGCAAAGCACTTTACACATCACACTACGACCTACAAGATACACTATTACAAAAGCAGGAAAATGCTCACGCGATGCGTACCACATTAATAACATTACGAGTATACAATGCCGCTTTACACATAATACCAACGGCTTTACTTCACGCACGCAGCCGATTTAGAATACACACTTCAAACATTCATTACACTTTATAAGCAGGGCACTAACACTCACAATGTATATTCTATGCAGACGCAAAATACAAACAGATTGTTAGCTCCTCAGCCTATTGCTCGCTGCATATATCAATTATAAATAATTCAAGTATATTAATTTAAAGAATAAATCATGAATTAGCCGAAGGCGCTCAGTGCAAGCCTCACAATGAGCGCCGAAGGTCCTCACACTACAAAACACTTTTAATTATGTCTCAAACAGCATTCCCATGACTTAAAATGTTATTGACCCGTCATTTTTCATGGCCAAGTCGCTAGTATATATATAAGTTGCATCTCATGTCCCTATGTGTCTGTTATTTATTTTGATTCTTTAACATTCTCACTGGTTGTAAAGTATCATTTGTAACTTCTAACCAGTATTATATGAAAGTATTATATGAAATAGAATTGCAACTGTTTAAAGCTTGTCCAGCTAAATAAAATGTTTGTCCAATAAAAAAGCTGCAATACTTATTATTTAGAAATATAAAAAAGATACAGGAAGCCGGTAGGAAAGAACATAAACACAGAAGGGTGTGTAACTGGCATGAGGTGGGGCAAGTATTTGGACCTGGCTTCTTTGGGAGCAGCTTCAGTGGAGTTTACCAAAACTTTGCATTTGTGTCAATACACAGGTTCTTTTATTTTTTTTAAAAATGAAAATTCCATGGAGAGAAAAAAAAGCATGACAGAATCCCATTCATACAGAACACCTACATTATATTCTACTAGCGACTTGCCTGGCAATAAAAAGTGAAGCCTGGCAATGCTGTTTGCCACACAATGGGAGCCTCTCCCCCCTCTAATTTACTAGCCTCGCGATGAGCACCTTTGGCGCTCATCACGGGCCTCGCAATGAGCGACAAAGCTCTACCCTGTCTACTTCTTCCCTTGTGTCTCATTTCCCCCCTCCTATCCCTCCCTTGTGTCTCCTTTCCCTCCTCCTCTCCCTCCCTTGTGTCTCCCCCCGCCCCGTGTTTTTACCCCCCTCTCTCCCGTGTCTCTAACTCCCTGCCCTGTGTCTCCCCCCCCCCCTCTACCTCCTCCCCTGTGTCTCTCCCCCTCCTCTCCTGTGTATCTTTCCCCTCCTCTCCTGTGTATCTTACCCCTCCTCCCCTGTGTGACTCCACTCCTGCTAATGGCGCTCAATGCCCATGCGCGGCTAATGCTGCGCAGTGCACATAAGCGCGCCACGACACAGTGCGCATTTGCTAGTCTGAAATGGATAGGATGTCAAACTGCTATTTGTCGCAAAGCGTGACGGAGAATTGCAGTTTGACAATTATAATATGTGATACTCTAAGATTGTAGCACTGTATTTTGTGTTTTCTAAAGCAAAAACCTTGCACCCAATGTAGGAAGGCAACCCTTTTATACTTGTCTATAGAAAATAGTGTGTCATGCTGATTTCTTTAATAAAACCTGGCTCTGTTTCTAACCTGTACTTCAATAATGTCCCTAGATACTGATAAACCAAAATATTTCAAATGCACAGTATTTTTGTAAACTGAAACATAAAAATGCCAAAACAAGGTGCATAATATAGAAATCATGTAGAAAAGAGTACACATTAATTTTACAACCTTGCCAGAGGGGTGTCAGAAAAAAATAGTGTTTTATTCGTAGCTAATTCTTTCCATTGCTATTTACAAGTTTTTACAGAAACCCATAAAGATTTCTAGCAACATATTCATTCAGGAGCCGTGAATTTAATTAACGATTGGGCATCTGGAAAAAAGGAGGGCGCATAACTGAGAAATGTGCAGTGTTTGCATGAACATGGGGTTATTAAATACACCCTGGATCTGCCAGAAGGAATTTAACATGTTAAGTAGAATATTAGCATGTGGAATGGTATTTTTTTATTTCTGTTTCACCCTATATATTTTTTTGGGTTAAACTTTTTATTTAGAATAATGATTGTTCGAGTGATGCAACTGTCTTTTTTAAGTCAAAGACATTTCTCAAAGACGAGTACATCTCAAAAGCTAGTTAATCTAAATACAATTTTTGTCCAATAAAAAAATATATACTGCAATTTTGTTAGTTTCATCTTTATTACAGGACATTCACTGCTACTCCAGTATTCAGACAAATTTTTATATCACATATATAGTTGTCAGTGTATGTAACGTTTGCTATGTTGGTCACGTAGTCTCGCGAAGCGAGGCGAGCCAGGAATAAGCGTCAAAGGTGCTGGCGGCGCCATCACACATGCAAGCCTCGCAGCACTTAGGCTGCAATGAATACCGAAGGTGCTCATTGCAGCCATCGGTGCCGTCACACATGTGAGCCTCGCAAAGCAGTGTAAGCGCCTAACTCTACAAACCCACCAAAAAAAAAAAAAAACACACATTTGTACACAAAATTATAACACACTCACACACAGAAAAGAGGAAGATACAGGAAGCCCGGGAGTGAGGTTGCAAGCGAATTACACCCATATTTGGCATATTTTGGCAATGCCAGGCTCGCAAAACAAAATACACAACGCTGAAGACAGTAACACTTACACGAACAACGCCAGGCACGCAGGAATTTGAAAATAAAACCAACGACACTGCGCACCACGCAAATATTCATACAGAGGAGAAAGACACAGGGAAGGGACCGGGGGGGGAGGATGCTGGAAAAAGACACATGGCATTCCCAAGCACTAAACTTGCAGGTTAATGAACTCTGCAATGAGCGGCCCGTACAGTAGGCGAGAGGAAAGGCTTGCAATGTGAGCCGAAGGCGCTCATTTTGGGGCTTACAAAGAGCACTGCAAGCGGGAGAGGCTTGCAATGAGTGCAGGCGAGTGGAAAAGCTTGCAATGAGCGCCAAAGGCGCTCAATGCGAGCCACGCGATGAGTTCCAAAAGGCACTCATCGCGGGACTCACTATGAGCACCACGAGCGGGAGAGGCTTGCAATGAGATTGCAATGAGGCTTGCAATATACACTGCACTATACTACTTCCCCTTCTGGATTGCTACCTTGCCGTCGAGAAGGGGCTTGTGTACCTCAGTGAAGCTGTGAACTATATCATGTAGGGTCTTCTAAGATAGATATTTAATGAATCTAATTACATGTCTCTTCCCTCCCCCTCTCTCTCCCCCGTGTCCGTCCCCCCCATCCAGCATGCAATCTCTCTCTCTCCTTCACTCCTGTGTCCTCTCCCTCTTCTCCCTCTCCTCTCTACTTCCCTCTCCTCTGAGAGCCTCGCAATGAGCGCCGAAGGTGCTCATTGCAAGCCTCATCATGCGCTACACACATGCACAACTCACAACTTTCGGCGCCCATTGCAAGTCTTACAATGAGCGCCTTTGGCCCTCTCCTTCCCCTGTGTCCCTTTCCCCCCTCTACCTCCTCTGTATCTCTACCCCCTCCCTCCCCTGTGTGTCTTCCCTCTCCATCCCCTGTGTCTCTTTCCTCCCTCTCCTTCCCCTCTGTCTCTTACCCTCTCTACCTCCCCTTTGTCTCTCCCCTATCCCTACCCTGTGTCTCTCCCCCTCCTTTGTCTCTTTCCCCCCCTCCCTCCTCTGTGTCTCTTCCCCCTCTCTGTCTCTCCCCCTCTCCCTCCCCTGTGTCTCTTCCCTCTACTCCCTCTCCTGTGTCTTTTCCCTGCCTCTCCCTCACCTGTGGCTCCCCTCCCCCTCTCTCCCCTGTGTCTCTCCCCCCTCTCCCTCCCCTGTTTCTCTTCCCCCTCTCCCTCCCCTGTGTCTCTTTACCCCGCTCTCCATCCCCTGTGTTTATTTCCCCCTCTCCCTCCACTGTATCTCTCCCCTCTCCCTCCCCTGTGTCTCTTCCCCACTCTCCCTCCCCTGTCTTTTTCCCCCTCTCCATCCCCTATGTCTCTTCCCCCTCCCCCTCCCTATGTCTCTTTCCCCCTCTCCTCCCTCCTCTGTGTCTCTTCCCTCCCCTACTGTGTCTCTTTCCCCCTCTCCTTCCCCTGTGTCTTTTCCCCCCTGTGTCTCTCCCACCCCTGTGTCTCTCGCACTTGTGAGACTATTCTGACAGACTGACGATCACTATAAGTTGTCATTCAGTGTAGGGAGGGTGTATATACTAAGATGTATTATCATAATGAGCTACTGTAAATGAAGAGCACGGATGCCTTTGTTTATATTTATCAAGATGTACCTAGTATGAAAATGGCATTTTTGGAGGCTCTGGGTTTGTGATGGGCACCTCTAATTTAGGTAGTTAGGTGGCCTGTAGCTTTAGGTGGAGTGTTATCCCAGTGAAAGTTGCATGTTGTTATATTGACAGGAGGCTATTTAAAATGTCAGTCTTTCAACAAAATTTGATAGATATGGTAAAATGAGTTAGGAACTATTGTATGATATCAGGCAGAGAAAAACAGAGCATGTAAGCATAGGTATATTATATTTCTAAAAGTTTTGTGTTCCTTTAAAGTGACATTGTAGTGCTTAAACAAACCATGGTCCTTTAAAGTAAAATTAGCACCTAGCAAAATAAAAGCCCTGTTAGTGGTTGCAATGTTCTCCTCTCTCTCTCTCTCCTCCAATCCGTCAGAGTGTGTCACTGTACAGGAAGCATGCTGTGAATCTACATATTGCATTTTATAATGCACACAGTAGGGTTCCTGTTTCTCTACAATAAATCATTCCTAAGAATTATAGTATTTTTTTTTAGCTACTCTGCAGGTCAATATGCTAATTCACAGGTCAAGTTGCCAAGCATATAGGAAATTCAATTTCCCAAGAAAGAGTGCATTACTCTAAGAAAAATTCACAGGTCAAAATACTGGAGGGTGGATTCTAACTGCATGACAACATTGGGAGTCATTTTTAATTAATATTCAGGAGCTGTTCATTTGCATGAACATGCAGCACAAGTAATAGTGAATTTCTCTGGAATGGTCCACATTGGGGAAAATGGCTAATACAATACATACCCAGTTTTCATGCTCTTTAAGAATAACAATAAAAACAACAATTTGATTTTGAGGTGACAGAGTCCCTTCAAGATTACTGGAAAATATAGAAAATCCCTATACTTTAGTGGGTTTAGTACAAACATTTTACAACATATCCTCAATGTTAACAGACAGCAAAGCAATAGACTTCTATAACCGTTCAATCCTCATCAATCCTTAGTTAATCTAGCTCAGTTTTTAGAGCATGTGACAGATTCTTTATAGAAAAGGAAGCTTTAGTACAATCCTAGCATGTAGAACTCAGGGTTACTGTAAACCCAACCCAGCAATTTATCTAAATATTGAACCAAAAATTTAGACGGCTAGACAGCTTGGCAACACTTTAAGGGCTGGTATTTGTAAAAATATTACTGCTGTGGCCAAAAAAAATCCCGCAAATTAATATTCTTACTCCCATGAATTATTACTGAAGACGCTAATGTACACATGTGTGATTAATAGAGCCGTGTGCACACACCTGCTGCTGGATCACAACTGATGCATAGAAGCTGAGAAATATCATTTTAGCACTAAGTGTGGGTTTAATATACAAAACAAGCAGCACTACTATCATTGGAAATTATACTAAGGTTTGGGAAAAAATATTTTCAGTTCAAAAGTACTCATTAATAGTGCCTTCCAGACAAAGCAGGGTGTAGTATGTTATGCCAGCACTAATGTGGAATCAGCAAGAGCATGTAAAAAGTGGAGCAAGTTTACTAAAGTATAAACAAACCGTCTTAATGTATTGTAAGTTTCAGTTCTCTCTGCAGTGAGAATCCCATTACAATCACAAGCCATATCTCAGGATGTTCTCCATAAATGCCTATGAACGACAGAAAAGTAGCAATGTGGGATTTTTAATCAAGGAAAAATGCAAAGGGACAGTCCAAGCATGTGATATTGGTTTCCTTGCTGGCAGGTTTAGGATGAGCTTATAGCATCTTAAAAACATTTGTTTTTGTTTAAGAACACTATTTGTTTTACTTTGTTGGATGTTTTATTGAAACAAAAATCATTCCCTCTTTCTTGTTAGCTTATTGATGTCATCTATCTGTGTGGCATCAATGCAAGGTGAATTAAACCAGAGAAAATATGAATGGGATACGTTTAGAAATCATTAAATAATTATGTGTAAATGAGTCACTGAAAAGCAGTTACTTAGAAGAGCATGTGCAAAAATGCTTTTAAAACAGTATAGTTTATGTGTGTCATTTATCTGCTTCCTTCTCCAAATGCTATACCTAGCTTTTCCAATAATATTTTTTGTTAATATTTAGTACATTCTTAAAGCAACCTCTCCCTTCATAGGTCCAAATGTTAGTTCCAAGACCCAATTCCTGACAATACAACTGGAATCACATGGACCTGAGTGAGGTAGACAAAGCCATACATTTTCAAGGTCAGAGGTTTGGAACCAATGATAATCACCTGACCCAGATGAATCAGAGATGTAACCAATTATTGACACAGTACAACTGTTATTCCTCCTGTACCTCCCAAACGTTTTGAGCTTACCCTCTCTAATAGAGCCTAGCATGACAGCTCCAAGATGCTTCTCTGGTAATCCTGCCAGTTGTCCTGGTTTTATGAATTAATTCCAATTACAGTTTGCACTGCGCCCTCAAACATTTCAAAATTATCTTACATAATATTCCTACTGGATGGAGAAGCTATGGCATGGGCCTCACCTCTATGGGAACAAGAGTCTTAGCTCATTGATGACTTCAAAGCTAGCTCTTAAGCCTTTTATAACGTTTTTGAGTATTCCAGGAAGAGCGACTTCTGCTTCTATGGCGCTACTCAGTACCTCAGGCAACTCGCACAGTCACTCAGTAAATTCTTGAGTTCCATACTCTGGCTTCTGAAGTAAAGCGGAACAATGGGGCCTTGTTTGCTGCCTTTGAGCAAGGCCTGTCTGAGAGAATCAATGATGAGCTGGTCTGCAAGAAAGTACCTTAAAAATCTGGATGGTCTCATGGACTTGTGGCTGAAAATGAACATGCACTTCCATAAGGGCCAAGTGAAAACAATAGACTCGAGGTGCTCTCAAACCTCCAAACTGGCACCTAACTTTGGATTACCATATAAAACTGCTCTTAGGGAGATGTCAGCCCAGAACCCATGGAACTGGGTAGTAATCACATCTCCCCTGCAGAAAGAGACTGAAAGAGATCAAAGAGTCATTGTTTCTATTATAGTAAAGATGCATAATTCCTCAAATCATGTCCAGTTCTCCCGTAAGGCTCTCATGCCTTCAGAGGAGCAACCGCTAGGCCGAATCCATAAAACTCCTCCTTCATGGTTCTCAGACTTTGTAGAAAATAACAATTGTCCACTGACATCAGATACTGATTAAAGCCAAGATACAATGCCTGCTTGTACACTCCCACCTCTTGATTAAGGCCAACTGACTCAAAAGACTTTACTTACATCTATAACTGCTTGCTTACATTCACTGCTGACACAGTATCCATAAGTATCCCATGGACTGGAAGACAGTTGGGGTAATAAATGCCAGAGCACATGTTTGCCTCAGCACCCAAAAAAGTTCTGTAAAGCTCTAAGTGACCTGAAGAAACAGTCCACTACAACAATTCTATAACTCTAGAGTTACCACCAGTATTCTCTAACAAGAAATAATATCATCAAGCTGCTGTAGCAGGCATATATTCTAAAAGTTGCATTTCTCAGCAGTATAAGCAGTTCTCTGATGTGTCCTAAAGTTAAAGCAGAGACTCTACCTCCCCACAGACCTCATTACTGCCCTATTGAGCTCTTGCCTCTTGACTATGCTTCCTAGGGGACAGATGCAACCTCTCTCAGAGCCTGAAACTCTGACCATGTCCTTATAAATTAAGGAAAACAGTGAAAGATTGTTACCCTCTCCCTCTCATCCCTGAGCTAATTGCCTCAGAGCATCTATGGTCTTCACCCAACAAGATCTAGGTGAGGCATATATAACTTAATCTGGACCTGTGAGGGGAATGATTGGAAGACAGCCTTCAACAAGGGAGATGTCCTACTCTATTCTCTAGATTGGCAGATTCATTGTTTACATGTTAAACAAGTGCTCCAGAGGTTAAGAGAAAATCACTTGTACGTAAAGCTGAGTGGGCAAAGTGCATCTTTAAAACAGACTATGTGCCATTCTTAGGCTTTAGCATTACTCCTCAAGGAATTTCTATGGATCCTGATAAAGTCTTTGTATTTTGAAATGGCATGCTCCTAAAGATCTGAAGAGCACCCAAATGTTTCCACTGTAATCGCTCAAAGTACAAAAAAGGAGCAAATTCAAAGTCTTTGAGTTCAGAATGCTTACAAGCTTTTTAGCAACTGAAAGAGGATTTCACCAAAGCAGCTCGGCTTATCCACCAAAACTCTAGCTTGCCATTCAAAGTGGAAGTTAATGCCTTGGAGACAGAAGCCGCCCTGTCTCACCGTAAGTCTTCCGATGGACCTCTAAATCCTTGTCCATTCATTTCCAAATGGACCTCAGCACACAAGGTACAGTGCCTTGCAAAATTATTCACCCCCTTGACTTTTTACCTATTTTGTTACATTACGGCCTTAAGTTCAATGTTTTGTTAATCTGAATTTTTTGTGATGGATCAGAACACAATAGTTGGTGAAGTGAAATGAGAAAAATATATACAGAAAACAATTTTTTAGAAATAGAAAACCGAAAATTGGCATGTGCATATGTGTTCACCCCCTTTGTTATGAAGCCCATAAAAAGCTCTGGCGCGACCAATTACCTTCAGAAGTCACATAATTAGTGCATCGATGTCCACCTGTGTGCAATCTGAGTGTCACATGATCTGTCATTACATATACACACCTTGTTTGAAACACCTAAGCAAGAGGCACCAGTAACCAAACACTGCCATGAAGACCAGCATCATGCTGTGGGGATGTTTTTCAGTAGTCGGGACTGGGAAGCTGGTCAGAGTTGAGGGAAAGATGGATGGTGCTAAATACAGGGATATTCTTGAGCAAAACCTGTACCACTGTGTGCATAATTTGAGGTTAGGACGGAGGTTCACCTTCCAGCAGGACAATGACCCCAATGACCCCAAACACACTGCTAAAGCAACACTTGAGTAGTTTAAGGGGACACATGTAAATGTGTTGGAATGGCCTAGTCATAGCCCAGACCTCAACACAATAGAAAATCTGTGGTCAGACTTAAAGATTGCTGTTCACAAGCACAAACCATCCAACTTGAAGGAGCTGGAGCAGTTTTGCAAGGAGGAATGGGCAAAAACCCCAGTGGTTAGATGTAGCAAGCTCATAGAGGCTTATCCAAAGCGACTTGAATCTACAAAGTATTGACTTTAGGGGGGTGAATAGTTATGCACATTGACTTTTTCTGTTATTTTGTCCTATTTGTTGTTTGCTTCATAATAATAATAAAAATAAAAAAAATATCTTCAAAGTTGTGGGTATGTTCTGTAAATTAAATTATGCAAATCCTCAAACAATCCATGTTAATTCCAGGTTGTGAGGCAACAAAACACGAAAAATGCAAGGCACTGTATAACTGTCAGTCACTGCCCCTCTGAGCTCCATCAAGTTTATGTTCATTGCTTCAGTGACCTCATCTATCCATCTCCGCCTCTGTCATCCTCTTCTTCGTGTGCCTTCAATCTTTCGTGGTATCAGAGTCTTCTCTAGGGATTCTGCCTTCTCATGATATTGCCAAAATATTTACCTTCTAGTGAACAATTTATCTTGATTTTCTGAAATACTGATTTGTTGGATCTTCAACACCACAATTCAAAGGTGTCAATTCTATGCTGCTCAGCCTTCTTTATGGTCCGCATCTGTAGGTTACAACGGAGAATACTATAGTTCTAAGTATACAGACTTTTGTTGATAGAGTAATATCTTTACTTTTTACAAGCTTGTCCAAGCTTACCATAGCTTTACTCACCAGAAGTGAACTAATTTTCATTTTATGGCTAGAGATCTTGGATCCCAGGAAAATAAAATATGGCACTGTCTCCACTTCTTCCCCATCTATTTGGGGAACTGAGATTGACATCTGCAGTGATTTTGGTATTTTTAGTTTTGAGCAGCAGTCCAGCTATTGCACTCTCTTCTTTTACTCTCCGTTTTCCCTCACATTCAGCCATCAGAGTAGTATCATCCGCGTTTCAGAGGTGTTGACATTTCTTCCAGCAATATTTATTCTGGCTTTTGATTCATCCGGCCCAGCCTTGTGTATGTGCATGCAAGTTGAATAAATAAGGTGACAATATACAACCTTGTTGCACACCTTTTCTGATCTTGAACCATTCTGTTGCCCCATGTCCAGTTCTGACCGTGGCTTCTTGGTTAACATACAGATTCTTCAAGAGGTGGATGAGATGATCTGGTACGCCAATCTCTATAAGAACTTGCCATATTTTGTTGTAATCCACACAGTCAAAGGCTTTACAATAGTCTTTGAAGCAGAAGTAAATGTGTTTTTATGGAACTCTCTTGTTTTTCATAGGTAATTTGATTTCTTGTACCTCTGTGGGACCTGGCATGCACTTATGGTAATTCCCGGTCCATATATTGTTGGAGCTGAGCTTGTTTGATCTTAAGCATACTCTTGCTGACAGGTGAAATTAGTGCAATTGTTTGATATTTGGAGCACTCTATGGCACTGGGATGTGGACTTACCTTTTCAGACTATTGGCCACTGTTGAGTTTTCCAAATTTGTTAACAAAATGCAAGCAACAAATTATTGTAGGATTTTGAATAGTTCAGCTAGTATTCCATCAACTTATTCAGCCTTGTTACTGGCAAGGGATCCCAGGGCCCATCTCACTTCACTCTCTAAGATGTATGGATGGCTCCAGCTGACTGGACAAACTATTGAGGTCATCACTGATGTTAAGATCCTTCCTGTATGGATCCTCAGTGTCTTCCTGCCACCTCTTCTTTATCTGATCTGCTTCTGTTAAGTCTCTACAATTTTTGTTTTTTATTACACCCACTTTGGCATGAAAGGTTCATTTGAGATCCCCAATTTTCTTTAACAGATCTCTTGACTTTCTCATTCTGTTATGTTCTTCTATTTGTTTACATAGCTCATTAAAGAATGTCTCCTTGTCTCTTCTTGCTATCCAATGGAATTCTGCTTTCAGTTAGGCAAATATTTTGCTACCTCCACTATCTTTTGCTTTCCTTCTTTCCTGGGCTACTTTCAAAGCCAGACAGCCAGTTTGCCTTCTTATTTTCTTTCTTTTGGGGATATTCTTTGTTTCTGTTTTCTTGATAATATCGCAAACTCCAGTACAAATTTCTTCAGGCATTCTATCTACCATGTCAAGTTCCTTGAATCTATTCTTCATCTCCACTGCATATTGGTCTGATGATTTTCCCTGTTTCCTTCAGTTTAATTATGCAATATGAAGCTCATGATCTGAGCCATAGTCAGCTCCAGGTCTTGTTTTTGCTGGCCGTATAGAGCTCCTCCTTCTCCGACCTGCTTCATTTTGTATTCCAAGGCCAAACTTGCCAATTATTCCAGGTATCTTTTGGTTCCCTGCATTCAAATCTCCTATGATGAGACTAACATCGTATCTTGGAGTTATATCTGTCAGATGTTGAATATCTTCATAGAACTGGACTACTTCAGCCTCTTCATCCATTGTTGGAGCATAGACTTGGATTACTGTGATGTTAAATAGCTTGCCTTGAGTTTTAATTGAAATCATTCTGTCATTTATTGGATTGTAACTAAGCATTGCTTTGTCCACACTTTGACTGACTGTGAGGACTATGCCATTTCTTCTGCAGGTAGACAATCTGGTGGTTTTTCGTTGTGAAATGTCCCATTCCAGTCCATTTAAGTTCACTATTTCCCAGGATATCAATGTTTAACCTTATCTTCTCATTTTTGACCATGTCCAGTTTCCCTTGGTTCAAAGTTCTAATATTCCAGGTTCATATGCTGAGTTGTTCTTTGCAGCAGCAGACTTTCATTTCCTTCCAGACACATCTCTCAGTTTTATTAGATCTGGTGCTACTCATACTCGCCTTCTGCTCTAACTAAGCAATGTGGTAGGCGCCTTCAGACCTGAAGGCTCATCTTCCAGTGTCATATTGTGATGTCTCTGGTTGTGCTTGTCATAAGGTTATCTTAACAAAGTTACTGGAGTTGGTTACTAGTCAATACTAAATTCTGTACGGTTTCCGAAAGACCAAAAATCTGAACAAACATGCAGTTTGATTGGTTATTGCGTTGGATTTTTCTTGTGAAATGTCATCTTAGAACATTACTTCCGTGAAGACCACTTTAGCATTGGGGAAATAAAAGCTAACAAAATTAGCAGCTGGGTAAGCCATGAACATAAATATTTGCATACTCTATGGGTCTATAGAATAATCCATATTGTCTGTCTGCAGCAATAACTGCTAGCTTTGAGCCTGAGGGAATGTGGCTTATCTTATCTATCAGTGGATGGAAGGTTGGGGTGTCAGAGAGTTTTATTATACAACAAGATACTTTGGTATAGAACACCTACACCATTGTCAAGCACATTTTCAGAAGCAGGAAACTTGAGACTGCAACTACAAGCTCTGTCCCTCTCACATATGGAACAACAATGTATCTTGGATACTTCCAGAGAGAGTTATTTTTTTTCTAATTAAAAACTAGCTTTATGACATTTTTCCCTGTCTGCCTAGTCTCTTTGTCTCACATTTCTCAAATATATCGTATATGTTTTTCATCATACAGAAGTCCTTTAACAGAAATGCATTATTTCAATATAACCTTTTGACTTTTCTGAATCAACTCCTTGATTTATTTTTTGATGTATTAGGCAGGTTCCAGAAATTGTAGATTATAGGTCTTGCCGTGTTGCCCAGCAAGCATATGGTCTCACTAATTCTCATTGCTAGTGTTGTTCACAGACTGATATTTTTGCATTTCTGTGGTGGCATTAACATATTCAGCTGTTTATCATCAACAAATTCTGGCTTAAAGTAGCCAAAATTTTGAGCAATTGCCGAGGCATAACAAAAGCAATGGCCTAGTTACAGACTGAAAATCCAGTCAAGGTGAACTTGTATATAGCAGCGCTCTTTGGTTAAGTCAATAAATTATATCACAAATCTGGAACAGCTGCTCCAACTTTTAGATTGGGAAGACTAATATTGCTAAATAATTTGCAGACTAATGAAAAACAGATTTTTTAGCCATTTTTCATGTACCAAAAAGAGACATTCAGGGTCTCCATATCGTGTCTAAGAAAGCTGCTTTTTTAATAAAAGGTGTGGTTAATGAGGCATTTAGCTCTGTGATGACCAAGCCGAAGTATAACTTCAGTGTAGGCTTGTATACCTTACAAGCAACAAACATGGCTCTGCCAGTGTTTTGTAATCATTTCCAAGGACAATTTTGAACTTAGCAGACAGAAAATAACATCCATGTTCCTTTAAGACATTACTGACAAATATAATCAACACTAGCGATATTGCCCGTCAAAAAATGACGGCAATGAAATTGTAAGGTAACTAATGCTGTTTGGTGTGTAATAATGAAATATATAATACATTAATAAATGAATATACTTTACCTATTTTAAAGCATTGTGTTGAAGAGCTGGCAATCTGTTTTGATGTTGCTGCAGCATTAGTGGTGTGTAGCTGCTGTGTAAGCATGCTGAATGTGTGCACTGTGTGGTATGAATATCCGTAGGTCGTTTGTGGCGTTTTGCGAGTTTCTTGTGGTGTTTTGCGAGTTTCCTGTGGTGTTTTGCGAGTTTAGAGTGCTGTAGCCTCGTTTTCAATTTGTTCGGCGGCCATTTTTTCTCTCGCTTACATTTTGTTTTAGTCTCTAAACTCTTTTATTTCGAGTAAAATCGAGGTGTAAGTTGCATTTTTGAGGTCCTGGGTGCTCCCTCTTGGTGTAGGTAAGGTTTTTATGTATGTGCTGTGTGTATGTATTGTGTTTTACATTTTGTAATGTTCGCGAGTTGCGTCCGAGTGTTGCGGGGCCGTAATGTGTGTGAACGTGTGTCGTATGTTGTTTGCGAGTGTCGTAATGTGTGTGTCGTGCTGTTTGGGTTGCGACGTGAAGTTTGCGAGGGTCGCAGTTGCTGGCATGGAGCGCCTTCGGCGCTCGCTTTGTGAGGTCCTCAGGTGCTGGCATGGAGCGCCTACGGCGCTCCATGCCAGCAACTGAGACCCTCGGCCAGTGCCCTCGCTTCGCGAGGGCCTTGGCTCGCGCTACGCGAGGGCCGCAGCTCGCTACGCGAGCCCGCAGCGTTAGCAACAACTCGTACGCTCACAACTATATATGTGATATTATTTCAGGGAGAACATTTCATACATTGCCAGTGTTAATACAAAAACAGCACTTTGTACATAAAGCATATACAAATATTAAAAATAAACTGATTGGTCTAATGTTACAGCAGTGTTTACCATGCTAAATAGTCAATACAACTAGAAAACGTAATCCCATCAAACACTCCACAATTTCTGAGAAATTGTGTATGTTAAGTTCAAGAGTGAAGGTAGCTATCTCCATTTTATATTCATTTTTAATGATGACAATCTCAAACCCTCTAGAGGGGCAATCAAAGTATATGAACAAACTGGTAAATATGTCTAGATGCAAAATAATAAGGACAGGCCTTAGCAAACTTTACCCACAGCCATGGCTTAGATGATTCATACAATCCAATACATTTACAACATGGGCTTAGTGACAGCCAAATAAGGGTAGTTACTTTTTAGTCTATTTATTTGGGAGCTGACTCTGTCAAAGTCATCTCATGTTTGACCATGTCCAGTTTCCCTTGGCTTCTGGAAGGAATTCAGAAGATAGTTCAGACTCTGGATTCAACATCTTAGGTAGATAAGATTTGAGTCTGAGGTAGAGAAACTCAAAAGTGTTATTTATTAAAAGTCAAACAACAACATATAAGTATTGCACTCACATTTATTACCCTCATCAAAATGTGGTATGTATGCAGCTCAGCCAATCCCTGGTCATAAGTCCAAAGTCCTCATACAGGTCCTGGTACTGGAGCCTGAGAATTCCACTCGAGGATAATGGAAAAAGGATGAATGACACTTGTCAGGTTGGTGATGAAAAATCCCCAAAGCAGTAAAATGGATTTATTAGTCCACTGAAATGCTCAAGTAAGCTCCTTAGCTGTCAGATGGCGATGAGCATATGATGGTATAAAGAGTGCCAAATCAATTGTAAATACAATTGTAAATAAAATAACTAAATAGATTAAGTGAATTACTTAATTTGCTGTAACCAAAAGTGTTTCGCCCTTTGAAAGTGGGGCTTTCTCAATAGTAAAAATGAATATATGTGGAGAGTGGAGTTAGGTCTTCCCACTGCAATAATTTGCCAAATAACAGGAGTGCCTAGCATCTATAGCACAATTTAAACACAGAAATGGCGTTAAAGCCGACTAGCATGATAGTAGAGGCCGATATCCGGCGTCTCGGTTGCTAGGCAACACAACAACCAATGGTAAAAGGTCCCTGTTGCTAGGTAACACAGCCACCAATTGCCAGGGTCCAATCCTGAGTAGGGGATTAGAGCTCTGATCGCGTTGCGGCTGAAAGGGAAAGTAAAAATTACTGATGTTACACAACTTTGACAGAGTGGTTCTCACACAGAAGTGGGACTCAATACATAACCATATATGTATATATATATAGACTATCACATATTATAATTGTCCAACTACGATTCGTCGTCACACTGTGTTGCGTGGTGCTTACGACTTAGCGGCGCTCATCGCCCGGGGAGTCTTGCGCAGCGAGGCGAGCCGTTAAACCGTAGCACTTAGGCAATGAGCGCCACAGTTTTTTGTTTTTGTTCTGTAATGTACATTTTTTATTTTTGGTGATTTTAGTTGTTCTTATTTTAGGTAATGTAGATTTCTGCTTTTTGAGGAATTTAGTTACTTGAGGCACACAGTACACTCACATTGTGTGACAAACAGCATTTCAACACTTTCTTTTATTGACCGTCATTTTTTGACGGGCAAGTCGCTAGTATATATATAATATTAATATGAATATATCATATTTTAGGTGACACAGAGGGAAAGATCATAGGTACAATTGATCCCAGTGTGTGCTGATACTTCAAAGTGACTACTGCTAATAGCTTAATCAGAGTGGTTCCCATATGGCAGTGGGACCAAATGCATAACCTTACACATATAAAAAATATATATGCATCAACCTATTTGTGCGTAAACTGGCTTTGAAAAAATACTTTGTATCTAAATGCCAATGAGAAGTCATCAAATTGGGCCTGGAAAAAGAGGACAGTGAAATATTTAATTACTTGATGTCGTAACTCAGAGAACAAGATGTTAACCAATTAGACTTTTCGAAGTCCTTACAGAGAAAAACACAGAGTAAATTTGCTCCTGACCTTAATCTTTATGCAAGGTTACAAGTGTTCCTTGATTTGGTTACAAAAGATTTGAAGATGCATTCTGAAAAAGTTAAAAATAACTCCTCAGATACTAATAAAAGAAATTTGAAACAAATCGAGTGGAAAGCATTAAAAGAGCTCAATGACAGTAATATTGTCATAAAAGCTGCAGATAAAGGGGGCAATGTAGTCTTACAAAATGAAGAAGACTATATAGAGATGTGTAACGCCCTCCTATCGGACACTTCAACTTACATCAAGATTGCGAAAAATCCCCTACGAGCGTTCAATCAAGAACTAAAAGATGTATTCATAAAGGCAAAGAATGAGAAAATCATTGATTCTAATACCTGTGAATTTATGAATATTAAACATTCTACAGCAGCAGTATTTTATGCTCTACCAAAAATTCATAAAAAAAGGAAACCTGTACAAGGCCGCCCGATTGTGTCTGGAAACAATCATAACTGAAAAGGTTAGTACATATGTAGATGATTACATCAAAGATATGGTTACTATGCTTCCCTCGTATCTAAAAGACAACTTGGACTTGGATGGATTAAGCCTCCCACTTAACTCTTATTTAATAACAGTTGATGTCGAACAACTTTACCCCAGTATCCATCATGAACTGGGAATTGAGGCAGTCAAGTACTTTTTGGATCAAAAAAAATAACCAGAACAAGGTATTTATTACATTTATACTAACGTTACTCAAGTTTATATTAACCAAGAATTTTTTCTTATTTAACAAGTCATTGTACCTCCAGGTACGGGGAACAGCTATGGGGACAGCCTGTGCCCCTAGCTATGCAAACCTGTACCTGGGGTATTGGGGGAGAAACATGGTTTTTGGTGATCCCATGGAAACTTTTGCACAAGATATTTTAGGTTGGCATCGGTTTATAGATGACATCCTTATGTTCTGGGGAGTCACAATACAAAATCTTCAGCAATTCATGGAACAAATCAATGATAACCAATTAGGTCTAAAATGTACCTATTGCCACAATCAAGAGAGAATTGAATTTTTGGATTTAAAATTGGAAAAAGATGAAACTGGAGTTTTACATACTTCAGTATACAGAAAATCTACCTCTTCTAATGCTATTTTACAATGGTCAAGTCAACATCCACTCCCTTTGAAAGCTGGAATTCCAATAGGACAGTATCTGCGGTTGAGGAGAAACTGTGATACTATTTCTGAATTCAAACTTCAAGCGGCAGATTTAAGACAGAGATTCAAACAACGTGGTTATCCAAACAAAATCTTAAAAAGAGCCTATAAACGGGCTCTAGAATCAAACAGAACACAACTTCTGTATGCTTCCAAGGATAAACATGAAGATGAGCTGATCAGATGTGTCATGGCCTATGGCAGTGACCACATTGAAATTAAGAGCATTCTCCAAAAACATTGGGACATCTTAACTGATGATCCCATCTTACATAACTACCTATCTGCCAAACTAGAAATTACGTACCGCAAAAACAAAAGTTTAAAAGATAATCTAGTGAAAAGTTTCTTTCAGAAAAAAGAGGCCAACATTATGTGGCTGAAACCTATAGTGGGACTATTCCGAAGTGGCCACTGCAAAGCCTGTCCATATATTAAGCCAAACAAAGAATTTGTGCGGTAACACTTGAAAAATATTCATTGAAAAGCCTTGTAAATTGTGGTACCACCCATGTGGTTTACATTATCATGTGCCCATGTTTGAAGATAAATGTTGGCAAAACTATAAGACCTCTTAGAAGGAGAATTTTGGAACATACTTATTCCATAAAAAATGAAGTTGATACGTCAGTTTCACACCACATTAATTTGTGTCATCACAATGATCCTGAAGTCATGACATTTTTTGTAGTAGACAAACTCAGTAAAAATCCAAGAGGGGGCGATATGGATAAGCATCTTCTTCAGATTTAATGGACTCAACGAGGGTGTTTCTTTTTCAGCATTTTTGTAGGACACCTAGAACTAGACAGATAAATATATATATATATATATATATATATATATATATATATATATATATATATATATCTTTCCATATTAACGGCAAATAGACTGATAACTGCACTTTTTTCTCATTCTTTACACAGTTTTTTCACTATTTATTTTGGATTAATGATATATTTTTGTTTACACTCATTATACTTTTTATTTTTATTAATTATATAAAATGAATTAGATTTTGTTCAGACTTGGGGTTTACACTTACAGCTATAGATAACATCAAACTCACTTTCATTAATAATTAATTATATATCCTATTACATAAGTAGATTAAGCCATTATAAATACTTGGCACACATTTTTACAGCAGTTCACTGAAATTTCACTTTCTAGTATAGAAGTATATATTACCAAATTCAAAAGATGATGAGATACGGGTTACAACTTTTCTCCTTTTTTAGTCTAATACACATTTAATTTTCCTTTCCTTATTCACAGTTTATTATATGGCACAAAAATGTATATTTATTTTTAATTTAATTTGTATCCAGATTAAGCTGTCCCTTTATAATACTCTATTCTAGTTTATTCCATATTGAGACATTTATTAAATTACCCTTTTTCTAATTTTCTAGCATTGAGTAATCCAATTTGGTGTTTGCTCATTATTGATAAATAAAGTTTCTCCATCTTGAATGTCCGTTTAACATGATAGAATTAAAGTTATCTTGATGCAGGTAACGGTACATAAGCATAATACATGACGTCACCACGTTACGTTACGCTATGCTACGTGATTACGTCATTACGCCCGAGATACAGGAAATGAAACAGGGGCTTAAATAGCCTTGCAATAATCTCACTTGTTAGCCCATGAGGAAGCCCAGTGAATGGGCAAAACGGGACCGTCGCGCATTACTGATGAGTATCTAGCCAGAAGATCAATTTACAGAGGAATATACCTTTATTAGCATCCTGTTGCATTGCAAAGGGGCCAAGTGAACGGCAAGTATTTGCGATAATGAAATTGTAATTACAAATAGACACGCAGAAGTCCATATTTTCTACAAGGATTGTGCCCCTGATATTTTGATGCCTTTCTCTTGGATCTAATTCCAGAATTTTTTTGTGCTATATATATTCACTATATTTCCTCTGTTGATCGAATACCATGTTTCTTTCTGGCAGATACCTCAATATTTTGTTTTTAACATCGTTGCTTTTTAACTAAATATACTACAGTGTTTTTCTATCACTAAAAATTTACACAAAACCGATGATTAGCAAATTTCTGCATTATATGTGGATTTGTTATAACATTATATAGATCCATCCAAATATTTAATCGGGTCAATTTGCGTAGTGTGATTTAAAATATAAAAGATGAATAATTACTTGTTCAGTATATGATTCAACACGTCTAAGTGTTTGATTTAAACACTGTTCTTTATAATGATTTTTTTATTTCCCCTCACAGCGTATTTTTTGATCTTTTATTCCTAAAATAAAGTAATTTAAAAAAAAAAATGATATTCAGGTGTTAAGCACCAGGCATCCCCTTTAAAGTCAAGATTAAGTTTCTTTAAGGTGACACACATGGAAATATTATAGTTGATACCGATAATTATATATATGTGAATGGAATGGTGGACATATATTTAGGTGTACATGGAAATATATCACACACCATTTAAACAAATGAATTACATGAGAGGTTCACAAACTAGTGATCATCAGGAGTTGTACATGTCATAGATGATAAATGTCAAACATAAATGTCAAAAATAATATACCAAATGAAAAAGGAACAATAAAAAGGAATATATAAATAAGTGTGTATATCTAGATACTTCAAACCATGGCGAGGTGCCACCAGATAACATGCAAAGGGCGGAATAAAGATCTCAACCGAGGTCGCCTTGGCTGTCGAGCCTCTTGCCACTCGCAGTGTTTTGTTAGATAGATACAAAACTGCAATTTGTGCGATCCCCCATTCCCCTGTACCACCTTGTTTGCTTTTTTTGGACTATTTGTTTCCATTCTCCTGAACCTTCTATTGTTGCTATATGCGTATTTGTCCCCTTAGGGAAATTTAACCCCATTTGATGAAGAGTATTGACTCCAAATTTATTGCTTTACTCTAGTTTTTCTTTTTTTTACTTTTCGTTTGCTCATTTATATTTATATACAAAAATTAAAAACTACTGAGTAATATATTTATACAGGGCTTCATCAGAATATTGAATCCAAAGAATTAACTTAATATTTATACATTATTTTAAGAATATTCTTTACTCCACAAGGTTTCTGAATCTTTCATTTTGTTTACTACAATGACTTCCCTGTACATATGTAACATGTGTACATCAGTAATACTCAATAAAATATGTAATGACTAAAAAACTAACTGATTGGTCCTGCCAACTACAAAATTCAAAGAGCTAAAGTGGAAATTAAAGGTTAGATGAGGACATTAAAAGTTCAAGGGCAGAGAGAGCCTTGGCGATCTGACGCTTGGGGGTCCCGATTGAGCTGAGCGGAGAGGCCAGGAGAGAGTACCCAGTCTCTAGGAGGCTCAGCAGGGGCCTGGGGAGAACAGGCGGCAGCCATCTTAGCTACTCCCGAGGAGGGAGCTCCGGACCAGGCCCAGGTGAAGGGGGTACCCCAAAGGAGTTCTAAAGGTTCCCCAAAGACGTCCGGTGGCGGCTGGTTTCGGCCGGAGGGGTGTCAGGGGCCTGAAACCAACTAGAGCTACAGCCCAAGGTACAACAGGTCGCGGGAAAAGCCCGCGAAAACGGGTGGCGGCCATTTTAAACATCAGGCCTAGTAAAGAAGTCACAGCCTCTCTACTCCCACAACTCCTGGGTCTCTGATAGGATCAGATTAGTGAGTAATCATATATTCTGATGTGTGTGTCAATTATATCTGGGCACCTAGATATAATGAGAGAAAAATAATGCACAGAAGTCAGAGTGTCATCAGAATAATCTCTGAATGTATTTAGGCGGCAGAATCTTATATAGCATAAAAACACGTCACAACTAGTTGAAAATACTGTTAAATACATTTTTGCAAGCAAGTGACTTTTTGTTTCTGTCTAACATAGCAAAATCTGGTTTCCTATAGATATCTCATCTCAGTTTCTGAAACAAAGACAGGATACAGGAAACAGATGTTTTTAAAGAACATTAACGTAAACATTCTACAGATGACGTACTTAAACATTCTAGTGAGATAAGAAAAATGCTGACATACGTTTTATAATCATGATATTCTTAGCTAATTAATTTCTAAATGAAGAAATTAAAATACCTAACATATCCCTCCTCTTATAAATGTATTAGACCAAGGTCTTAAGGCAAGGTTCAGGTCATAGTCCTTTCTTTAGTGAAGAGTTGGGGTCTGGACCATCATGGTGCTTCTCTTAATCCACTTGTTTTTATACATCATCAATGTCATGATCAAGATAAGAATCAGATTCTCCTTGAGTGAGGGGTATCGTCTCTATTAGGTATTGTTGAGTTACTGCTTGGTCAACATGAAGAAATTAAAATACCTAACAGTCTCTAAGGACAAGGATTAATTGCCTGGACCTGAACAGTGAGTACCCTGCTATACTACAGGAGCCTAGGCTTCTATATATGCCACATCTCCATTACAAGAGATACTCTTAGTACTACAGCTTATACAAGGCCTACAAACAGCATCAGATACACAACACCCAGGAAGCAAACACAGCTGCACAGACGAATGGGGTGACTGGCAAAGCAGTTTAGCACTACTACTCTGGGTCACGGCTGTAAGACTCTGATTAAAATTGGACAAGACCTTTACTATCTATGAACAATCTAACTACTCTAACTACCTATTGGATATTGCTGGTATGTGTAAAGAGTGAAATGCAAGCCTAGTATGGTCAGCAGGGGGAAACCTTGACAGATCATGGCTTAGCAACATATTACGCCACAACTTGTAAAACAACAAACTGGAATCCTACCCCAACAGAAGCACATTTCTGGATTGGATCTGCTTCTGGGTAGGAACTATAGCACACCTTATACTGTGAAAAGTGCACTGGAGTTCAATATGGGAAAAAGTAAAAAATCCCTCCCACTCAAGAGAATTACAGATTACTGCAAGCCTCCTGAAACTCCTAGAGAAGGGAGATCTGGCCTATCAGATGAATCGGAGGGGGAGGATATCCAAAATGCATCCCAGATGGATATAAAACTCTCCAAAAGTGCAATAGCACAAATTGAAAGACTGTTCCAAGCTTACACGACTAAAACGGTGGACGCAATCAGGAAAGACATTCAAGACCTAGGTCAAAGAACCCATCAACTTGAAGAAACAGTAGATCAATTAGTGGAAGCTCACGAAAAAGATAGGAGGGAGGTACATCACAACACGTCTCGTATTGCGGCTCTAGAGGACAAATATGAGGATCTAGAGAATCGCTCGAGACGACATAACATCAGAGTGAGGGGTATACCAAGAGCGGTAATTAATCTGAAAAGATATATTATGGACTTGCTTGCTGTGATCTTACCTGAAGGGGCAATAGCAGATGTTGATATAGAAAGAGCGCACAGGGCGCTAGGAGCTACTAGAAATGTGGATACCCCCAAAGATGTAATCGTTCGACTTTCCCGACAACAGTCAAGGGATTCAATTCTAGACGCAACCAGAAAAATCTCGGATCTTAGAGGACCAGATGATGCTCAGCTTATGGTCTTTGCAGACCTCTCTCCGGTCACACTGGCCAAGAGAAGAGAAATGAAACCGGCTTTGGGAATACTCATTCAACACGGAATCCAATATCGATGGGGCTTCCCTTTTGCCCTGATTTTTCAGTATAAGGGAAAAACTCACACGACCCACAATTTGGAGGATTGTCAAACTCTCTTACAAATGCTACATATAACTCCCGATGGCGGAGATAGAGAGCCTGAAAGCCAGGGTGCAGCTTGGAATCCTCTTCCTAAGAGACAGTGGAACACAGTTCCTCAAAAGAACAGAAACAGAACTAAGGAGACAAATACATTAGATGCCACGACAAAACCCCCAGAGAAACTCACCAAGACTCGGGGGGAGGAACTGAGGATTTGCCCAGAAATAGAAGGACTTGGATAATTTATAATTCAAAACTATAGGGAAAAAAAAAAAAGAGAAGAGAAATTGTCTGAACCTCAGGTTAAAGAGATACCGGAAACGTCCTGGTTGAGTCATGGGACTTATAACTCAGAACTCTTGTGCCCAGAGAATTTTTTTCAATCTTTAAAAAAAAAAAAAAAAAAATGTTGTTATTTACAGTTGTGATTTTTTGAAGCTAGTTAATATGTTGCTAGTTATAATATTAGCCGAATAATTTGATGTGTTGAGGGAATTCCCCCTCTTCTTAGTTGGAGTTTCTTTACCCCAAAGAAACCTCTTACCCCTTCAAGGAGCCTTTTGTCATGGCTCAAACACCTCTTCGGTCGCCCCATCCATCCCGGCTGCAACCAAAACAAGGTAAGCAGATTAGACCAGACTATCTTAGGATACAAGACAGAAATGACTAGGGTTATTAAGGATAAGTATAGTTTTTTAACACATAATGTTAAGGGCTTTAATTCCCAATTTAAAAGAAGGAAAGCCTTCCTGTACTACCAGACAAAGAAACCGTCCGTAATATTTATGCAGGAAACGCATTTTGCAAAAAATCACATTCCTTCGTATTTAAACAAGGATTATCCCATATACCACTCCTCTACCCAACGGACCAAAAAAGCAGGAGCCACCATACTCATTCACCGCAACTTCCCCTTTCAGATAGACGCCAAAACGATAGATAAAGATGGGCATTATGTCATCTTGCAGGGAACAATACAAGAGATCAAACTAACGCTGGTATCCTTTTATGCGGATACGGTGGCACCCCATAAAAGCCTACTACATATGCTGAGAAAGGTAGAATCTTATTCAGAAGGTCTGGTGGTGATAGGGGGGGACTTCAATCTTGTTCTAGAGCAAGGGCTAGATCGCTCGAGTTCCCAGGTCTCTAATAGATACTCGCAGAAACTAAAACAGATTAAAAAGGTATTAGACAGATTGGGCCTAGTGGATGCCTGGAGGGGACACCATCCCAATAGACGCGAATATACTTATTATTCTCATACGCACGGGACCTACTCAAGGATAGACACGATCTTAGTGACCTCAAAGTTTTTTGACCAGACCAGGGGATCGGAAATTTTGGTATGCCCGTGGTCGGACCACTCGGCAGTTTCCTTGGATGTGGACCTTGGTGGTGACGCTAAGACTCCATATTCCTGGAAAATAAATGAACGTATGCTGGCGGATCCGGCGCTAATGACACAGATAAGGAAAGAGATACAACAATATTTTGAACTAAATAATACCCCGGGATCAAATATAGGATGGGTGTGGATGGCCCACAAGGCCTATATCAGGGGGTCATGTATCAAGATGGCATCAGTTCTAAAAAAAAACAGTACGCGTCAGGAACAGGAAATTAATACTAAATTAAGAGATTTAGAGTTACAAAATCAAACACACCCCACCACAAGACTTCGCAACAGTATAGATGATGCTAGACTAGAACTAGATGCCTTGCTTTCGCACAGGACAGAGAGCGCCCTGAGACGGACGAATCAGCTGTTTTACTCTAAAGCTAATAAACCAGACTCATTTCTGGCACGGAAGCTTCGGACTAAAACAGCATTTTCTCGAATTCTGAGGGTTAAAACTAAGACTGGGAGGATAACAGTGAGTCAAAGAGAAATTAAACACACATTTAGGGAGTTTTATAACTCAATTTACTCGACAAAGATAAACCCGAGCCCGGAAGCTCTCAGATCTTACCTTGATTCCTGCGATCTCCCTAAAGCCTCTGAGCAAGACCTAGAGGATCTCAATGCGGAAGTAGGTGTAGATGAGATATTAGAATCCATTAAAAGCCTGAAATCAGGGAAGGCCCCAGGGCCAGATGGCTTCACCAACTCTTATTACAAGATATTTGGGAACGTCTTAGCCCCTTATCTTAGTTGTCTATTTAACGCAATACTAAATGGGGGATCTATGCCCCCGGAACTCAATAAAGCGAACTTGGTAGTTTTCCCTAAGGAGGGGAGGGATCCCCTGGAGCCGAAAAATTACCGACCCATATCCCTTATGAATGGGGACATTAAATTATTAACTAAAATTATAGCAAATAGGATGGCAAAGTTTCTCCCAACCCTAATTCATAAAGATCAGACTGGGTTCATACAACATAGACAAACGGTGGATAATATTCGTAGGACCATGACTGTAATACACTTAGCCTCCCAAAATAAGACGCCTCTTTGTGTATTGGCGTTGGATATGGAGAAGGCATTTGACACAGTAGAGTGGCCTTATTTATATGCAGTACTAGCTAAATTCGGTATTAAAGGACACTTTATACATCTTATTAGAACACTATATAAAAATCCTACAGCTCATTTAAGATTACCTGGGTCAGGAGAGGCAATGGTAGACATCCAAAGGGGTACCAGGCAAGGGTGCCCCTTGTCCCCACTACTATTTGCATTAGCTATTGAGCCTCTGGCCCAAAAAATAAGAAGCGAGGGGGAGATCGGGGGTCTGCAGATAGGTCACCACCACCTGAAATGCTCATTATTTGCAGATGATCTTTTATAAACTTTGACGGAACCTGTAAACTCTATACCTAAATTGTTGTCTACGATAAGGGAATTCGGGGCCATGTCAGGGCTACAAATTAACGAAGAAAAAACTGAGGCCTTGGGGGTAGGGGTTTCAGGGCCTATAATAGAAACATTGAAGGCGGCATACAATTTTCAATGGCCTAAAAATTCAATCAAGTACCTTGGAATCAATCTTACCAAAAATTTAGCGGATTTATATAAAGCTAACTTCCCACCATTAATTAGACAGCTGACGGAAGACTTGAGGACCTGGTCTAAATATCAAATCTCATGGACGGGTCGTATAACATCAGTAAAAATGACAGTGCTCCCAAAAATTCTATATCCTTTTCGAACTTTACCAATCAATTTATGTATGAGGGAAATAGATCAATTCCAGAATACAATACTTAGATTTATCTGGCGTAATAAACCACCACGTATCGCGAGGAAAACAATGTTCAGGAGTAGGCAAAAAGGGGGTCTTTCTTGTCCCAACCTGAGGCTTTATTTACAAGCAGCACGACTGGCGTGCATTCCGATAACTCATTCTAGTAAACTGCAACCACTATGGACCTTTATTGAAAATTGGCAGATGAAACCCCATTCATGGGATACAGTGATCTGGGATATAGCAAAAATAGATACGAGATACAAACATACTAACCCAATAATATATACGATCCTTAAGACCTGGGATAGGCTTAAAAACTCAAGCAACTTGGTTTCACCTCTGATGTCCTTAACATCCTTCCCTGAGTTTGGGGCCACTCTTAGCTCAAATTCTAGAATATGGTGGCAGACCAGCCCTTTAATGAGAATAGGAGAATGGTTTTCCACGGAGGCCCTGTTAACGCACACCTCTATCATATCCAGATTTCAAATTCCGGAGAGGGAATTGTGGAACTACCGGAAGTTTAGACATTGGATTTCTTCGTTAACCCATAGGTATGGGAACCCTAAACATACAAGTTGGTCATCTATATGCGCAAAGATTCCCTCAATGAAAGGCACTTTAGGTTACATATACTCTTACTTGATGGAGTTTCAGAATACACAAAAAACTAAATTTATGGTAAAGTGGGAGCAGGACCTAGGAAGGGAATTAGATCCCATAACCTGGAAAAGAATCTGTACTAATCTGACAAGAGGCTCATATACATACAGTTTACTTGAGACCTCTATTAAGGTACTACACAGAACCTATTACACTCCCCAACGGATGGCAAAATTTGACAAAAACGTAAATGGAGAATGTTTTAGGGGATGCAAAACAGAAGGGAATTTTTTACATATCTGGTGGACATGCCCCATAACACAAAAGCTATGGGGAGAACTTTCTGACTTGTTTACACAAATCACAAAAAGTAACATGAGACCCGAAATTGAAACATGCCTGCTAGGATTGAAAAATAACGATCTATCTAGAGAGCAGAATGAACTTTGGCAATTCTGGACCTTGGCCACTAAAAATTGCATAGCCAAAAACTGGAAAACTTCCACACTATCAATTAAAGAAATTATAACAAAAATAAATTATATAATGATAAATGAGAGAATAGCCAACTCACTACAGAACACAATGCCTCAGTTTACTAGCACGTGGTCTCCCTGGTTGATGTCCAAATATAGTATACAGATCTAGGTTGGGATAGGATGGGTCAATTCGGGAAGTCGGTGGATGGTGGCGGCTGGAGAGGACGGGTGTTTCACATCTGGATGGAAGCTTTTGGAGTGATGATGAGGGAGCTCACAGGTACGGAATATCCTATATATGTTAACACAAGTAAGCATTAGCGGAGGAAGCTTAATGTTGGATAGATATTCTTGTAAAATGGATGTAAGTAAGCATACTTCCGAATGCAGGATGATAATCAAAAAAAAAAAAAAAAGATAGGACGATCTTTTTCAGCATGGAATAGAAAGTCGTATGGAATTCAGATAATAGATGGTCCATATCAATATGGTTGGGGCACTAGGAGCCTATAGCTCATGTTTATCCTTATATGCTCTATTTATACCATTTTGCTGAAAATTTTGGATATTCGTTAGACCATGTTTGCATAGCAGGTTACGGAGGACAGGATGTCTAGACTTTTGTGTATTTTTGATCTGTTCTTCATTCTTTTTTCTGCTTATGTTTTATTGCTGTATGAGAGACTTTTCTATGCTATGCTAAATTGTTATATAAAAATGACTTGTCCTAAATAAAATATTAATTATTTTAAAAAAAAAAAGTTCAAGGGCAGATGACAAAATATCTTGTCAAAGAGATGAAGCATGTGGGGGGATTTTTTTAGGGAGATCAAACATGCAAGCATTGACTAAATTTTAGGAGATTATACCAGTGGCACAAGCAGTAATGAGTAATTTGATGTGTGTGAAGAAAGACTTTCTAGTTGTGTACTTTGTGAGGACAATTTGACAGGCTCCTACCATTTAAATGTTTCTATAGCTTTATTAAAGGTAACGAGTGATTACCTATCTCTATCCTGGTTTCTTGTGACACATGTGGCTTTCATTAATAATGGATTCACAGTAACTGGAGAGCTAAGGAAATAGAGCCTTAATCATTTCCCTATATTGCAAAGTTGCAAAGGCAAAAAGTGCTCAGTAACTTTCCCTAGCTATTCTATTTCCCCCTCTCAGCGAGTGCTACCTGAAGTACTACCCTGTGAGTAACCCCCACTCGGAATATTACACCGGCCTCCCCATTGATTTTTCCACTTCAGGAATATTACCAGTTGCTTGAGCTCTAAAAAGCTATGCAATTCCAAATTACTCAAAATTACTTGGTACTTGCAACCTGATAATAATATTCCAGATTTGTACTCACAAATGTTTAAAATGCCTATATTTTCCTCATCCCAGCTCTCTACCCATCAAACCACTTACAGACAAACTTATGTTCGTCAATAGTTTACTTGTCTTGATAGAATAGTGCTCATATATCCTCTGTGGTTCAAGGTGGTTGCGAGTACAGAGTGTAAGGAACTCAATAGCACCTCCCCGCCTTTACCTCGCCAGCATTTTGTGTCTTACTCATTCACAATTACATAGTAATGGCACAATACTAGGTTGCAAAGTTACTCTCATTGGGCCTTATTCAATTGTGTTGTACAGGCCCTATGTCTGCGGGCTTGAAATTTGCTACAATTACAGAGCAATTCAATTGAACAAGCCCCCAAGTTACAGGCTGAAAGCCGAAACTGTAAACCATGCAATCGTATGTAGCATTTCAGAGTGTGAACATGATCAATTAAGCAAGGCCGTTACTACCTTTTAGAAACGGCCAAAAGAAAATGGGACCGTCATCATTACGTCAGTAAAACATGAAGGTTACGTGTCAATCAATTAGCGTTTAGGGGTTAGATATGCGATCAGGCTCGCAATCCTGCAATGTACAAAAAAATAAAAATTAATGAAGAAAATGGTCTAGTTCATGTGGGTGGCCTGATATGTATTAACTCTTTGAGTCCCGAGACTTTAACCGGTAGATCGTTTGCGGCTCGCAAAAAAATGCCAATTGAATAGCAAATTAATTTACGGGCTCCATTACGGCTCCCTTAAATAACAATAGCTCAATTGAATCCATGGCCATAGTCTTTTGTAAAATGAGCCATGTCTACACAAATATAGGGCCTCATTCAACTGAGAAATTGTAGCTTACGGGAGCCCATAATGAAGCCTGTAAACTAATTTGCTATTCAACTGGCGTCTTTTAGTGAGCCACAAACGATCTACGGTTTGCGGGCTCAAAATCTCTACTACAACTGTAATTTACAACCCATCTAAGCCTTTGATCTTTCAAGACAGCAAGAGTTACAATCGCAAACCGCTATTCAATTGCTACAATTCATCAAGCCTGCAAATATTTTCACACCTGTAAATGTCAAATGTAGAAGAAAATCCTACGGGTACCAGAAAGTACTTGCAATGGTGTTTAAACCCTGTTCGTAGCACTGTTAATGCAATAAAATAATCAATAAAGCACTTTAAAAGACAGGGAAAGTGATGAAAGACATTATAATTAATTGCACAACAGTCTCCATGTTTTACTGACCTAATGATCTCATTTTCTATTGGCTGTTTCTAAATCGGTAGTTACGGCCTTGCTTAATTGATCATGTTCACGCTCTGAAATGCTACATACGAGTGTATAGTTTACGGTTTCGGCTTTCGGCCCGTAACTTGCGGGCTTGTTCAATTGAAGCTCTCTGTAATTGTAGCAGAGTTCAAGTGGCCTGTATACCGTTGCGGCGTTGTGGCGTTGTGAGTTGCGGCATTGCAATTGATTGAGGCCTTTAGTCTATACTTTAACAGATATTAGTCTTTAGACCTATATTTACATATGCTCTTTTATAGAACGAGATAAGAGCAGAATATTTTTACAAGTTAACAACTGAAAAGAAATGAGGAAATTAAGATAAATGTTTGCTTGTTTTGCTTTCTCTTTCATTTCATACTTATTCAAAACTGATGTGAAGATAGTGACTGATCAGCCAATCATCTGATTAATGCATTAAGAAGGTACACTGTACTTTTCCACTCCACCAATTATTCCACATGAACTGTATCCATTGCATGTGGTCTGTAATGTGGGTACAGTTTCCATTCCAGAATAGCCCCAATTTTTTATATAATCCCCACTATTCCCTGCCAAAATAGTGCCTGTGTAACAAAAGTGTATGTTCGGTGGCCATGGAATTGTAAGTTCTTATCTTGTTTACTAATTAAAGAGTTAGAGGAAAACAAACTATATGAATAGATCAGTAAACAAAATGTTAGAGATAGAACTACAAACACTGATAAAACCTTAAACTTGTTTTTTTATATAGTGCAAGAGAATCTGCAGGAGTTATATGTATTTGCAATGTGAACATGTAATCATATTGTAAACTGTCTAGAAATAAATAGGTGTCATCAAGAACATTATGTAAATGTAAGAACTTTTTGTACATCTTCCAGTTCTCTTATTAGCAGCCCTTGCTCCAATCAGCTGCCAAAACATCTTCCTTTTTAATCACAAAAATTGTTACCCTGGAGTTTTGACTTGTAAACTTACTTTTAAAAAAAACATAGAAGTCCACATACTAGACAAAAAAAAATCCTGTTGCATGGAGATCTCTTTTTTTAGTCTAAATTTCTGCTACTTCTGGAAAATGGATATTTCCACTAAGGTGCTATCATAGAGCCTCATTCATTTGCTGTGATTTTGAGATCCGGGCTCGCAAGTGGAGGTTTTACAAAAGTTATTTTGCTATTCAATTGGCTTCCGTTTGCAGGCACCGATTGAGTTACGTGCTGTGAGCTGCGATCCATTGCGATTTGTAAAACTGCAAGATAATGCCCTCCAAGCCTTTGATCTTTCACAGTCGCAAGAGTCCTGAACGCTAAAATCGAAAATTGCTATTCAATTGTTTCGATTCCCTATCGCTAACCACTCCGTCAAGCCCGCAAATTGCAAATATCTAACCACAAGTTACTGGTACCAAGGAGGTCTCGCAAAGTGCTTAATGACAAATTGGAGCACTTTAAGAGCAAATAAAAAAACAAAACTGTATTTTTATGAAGCGTGAAAGTCATGTTAGGTCTTAGATTGAATAGCACAACATTCCCCAATACTTTATTTGATTTTTAATTATTGTGTTATATCGAGCACGGCAAACAATGCTAAGTTCTATGGGCTTCAACCTCCAAGCCCGTAGGACTTTGAGAATCCAACCTCCATTTTTTTCAAAGTCCTACGGTCTTGGAGGTTGAAGACTGTAGAACTTTGAAAATAGAGGTTGGATGTGAAAGTCCTACGGCCTTCACTTACGAGTTATGGGCTTGGAGGTTGGTCATGATGATGATCTCTGTTTCCATTGGCTGTTTCTGCATACAGAGTTACAGGCTTGCTCCCAAGCCCGCAAATGCTACTGGCAATTGAATAGCACCTTAACTCGGTCCCCCAGCAGGCCCACAAACGTAAGTCCAACATTAACTAACTTACGATGCCTCAATTGAATGAGGCTCATATTTTCCCATCATACACTGAGAGTACACTATTTTTACCAAAATAGGAAATTAAAGATAATATGATTTCTTCTGACAAGCCTATAATTATTTAGACAAATAAAACAATACTCAAAATGTGCATAATTAGTATGAGGGTTTTATTATATCCACTTTAACTTTGTAATTGGGCTGATGCATACTAGAAATATCTGACATGTTCATTGGTTAGAATTCTTTGCATTCTCAATTGGTATACAATGTGAATAGAAGTACCAATAATCTACTCTAATTGTTGTTATTGTTTAGTTGTTCAGTCATGTCCAACTCTCTGTTACTCTATAGACTACAGCACATCAAGCACATCTGTCAGCTACTGCCCCTCTGAGATCCATCAAGCTCATGTTCATTGCTTCATTGACCTCATCTATTATTTTCTGCTGTCCCCTTCTTTATGTGCCTTCAATTATTCCCTGCATCAGAGTCTTCTTCCAAGAGTATAAAGTAGTGGTGGACAACTTGGTTCTACAATTGTTGCCAACAGTCCAGGAACTGAAAACCTTTTTGTACTCTGTTTCTATCTGCTTTAGAACACCTGAATTTTATTCTGATTATTCCACCTGATCTCATGCAGAGAAAGAATGAAATCCTGGACAGTTGGCAGCCCTCATACAACTGAGTTTCCCACCACTGGTATAAAGTGTAAGTTATGCTATAATTATCAAAAAAAAACTGTAATAATTGAATGCCTCCAATGGTGCTAGCCATAAAGTTCTAGGGTATCTATTTCTTTTCACTCATTTTGATTTTGTTAAACAATAAATTCTTCAATTAACATTTTAGAGGCTTATACTGTTATTACAACAAATTCTGACATATCCATTCTGCATGAGCGCCACCATAGGAAAGGATCCCAAACTCAGTAATTATCCAGGAATAGCAGTTGACATGTATAAAAGGTTTTTAGTATTGAATTCCTTTTCATAGGAGACTACATGTGTAGTATAAATTAAAAACTCCCACAGTCAATAGTACTTCTGTACAGTATTGCAAACAGGTAACTAAATACAGACTACTCTAATGAGAATACTTCAGGTCACTCTGTGGTCCCCTCAACTTCAGCACATTCTACCATAATATGATTATTTCTAGTCACAGTATCTATTTTCATAATTGTTTCTACATTTTACAAGTTTTTAGTGAACTTCTATCCAAAAGCAAGGTCTTCACTAACTAAAAACTTCTTAATATGCTATGTGCCTAAATAGAGCCCTTTTCAATTTGCCAAATCGCAATTTAGTAAGGCTGGTAATTTATGTGATCAATTGTGTCTGATTGTACATAAGACACAAGTAAAGGTCAGGTATGAGCTACTAATTTATAGAATAGTATTATTTTGTTTCTCCAAGCTAAATTAAAATTATTATATTTTTCTGTTAAATCCAGTTGAATTGTCATTAGACTAATTTGGACACTACTTTGAATTTATACTGTGAGTAGGATTATATTGTAAGTTTTAAAGGGCAAATAAAAGGGCTATTGTTTCTTTGAAGTCGGCAATCTTGTCCTACTCAGCTAGGCATCCTTTTTAATTACTTTCATTTGTGTGTATGTAAACTCCCCTTGAGAACTGAGAACTGCGCTAATTGCGAGCCCGGCGCAAAGCACCTTCGGCGCTCATCGTGTGGCTTGCAATGAGCGTCTTCGGCGCTTATTGCAAGCCTCTCAAGTTTTGTGCTTTGCACTGATCACCTTCGGCGGTCATTGTGAGCCCCACGCTGAGCGACTTCGGTGCTCATCGCGGGGCTCACAATGAGCACCTTCAGCGCTCATTGCAAGCCTCTCCCGCTCGTGTTGCTCATCGTGAGCCCCGTGATGAGCGCCATTGGCTCACGATGCCTGCGCTCATTGCAAGCCTGCCTTTCCTCTCGCCTACTGTACAGACCGCTCATTGCAGAGTTTGTTAGCCTGCAAGTTTAGTGCTTGGGAATGCCATGTGTCTCTTTCCAGCATCTCCCCCCTGTCCCTTCCCTGTGTATTTCACCTCTGTGTGTGTGCTGAATGTTTGCGTGGCGTGCAGGAGCTGTCGTTGGTTTTATTTTCAAAGCCCCACGTGCCTGGCGTTATTGGTGTAAGTGTTACTGTCTTAAGCGTTGTGTATTTTGTACGTTTTGAGAGCCTGGCGTTGCTGAGCCTCGTTTTCATGCTGTTTCCGAAATGTTGTGTTTTTCTGCCATTTTTTTCCTCGCCTAGGTGATTTTCGAGTGACGAAAAATAATATGGGTAAAATTTGCTTGCAACCTCACTCCCAGGCTCCCTGTGTCTCCCCCTGTGCTGTGTGTTATAATTTTTTGTACATGATTTATGCATGTGTTACGGCGCCGCAGGCTCGCCTCACAAGGTTTGCGGTTGCGCCCTCTCTTTGCGAGGGATGCAAATGCGTGACCAACATCGCAAACGTCACCAACATTGCAAGATCCACAACTATATAAGTGAGTAGCGACTTGCCCGTCAAAAATGATGGCAATGCTGCTTGCACACAATGTAAGGTTTTGGCTCCTGTGTGGACCTTCGGCGCTCATTGCGAGCCTCTCATCTTGTGTACTTCAAGTGTCCTGCTTTGCAACAATCACCTTTGGCGCTCATTGCGAAGACAGATATATAAGTACAAAATATAAAAAATGTGAGTACAGTGAATTAATAAAGTAATATGAATTAATAAATTAATATACTTTACCTATTTATATTTAATATGCAGCAATCAATGTCCTGAAGAGCTAAATATCTATTTGGATTTTTCTGCATCTGAAAATGTACAGTTGGACTGTTGATCATCTGAGGAGAAAGTGTCAGCATTGTGGCAAAGTGTGCAGTGTAAACAGGCTGCGTGCGCAAGGCCAAACCGTTTGTTTAGGCGGGTAAAGCTGCTTTTTTCTATGTGTTACTTCGCTCGTGAGCATTTTCTGGCTAACTCATACGTGCCTGGCGGTGATTTTCACAGCTCTGTCTCCTTTAGCCTCGTTTTCATTTTTTTTGTTCCTTAGGCAATTTTCAAGTGCCGAAACTGCTTAAATACGACTTAAATTGGAGTGCAACCTCACTCCCAGACGTCCTGGCTGTCCCCCCCATGCTGTGTGTGATGTTTGTTTTATGTTGTATTTTTTTGTTGTTGTGCTTTCTGTGGTTTTTGATGTGCGTGGTTCAGCCGTTAACTTCGTATTTTTGCAACCTCGTATCAGTTTTTTTTAAGTCCCGCATGTCTTTTTTTATTTTGGGAGACCTCGTAATTGTTGTTTTTAAAAGTCGTACGTCCTTGGCGGCGTTTTGCCCTCTTCAGGGTTGTGTAGCCTTTTTTTCATTTTTTTCTGCTGCCATTTTTTTTCTTGCGTAGCCGTTTTTCAAGTGCTGAAACTGCTTAAATGCAACTTAAATTGCTGTGCAACCTCCCTCCCAGATGTCCTGACTGTCCCCCTGTGGTGTGTGATGTTTGTTTTATGCCGTATTTTTTGGTTGTTGTGATTTCGTGTTTTTCGATGTGCGCGGTTTGGCCCTTAACTTATTTTGCGACCTTGTATTTTTTTTTTCTAAGTCCCGTCGGTCTTTTTTTTTCTAAGAGATTGTAATTGTTGTTTGTAAAAGCCTTACATCCTTGTCGGTGTTTTGCACGCTTCGGGGTAGTGTAGCCTTGTTTTCATTTTTTTCGGCCACCATTTTTTTTCTCGTTTAGCGATTTTCAAGTGTCGAAACTTCTTAAATTCGACTTTAAATCAGGTGTAACCTCACTCCCAGACGTCCTGGCTGTCCCCCGTGCTGTGTGTGATGTTTATTTTTATGTTTTATTTGAAATTTTCAGTGTTTTTGGTGTATGTACACGTTTCGGCCGTTAACTTTTTTTTTGTTTTTTTTTCTGAGTCTCGATTTCCTCATTCCACATTGTTTTTTTTTTTTTTGAGTCCCGCTGCTTTTTCCCCCCACTTTTCTGTGTTGTATTTTACCGAGATGGAGGCGCCGTAGGACCTCCACCTCCGCAAATGCGGACACTCACTTTGCAAGGTCTACATTTGAGGCCTGTAATGAGCCCATGGCTTATTGCAGTTTATGTCCACCTCTGCAAATGCGGCCCCTCATGGCATGTAATAAAAATCTATAAGCAACAGATGGACAAAGATATATGCCATGTATTTCATCTTTCTTTCAAGAACATCAGGTTTTTTAGGTGGTGGGCCCTTTCCATGGGCCAGAAGTTTGAGGGCACTACTTTTCAATCAAGATGGAAAGCACATTTTATCCAGGGCAGAAAACTGAGGATCAGGGCATTTCTGGATGGGCATTAAGGGTAGGTAAGTATGGGCTTATTTTATTTTTATTATTTTTTGTAGTTTAATTATTTTATTGTATGTGTTTTATTTTTATTTTAACTGTACATATATATTTTTTTGTTTTTCTGTAATTCTTTTTTTTCCTGTAATTTATTTTATTATTTTTTATAATTTAGATCATTTTAATGATTTACATAGTTACATATTAATTGAGGTTGAATAAAGACTTTTAGTCCATCAAGTTCAACATTTTAGAGCTCTTCTGATCATTATTATATGTGGATTATTTATTACCTGTTAATTGTTAATTGTTAATTAGTTATTGATTCAGAGGAAGGCAAACAGAAAAAAAAACATCAAAATATTGCCAAATTGTCTCATAAGGGGAAAAAAGTAAAATTCCTTCCTGACCCCAGTACTGGCGATTGGATTCCTCCCTGGATCATTATTCCTTTGCTAGTAATCTAGGATAGCCCTGAATGCCCTTTTTATTCAAAAATATATCCAACTCCTCTTTAAAGTTATCTATTGAATGTCACCACCCTCCTTTGGTAAAGAATTCCACAGTTTAACCACCCTTACTGTGAAGAATCCTTTTCTTTCTTTAAGGTGGAATCTTTTTTTCCGCTAACCTCAAGGGATGTCCTCTTGTCAGTTGAAAATCTCTTGGTTCAAAAAGTAAACTTGACAAATCCCTATTTTGAGCTTGAATGTATTTATATTATCTCATATGTTCCTTTTTTCTATGTAATTTACTTTTTTATTTTTCGTAATGTTAGGGTTTTCTTTTAATTAGGGTGCCATGAGGGTCATTGATGGTTAACCTTGAGATATCATGGGTATATGGGCCCCCATGATACTAGGGAATCTATATCCTTTAAGGACCCCCATGGTCCTATAGGTTCATTTTTAAGTATTATTTCATTGTATGGGGTAAATTGTTAAATGCAACGGAGGTTCTTTAAGGAACTCTGTGGCAAAGGTTAATAATAGGAGCCACAGAGGTCCTTTAAGAACCTCTATGACATATTAGGCTTATTAGGTGTCACAGGGGACCACTATGGCTAGGACCTCCATGGCTAGGATAGTCTATAGATGCAACAGGGATCCTTATAGGGTCTAAGTGGTATGTGTCAAATATGTGTGCCAGAAGGGTCCCTTAGGAACCCCTGTAGTAGGTTCTAATATTTAGGTGCCACAAAGGGCTTTTACAGGGTTAATGTTTAGATGCCATGTGGGTCTCAATAGACTCCCATGGTTATTTTATTTATTGGGGATTGGGTGAGCAGGAGAGGGAATCCCTGCCGATTCCCTTCACCAAATGGGAGGAGGGAATACCAAGGGTTCCATTCAGATTGTGGGATAAGGGAAAGCCCAGGGGTTCCCTGTGCTTGTAGATGTAATCAACTATAAAGGAACCCCCCTGCTGATCACTTATAGTTTTTACCCCTTACCTGCCATGGGAAGGAGTTTATGTATATGGTTGTGGGGTGTCTGAACGGTGCAGAAATGATATGCAGACTCCTCAGCTGACAGCACAGTAGTCTTCGCAGAAGTGCTGCGTGGAAACAGTAAAAGTATCAGGGCCACAGTCAGACAGCCCTGATGCATGGTCTCCAGTTAACGGTGGGTTTTGGAGTGTTTCAGATTGTGATGGGCACATTATCTGTTAAAAAAAAGCTGTTGCATTTGCGAGAAGCCTTTTTTGCACAAATACATTAGGGATTTCAAAGGGGCCCATAGTACGTAGGCTTTACGGGACAACATTTTACATAAAGCTAAAATATTTTACTTATTTTAGACAATCATATGCTGATGGTTAATGGTTCACTGACTAACATAAATAATAATATTGGTTGTTGTTTTCTGATTCCCAACTATCTACAGAATAATAGATGTGTATGTGGTGTTTGTGGGGTAGCTGATCATAAGGTGTGGATTTACTTTGTTATAATTACTAAGAACTATGCTCTTATCAGGCAGTTGTGAAAGTATTTGATACAAAACAATAGGCAAATATACAATAAACAGCTAATTGGCACACACACACTAATCACTAACAAATAGAGCCCCATGCAATGAAACTTCTGAGCAAATACACTATGATCCTCTATGTTAATATAGTAGTAAATGGATTACCAGTGTTATGAGACGCAACATAAAAACAAACAGAAACTTTGCAATGACTCACTGCCATTTGTAAAAGCATGTTCTATTTGTTTGTTCTTTAGTTGTATTTATATTTGGGGTTGAGAGTGCTCAGAGCATCTCCCATGAACATACAAAGAACAATAGTGGTCTGTGTGATATTTTCCATGGACACTGTGAGTGCTTCACAAGAGCATTCCTGCAAGTTTATTGCTGGAGGGGCACTCTGACTAGAGTTCCAGTGACACATATATACTTGTTTGTGGCAATATATGATGTTAATATTTATCAGTGCTAAAGTATGTTGTTTTTTATTCATTACTAGCGACATGGCCGTCAAAAATGATGGCAATAAAATTTTAAGCCTGGCACTGCTGTTTGCCACACAATGGAAGGTTCTCCCCCCTCTAACTTGCGGTCCTTGTGATGAGTGGCTTCACCGCTCATGGCAGGCCTCTTCCCCCTCAACTTTACAGACCTCGCAATGAGAACTTTCTGCACTCATTGCCAGCCTCTCCCCCCTCTACTTTCTGGGCCTCTCGATGAGCCCTGCGATGAGTGGTTTTGCCTCTCATTGCAGGCGTCGGCCAACCTGCAACTTTCAGGCCTCACAATGAGCACCTTCGGCACTCATTGCGAGCCTCTCCCCACTCTCTCCCTCCCTTGCCTCTTTGCCCTCCCCCCCTGGGTTTTTTCCCCTAATTTCCCTCCCCTGTGTCTCTTTCCACCCCACTCCCTCCCCTGTGTCACTTTAAACCATCTACCCCCCTCTCTCACCCCTTATTATTATTATTATTATTTTTATTTATATCCCGCCAACATATTCCGTAGCGCTGTACAGGGGTTTAAAACATGGCAAAAAACAAACTTAACACCTTAAAGAATGGAGGGCCCTGTTTTTGAGCATATAATCAAATGTACATAGTGCTTGTTTCCAAGACACGGACACACAATTGAAAACTCGCAAACTTACTCCTCTGTCTTCCACCCCCACCCCTGTGTCTCTTTCCACCCTCTCCCCCTTTCTCCCCGTCACCTGTGTCTCTTCCCCCACCACTCCCTCCCCTGTGTCTCTTTCCACCCTCTCCCCCTCTCACCCCTGTGTCTCTTCCCCCCCCCTTCCCTGTGTCTCTTTCCACCCTCTCCTCCCTCTCCCTTTCTCCCCCTTCTTTCTCCTCTGCGCTCCTGTGTGAAACCCATGGGCGGCCCGTCCATTGGGGCGTCAGGGCAAACGCCCCCCCAAATATTTTCCTGACCCTGCAATAAAAAAACACAACAATGTATTAGTAATAACCCAAAAACAATTAAATATAAGGTGTACATCATCATTCAAGTCTTAATACAGTAATAAAATGAAGTAAAGTTAGTAAAATATTCCCAGGGACACTGTCACTTTAAGATAACCCTTGCGCTACATTAACTAATGCTGCTGTGTATCTATTGTAGCCCCCTGCACCCTGTGTGATCATATTACACTAGTAAAGTACACTAACCTTTAGACTATTTTCTTCAATGAGTCCTGGCCTGGCCCCCTGACCGTTAATGCATGCCGCCCACCATCACAGTGATGATATGCATGGGCGGTCATAAATGTATCAATTTAATGACTGACAGTCTTCCATCATTGACCAATCAATGATGGAAGGTTGTACATTTGCTAAGAGAACAATCTAAACCCACCCAGACCGTTAGCCCTGAGCGCCCGCCAGCTAATAGGGCCTCGAGTTTACTTTTTGATTGACTGATACAGTGAATAAAACCACCAGTTGCCTGTCCCTTCCCCCTTTCTGTTTCCTGACCCTGGTCACGCTGAGACTAAGAGACCTCCCTGGCTGAAACTACTCACATCTGCTCTGCAGTCTACCTAACAGTAAGTCTACCTGGCACCTGCCCTGCCCCTGGCCAAACCAAACCCCTAGTAGCCCCTAATAAAAGGTAGGGGTGACCGGTTACCCCACTATGCCTGCCTGGCCTGCCACCTACCCAGCCACCCACCAACTTACCTACCACCGACGACCCTAGGCCTGCAATGCCTGGTGCCACCCCCAGCCATCACCCCCATGTGGCCTGTGCCACCCCCGATCAGGCCTGCCCTATGCAATGCCACCGCCCGATTACCCCGATCACGGGATCGGGGTAGTCGGGTGGTGAGCGGGGTGGCACAGGCCCACATGGGGGTGATCGGATCACCCCCTTGATGAGGCCTGTGCCACCCCTGATCACCTCCATGTCGCCGCCCTGTGCCACCGCCGAGGCCCGATCACCACCACCCCGATGTGGCCTATGCTATGCCACTGCCCGATTACCCCGATCACGGTGATCGGGGTATTCGGGCGGTGAGCGGGGTTGCACAGTGCCACCCCTGATCGTGGCCTACTCGGCTTTTGACCGACCGATGGGCGCCTGAGCTTGACCGACCCCACCCTGATCCAACTACCTAGCACCCCCCCCCCCCCCCCCATTTTTATTCCATTTTTAGAAGGCATGTGCCTGTCACTTTTAAAGATAAAATAAAAATAAGGTAAGGGAAAAACAATACAGTAAAAACATTATTACAAATATACAAATAAACAGCTTTAAACAAACAATAATAAAAATAAAATAAACAACAGCACATACTTACCTGTCGAATTGACCCCTCCAGCGTTGGCCTTCTGTCCTCTATGACCTGGATAGTCATAAAAATAATCCAATGTTGATTGAAGCCCATGTCATAAAATCCAATGTTGATTGAAGCCCATGTCAAATAATCCAATGTTGATTGAAGCCACTGGTCAAATAAATAATCCAATGTTGATTGAAGCCACTGGTCAAATAAATAATCCAATGTTGATTGAAGCCACTGGTCAAATAATCCAATGTTGATTGAAGCCACTGGTCAAATAAATAATCCAATCTTGATTGAAGCCATTGTCCAAAAATAATCCAATCTTGATTGAAGCCACTGTCCATCCATCCATTCTGGCTCATTGAAAGAGGCCTGCACCAAAAAAAAACCGACGCTCTAAAAAAAAAAAACAACAAACTAACAGAGCTCCTCCTACAAGGAGCCCCACCCGCGATTAATTGATTTTTTCCCACGGTCTGCTTTATATACTAATTTTTGAAGTACTCTGATTGGCTGAAATTTTTGATTGACATCAATTTCAACCAATGAGAGTCTTTAAAAAATTAGCAAATCAGCAAGCAGGTATGGAAGCCTGTAAGGGTAAAAAAGGTTAGTGTGAACTTGTTTGACCCTGTATGTATTATACATATTACAGGGCTATTTTATGTGATATACATGTTACAGGATAATATCCTGTAACATGTATAGCCAAAAAATAGCACTGTAATATGTATAAAAAATAATGTGTAATAGAAATACATGAACAATATAATAAAATAAGTAATAAAGTACATCAATTAATCAAATAATAAATATCAATTAATATATATTGTTTTATGTATATGTTTATGTATATTTATGTGCATTTTTTATGTGTGTGTGTGTGATATATATATATATATATATATATTTATATATATATATTTATATATATATTTATATATATTTATATATATATATATATATATATATATATATATATATATATATATATATTGATTGATAGATATATTGATTGATATATATATATATATATTTATATATTGATTGATTTATATATTGATTATTTATATATATATATATATATATATATATATATATATATATATATATATATATATACAGGGAGTGCAGAATTATTAGGCAAGTTGTATTTTTGAGGATTCATTTTATTATTGAACAACAACCATGTTCTCAATGAACCCAAAAACTCCTTAATATCAAAGCTGAATATTTTTGGAAGTAGTTTTTAGTTTGTTTTTAGTTTTAGCTATTTTAGGGGGATATCTGTGTGTGCAGGTGACTATTACTGTGCATAATTATTAGGCAACTTAACAAAAAACAAATATATACCCATTTCAATTATTTATTTTTACCAGTGAAACCAATATAACATCTCAACAAATATAGCCACCTTTCTTTGCAAGGACACTCAAAAGCCTGCCATCCATGGATTCTGTCAGTGTTTTGATCTGTTCACCATCAACATTGCGTGCAGCAGCAACCACAGCCTCCCAGACACTGTTCAGAGAGGTGTACTGTTTTCCCTCCTTGTAAATCTCACATTTGATGATGGACCACAGGTTCTCAATGGGGTTCAGATCAGGTGAACAAGGAGGCCATGTCATTAGATTTTCTTCTTTTATACCCTTTCTTGCCAGCCACGCTGTGGAGTACTTGGACGCATGTGATGGAGCATTGTCCTGCATGAAAATCATGTTTTTCTTGAAGGATGCAGACTTCTTCCTGTACCACTGCTTGAAGAAGGTGTCTTCCAGGAACTGGCAGTAGGACTGGGAGTTGAGCTTGACTCCATCCTCAACCCGAAAAGGCCCCACAAGCTCATCTTTGATGATACCAGCCCAAACCAGTACTCCACCTCCACCTTGCTGGCGTCTGAGTCGGACTGGAGCTCTCTGCCCTTTACCAATCCAGCCACGGGCCCATCCATCTGGCCCATCAAGACTCACTCTCATTTCATCAGTCCATAAAACCTTAGAAAAATCAGTCTTGAGATATTTCTTGGCCTAGTCTTGATGTTTCAGCTTGTGTGTCTTGTTCAGTGGTGGTCGTCTTTCAGCCTTTCTTACCTTGGCCATGTCTCTGAGTATTGCACACCTTGTGCTTTTGGGCACTCCAGTGATGTTGCAGCTCTGAAATATGGCCAAACTGGTGGCAAGTGGCATCGTGGCAGCTGCACGCTTGACTTTTCTCAGTTCATGGGCAGTTATTTTGCGCCTTGGTTTTTCCACACGCTTCTTGCGACCCTGTTGACTATTTTGAATGAAACACTTGATTGTTCGATGATCACGCTTCAGAAGCTTTGCAATTTTAAGAGTGCTGCATCCCTCTGCAAGATATCTCACTATTTTTGACTTTTCTGAGCCTGTCAAGTCCTTCTTTTGACCCATTTTGCCAAAGAAAAGGAAGTTGCCTAATAATTATGCACACCTGATATAGGGTGTTGATGTCATTAGACCACACCCCTTCTCATTACAGAGATGCACATTACCTAATATGCTTAATTGGTAGTAGGCTTTCGAGCCTATACAGCTTGGAGTAAGACAACATGCATAAAGAGGATGATGTGGTCAAAATACTCATTTGCCTAATATTTCTGCACTCCCTGTATATATATATTTATTTCTTGTGATATATTGATATCAATTGTTATTTAGGGTTTTTAAGGTGCGGTTGGGGCCTATATGGTCCCACTTTGTTATTTAGGGTTTTTAAGGTGCGGTTGGGGCCTATATGGTCCCACTTTGTTATTTAGGGTTTTTAAGGTGCGGTTGGGGCCTATATGGTCCCACTTTGTTATTTAGGGTTTTTTAAGTTGCGGTTGGGGCCTATATGGTCCCAATTTGTTATTTAAGGTTTTTAAGGTGCAGTTGGGGCCTATATGGTCCCACTTTGTTATTTAGGGTTTTTTAAGTTGCGGTTGGGGCCTATATGGTTCCAATTTGTTATTTAAGGTTTTTAAGGTGTGGTTGGGGCCTATATGGTCACACTTTGTTATTTAGGGTTTTTAAGGTGCGGTTGGGGCCTATATGGTCACACTTGGTCTTTCAAGGTTTTAAAAGTTAAGGTTTGGGTCTTGAACGTTCTAATGTTTTTTTTGTTGTTTTCTATCACTTCCCAGGTGCAAACTATCTGTGGAAGCAGATTTGTTTGGACTCGTTGGTTGACTTACTGGACGTGAATACCCCGAGAAGGAGAGTCAACTGTAGGTGAGTATATGGTCACACTTAGAATTTGAAGGTTTTTAAGGTGCGTTTGGGGCCTATATGGTCACACTTGGTCTTTTAAGGTTTTAAAAGTTACGGTTTGGGTCTTGAACGCTCTAATGTTTTTTTGTTGTTTTCTATCACCCCCCAGGTGCAAACTATCTGTGGAAGCAGATTTGTTTGGACTCGTTGGTTGACTTACTGGACGTGAATACCCCGAGAAGGAGAGTCAACTGTAGGTGAGTATCATTGCCTTTAATTTTCTGTCCATGCGTATAGGTGCAAATTTGATGTTGATGTAGTCTTGTCACATGAGGGTTTGCAATCTGTAATGTATACCAATGAATTCAACACACTGTTATTTTAAAGTAATTTTGTGACATAATATAAATTAATATACCGTGATCTCTTTCTTCTATTGGTATCAGAAATGAATACTATTGACTCTCTACTTGTGAAGCCTTTCGGCACCCTAACCTATGAGGAGAAGGTGGAAGTAAAACGGTTAGGAGCTGACCAACCAGAGATAAATCTGCAGCAAATCGCAAGAGATAGAGGGAAGCAATATATCCGTACTTTCAATACTGAATGGTACAAGAAGAACGACTGGCTTTGTGGAAGCGTTTCTAGGAAGTCCTTATATTGTTTCCCATGCATCCTATTTGGTGGTGACGCTGCTTGGACCAAAACTGGAGTGACTAACGTCAAACATCTAGCTGATAAATTGGCGAAACACAAAAGTTCTAAAGCTCACTTGGATAACAGGATCAAGTTTGAGATGCTTGGACAGGCGAACATTGCTGTTCAACTGGACCAAGGAGACCAAGTCAGCATTCAAAAACACAACGAAGAAGTGGCTAAGAACCAGTACATCCTTTCCAAGATAATTGATTGTGTTCGCTTTTGTGGCGCTTTTGAACTGGCATTAAGAGGACACGACGAGAGTGAAACATCGCTAAATCCAGGAGTGTTTAGAGGCCTGGTGGATTTGGTTGGCAGTATCGATAGTGCAATGCAACAGCATTTGAAGACTGCAACTGTGTTTAAGGGCACGTCCAAAACCGTGCAGAATTAGCTACTGGACTGCATGCATGAAGTTATTAAGGAAGTGATTCACCAAGAGCTTAAGGAAGCCCAGTTTGTGGCAATCCAAGCGGATGAAACAACCGATATTTCCGCTAGGACACAGTGCGTTGTAGTCTATCGCTACATTGACAAAAAGCATCAAGTGGTGGAAAGATTTGATGGCTTCACGGAAATGAAATCAACGGATGCAGACTCGATTGCTGCTGTTGTGCTGGAAACACTGAATACTGTTCTCCCAGAGCCAGAAGACAAGAAGAAACTCATAGCTCAAAGCTACGATGGTGCCAGTGTGATGCGTGGAGATCAAGGAGGAGTTCAAAGAAAAATAAAAGACGTGTACCCGAACGCACACTACGTCCATTGCTATGCTCACCAACTGAACCTAATAATGGAGAAAGCAGTTTCAAGGATTGGAAGAGTTCGAGTTTTTTTTTCCAACATAGGCGGCATACCATCTTTTTTTTCACGCTCTCCAAAAAGGACTGGAGTTCTGGATGAGGTAGTTGGTAGAAGACTTCCAAGAGGTGCACCGACACGATGGAACTTCAACGTTAGGACCGTGAACGTGATCTACGAGAACAGAGATGCACTACTTGAGTGTTTCCAGACAATTGAAGCATGTCTAAACTTTGATCCAACATCTATACGTGAAGCCGCAGGTTTCATTGGAATGCTGGAAGACAGGGAGTTCCTTTACTTCCTTAAATTAATTCATTTAATAATGCCACATGTTGACATCATCTATGGTCAGCTTCAGAAGTGAGACACAGATACTGTTTATATCAAAAAAGTCACAGAAGACTTTGTCGCCAGCATCCAGAAAATCCGTAATTCTGTTGACGAGATAGAAGCAAGTTTGCCGAGCGATGTAACAGTCAACAGACGGAGTGCGGAGATCTCAACCTTGAGACAACTTTCAAGAGAGGTATGTGACATAGTGGTGGTTCATGCAAAAGAACGTTTTTCATTTTCAAATCACCTAGTCAGTGCCAAACTTGTTCAAAGTGACTTGTATAAAACCCATGACACTTGCTTTCCAACCCAAGCTCTGGAAGACACCGTGCAAGCATATCCAATACTGAAGAAGGAACAATTACGCACTGAGCTGTCACTTCTGTATGGGAAGACAGATTTTCATGCTTGTACAAGTGCTGTTGCTCTGCACAAACTTTTACATCAATTTAATCTGCAGAATGATTTCACAGAGACAGTGAAATTATTAAGAATCCTGATTACAACACTGATGACCACTGCAGAATCAGAAAGATGCTTCTCCACATTGAAGAGGATAAAAACCTTTTTTAAGAAGCACCATGTCCCTGGAGCGGTTAAATGCATTGGCGATGCTCTCAATGGAAAAGCAACTGATTTCCGAGATCCCAGACTTCAATGAAAAGACCATTGAGAAGTTTTGTTCTTTGAAAGATCGCCGTGCAAAATTTAAATACAAGTGATTGAAGCAAAGAAGAATGCATACCCCCAGGGTAGAGAAACTGCGTTAAGCAGCACCACCTCACTACCAAACATAACTAGTGGTAAGTAAAGTATGAACGGTGTGTGGGTGTGCATATGGAAGGAGCTATGAAAGGTGTGTGCATGGTCGGTAACAATTGTTGAAGCCTTGGCGTGGTTTGAAGGAATTGGAGGCACTTCCAAGGGTAGCTGTCACTTCTGTACGAGAAGCCAGAATTTCATGTCTGTACGATGTTTGGGGCCTATGGTCACACTTGGTCTTCTAAGGTATGTTTGAGGCCTATATGGTTCCACTTGGTCTTCTAAGGTATGTTTGGGGCCTATATGGTTCCACTTGGTCGTTTAATGTTTTTTAAGTATGGTTTTGTTCTTGAATGGTCTGATTGATTTGCTTGTTTTCTTTCAACCCCAGGTGCAAACCCTATGTGGCTGCAGATTTGTTTCTACTCGTTGGTCAACTTACTGAACGTGAATACCCTGAGAAGAAGACCCGACTAATGGTATGTGTCACTCCTTTAATTTTTCTGTTAATACATATAGGTGCAATTATGATATTGCTGTAGTCTTGTCACATGAGTTTTTTCAATCTATATTGTATACCAATGAATTTAACACATTGTTACTTTACTTCTTGAAATTTCTGCATTGGTGATCATGTATTTCAATGAGCTTCACAAGTATAAGGTCATTGGGCGGGGCTTATAAAGGTCATCATGATGTCAGGGGGAGGAGTTATAAAAATGGGTGTGGTTTGAAAAGGGGGGAGTGGCTATGTTTCGCCCTGTCGCCCCTCCAACTTGAAAAGTCACCAGCCGCCACTGGTGAAACCATTTGTGGTCTTGGGAAATTCAACCAGTTAAATATCAAAATTAGCTTGCAACCTCACTTACAGGCACCCTGCCTCTTCCCCTGTGCTGTGTGTGAGGTTGTAAGTTAATTTGTTTGTCTTTTGGCGGACTCCCAATGGCTTCCGAGTTACTGGCTTGAACAAAATGGTAAGCATTAAATCTGTAATATTTTTGAACCCTGTAACCCATAAGCCATTTTGAGCCTCTCCCCCAGTCAAGACAGTCACATTGCAGCCGTGTCAAGCCAGACACGTACGGCCCTCATGTACGGGCCTTGTCTCTCTCTCTGTCTTTTGTGTCTCGCTCTCATTTCTTTCTCTCTGACCTGTCTCTCTCGCTCCTGGTTCGCTCTCTCTCTCTGTATGCTCTTGCTCTCTTTGCACTTTCTCTCTCTGTGAGCTCTTTCTCTGCACTCTCTTTCTGTGTGCTCTCTGCATTATCTCTGTGCACTGTCTGTGCACTCTCTCTTTGTCTATGCACACTCTCTCTGTGCACTGTCTGTGTGCTCTCTCTCACTCTCTGTGTGCGCTCTCTGTCTGTGTGCACTCTCTCACTCTGTACCCCTCTCTCTTTGTGTCAATCTCTGTGCGTTCTCTCTGTCTCTCTCTCTCTCACTGTTTGTGTGGGCGCTGTCTGTGTGCACTCTCTCTCTCTTTGTACCTCTCCCCATCTGTGTTGTTCTCTGTACACTCTCTGTGTGTGCTTTCTCTGTCTGTGCACTGTTTCTGTGGCTCTCGCTCTCTGTCTCTGCTCTCTGTCTGTGCGCTCTCTCTGTGCGCTCTCTTTTGCTCTCTGTGTGTGCAGTCTGTGAGTGGGCTGTCTGTGTTTGATCTCTCTGTGCACGCTCTCTGCTCTCTGTGATTGAACTCTCTTTCTGTGCATTCTGTCTGTGTGCTCTCTCTCACTCTCTGTGTGAGCTGTCTGTGTGTGCTCTCTCTCTGTACCCCTCCCTCTCTGTGCACTCTCTGTGTGTCGCTCTCTCTCTCTGCTCTGTCTGTGCACTCTCTCTCTGCGTTCTCTCTCGCTCTTTATGTGCTGTATGTGTGTACTCTCTCTGTGTCAATCTCTGTGTGCTCTCTGTGTGTACACTCCCTCTCTGCGCTGTCTGTGTGTGATCTCTCTGTCTGCGCACTCGCTCTGCTCTCTGCCTGTGCAATCTCTCTCTGTGTGCTCTCTGTCTGTGCACTCTCTCTCTGTGCACTCTCTGTCTGCCCTCTCGCTCTTTGTGTGCTGTCTGTGTGCTCTCTCTCTGTACCCCTCCCTCTCTGTGTCGATCTATGTGTGCTCTCTGCATGTGCGCTCTCTCTTTGTGCTCTTTATGCACTGTCTGTGTGTGATCTGTCTCTGTACCCCTCCCTCTCTTTGTCAATCTCTGTTCACCTTGTCTGTGTGCTCTCTCTCTCTGTACCCCTCCCTCTCTGTGCACTCTCTGTGTGTCGCTCTCTCTCTCTGTGCTCTCTGTCTCTGCTCTCTGTCTGTGCACTCTGTCTTTGCGTTCTCTCTCGCTCTTTATGTGCTGTATGTGTGTACTCTCTCTGTGTCAATCTCTGCGTGCTCTCTGTGTGTACACTCTGTCTCTGCGCTGTCTGTGTGTGATCTCTCTGTCTGCGCACTCGCTCTGCTCTCTGCCTGTGCACTCTCTCTCTGTGCACTCTCTGTCTGCCCTCTCGCTCTTTGTGTGCTGTCTGTGTGCTATCTCTGTACCCCTCCCTCTCTGTGTCGATCTCTGTGTGCTCTCTGCATGTGCTCTTTATGCACTGTCTATATGTGATCTCTGTCTCTGTACCCCTCCCTCTCTTTGTCAATCTCTGTGCAACCTGTCTGTGCGCTCTCTCTCTGTGCACTCTCCCTCTCTCCCTCTGAGTGCACTGTCTTTGTGCGCCCTCTCTGTCTGTGTGTGCTCTTGCTCTGTAATTCTCTCTCTCTCTCTCTGTACCCCTCCCGATCTGTACCTGTCTCTCTCTGAACCTGTCTCTCTCTCTGTACCTATCTCTCTATCTGTACCTGTCTCTTTCGCTCTCTCTGTACCTGTCTCTCTCACTCTGTACTTCTCTCCCTCCCTCTCTCTCACTTTGCTGTCTTTCTTTAAAAAGCAAATGGCCGCCAGCTTCTGTTAAGATCATGTTTAGGCCCTGCCCCCACTGACATCATAGTCACGCCCCATTGATGACATCAGCATTAGCAAAAAATGTTGCTGCTCACAACTATATATGTGCCTAGCGAATTTCCGTCAAAACATTACGGCAATAGAATTGTAAGTCAAGGAATGGTGTTTGGCATACACATTATTTTTGGTGGTGGTCTGAGATCTCGGCGGTGATTGCGAGCCTGTCGCTCATTGCGAGCTGATCTGCTTTTTGCGCTTATTGCAAGGCTGTCCCCTGGTGTAGTTTGTGTGCTATGAGAAGCGTTGGCTCTCGTTGTGATGCACGCAGTGAATGGCTTTTGCGTTTATTGCGATAGTGTTTTTTTTTTGTGTATATGTATTTTGTGATGCTAATTAAATAAGTAATAAATTAATAAATTAATATACTTTACCTATTTGGAAGTAATACATGTAGGAAACAAGTTTCAGAAGTGTGAAGTGTGTGGTGTAAATAGGCGGCGTGCGCGAGGGGAAGGCATTAGTGCAGCTGTGAACGTCCGCATTCTGTAAGGTAGTGTTGTAAAATGGTGGCTAATGTGTATGTGGTAGGCGGGTTTGTATGATTTAGCGTATGCTAATGGTGTATGTTGTAGGTCGTACAGGTTTTTGTAAAAGCAGTATTTGCTTAGTGGAATTTATCAGCTTTAGGGGTCGTGTAGCTTTGTTTTTGTTTAGGGGATTTTCGAGTGTGTAAACTTTGTAAATTTGCAAAAATTCGAGGTTTAAGCAGTGTTGCAGAGGTCATGGGTGTCCCCCCTTGGTGTGGGTAATGGTTTTATTTTATTTTTATGTGTATTTTTGTGTTTTTTAATGTTTACTGCTGTGCGTGGGTTGTTCGTTAAGGTCGTATTTATGAGAGTCCGTAATGGCTTTTTTCTAAGTCCCGCGGCTCTTATTTTTTTGTGTAAGTCCGTAGTTAGTCATTGCGCGTTTATGCTTTTTTTTTGCGCTGTAGAGCCTCAACCTCCGCAAATGCCGCCCCTTGATCCGCATTTGCGGGCTGCAATGAGCCTGCGGCTCATTGCAGCCAACGTGGGAGCCTCCACCTCTGCAGATGAAGCCCCTCATTTGTGGTCAGAAAGTTGTAGGGGGTCGTAGGGATGAGCGCCTATGTCGCTCATCTCCACCAGCGCAAGGAGCGCCTTTGGCGCTCCTTGCCAGCAACTGCGCGAGCCCACGAAAGGCAGGCTTGCTACGCGAGCCTGAAAGCAACAGCAACAACCCGCATGCTGACAATTATATATGTGATATGTGATATGTGATGTGATATATATGTGATTATTGATTTGTAATGAACCAGCATTATGAAGTGCAAAACATTAAAAGGCTAATGGATTGCAAAACTTTATATATTAATTTAAAAAGTCATGTTTTAAACATTACAAAATGTTTTTGAGTGAAATTGGTAGTTTTAGGTGTCATATTTAACTTATCGCTAACATTTTCATTTTACATGCAAACCATTGCAAAAAAATGTCTTTTTTTTTGTGATAAAACAGATATACAGAGATACACTCTGTTACTTTTTCTGCCAGAATAATTACCCAGGCCTTTATCCTGTCACATCTAGACTACTGCGACCAAATACGTTCTGATATTCCTGCTTCTCATTTCATTGCTCTGTAATCAAAATGTAGTTTGGTAAAATCTTCATACACTTGTGAGGTATGTAATGAAATAACAATAGCAGCTATGCAAGTTGTTGTTGTTGTTGTTTAGTCATTCAGTCCTGTCTGACTCTCTGTGACCCTATGCACTGCAGCACACCATATCTGTCTCCATCAATCTCATGCTCAGTGTGTCAATGACCTCATATATCCATCTCCGACTCTGCGGTCGACCTTCTTTCTGTGCCTTCAATCTTTCCAAGCATCAAAGTCTTCTCTAGAGAATCATGTCTTGATATGGAAAAAAATATTTTAGCTTTAGCCTTATGATCAAAACTTCCAGTGAACAGTTTGTCTTGATTTCCTGTAGTATTGATTAATTGGATCTTTTTGCAGTCCAAGGAACTCAAAGCAGTTTTTTCCAACACCACAAAGTCATCAATTCTACGGTGCTCAGCCTTCTTGATGGACCAGCTCTCATATATGTATGTTACTATTGGGAATACAATAGTGCTAACAATGTGGACCTTTGTTGATAATTTAATTACTTTTTATTAGCTTGACCAGCCTTGCCATAATTTTCCTCCTCAGAAGTAAACATCTTTTAATTTCATAGTTGCATTCACCATCTGCAAGATGTTGGAGCCCAGGAAAATAAAATGTACTCTTTCCCCATCTATTTGCCACAAACTGAGTTTGCTGTTTGTCATGATCTTCATCTTTTTTACATTGAGCAGCATGCCAGCATTTGCATTCTTTTCTTTCACCCTCATCAGTAGTTACTTTGGTTCCGCCTCATGATCAGCCATCAGACAAGTATCATCTGGGTATCTGACGTTGTTGATATTTCTCCCAGAAATTCTAATTCCAGGTTTGGATTTGTCCAGTCCGGCCTTACACATGGTGTACTCCAAATATAAGTTGAATAAATAAGGTGACAATATACAACCCATCTTAAACCATTCTGCTGTTCCATGTTCAGTTCTAAGCATGGCTTCTTAGTCCACATACAGATACCTCAGAAGGCAGATAAGATGGCCTGGTAACACCATCTCTTTAAGAAACCATCTCTTTAAGAACTTGCCACATTTTGCTGTGATCCACACAGCCAAAGACTTTAGAATAGTCTACAAAGAAAAGGTAAATGGTTTTTGGAGCGCTCTTTGGCACTGCCTTTTTTTTGTGTGATTAGTATACTAAATGGCCAGTAGATTAGAAAGGTAGATTGACCTTTCTAATCTACTGGTCATTTTCTAGGTTTACAAATTTGTTGGCATAATGCAAGCAACATTTCCACAGCATTATCTTTTAAGGATTTTGAATAATTCAGCTGGGATCCGATCAAATCCTGCAGCCTTGTTATCAGCAAGGCTTCCTAGAGCCCATCTCAGTTCACTCTCCAAGATATTTGGCTCCAGCTCATTGGACAGACTATTGAGGTTATCAGAGATCTTCTGTGTATTCCTTCCATCTCTTCTTCTATCTGATTGGCTAAAATTAAGCCCCAACCATTTTTGTGTTTTATCAGCTAACTTTGGCATGAAAGGTTGCATTAAGATCGCCAATCTTTTGAAGAGATCTCTTGACTTTCCCATTCTGTTATCTTCTTATATCTCTTTCCATCTGTCCTTACAGAATCTCTCATTGTCCCTACTTCCTGTCATCTGGAATTCAGCAACCGGTTGGAAAAATATTTTACCTATCTCCATTACCTTTCTCTTTCCTTTTTTCCTGGGCCACTTTCAAAGCCTCATCAGACAGTCAATTTGCCTTTGTAGTTTTAATTATTTTGTGTATGTTCTTTGTTGCTGTGTTCTGAACAATTTCACAAACTTCTGACTAAAGTTCTTCAGGCATTCTATCTTCCATATCTAGAGCCTCATTCAATTCAGGGCTCGCAACTCGATCGCAAATAGCCAAATGCCTGCGATTAAGTTGCGTGCTCCCGTTTCTCTACTTTTGCAATGCTATTCAATTGGCCGGGCCCGCAAGTTAGGGGCCGATAGCGAAAATCGGAAACCATTGCCATCGGAAGTAGCATTTGCGGGCTTGGGAGCAAGCCTGTAACTCCCGATGTAAAAACAGTCAATGGAAACAGTGATCGTCATCATGACCAACCTCTAAGCCCGTAACTCGTGAAGGTAGTAGAACTTTGAAATCCAACCTCCATTTTTCAAAGTCCTACAGGCTTCAACCTCCAAGCCCATAGGACTTTGAAAAAATGGAGGTTGGATTTTCAAAGTCCTATGGGCTTAGAGGTTGAATATAACACTAAAATAGAACATGAAATAAATTATTGGAGAATGTTGTGCTATTAATTCTAAGACCTAACATCACTTTCACTTTTCATAAAAGTACAGTATTTTGTTTTTATTTGTTTTTCAAGTGCTCCGATTTGTCATTATTTACTTTGCGAGACCTCCTTGGTACCAGTAACTTGTGGTTAGATATTTGCAATTTGCGGGCTTGATGGAGTGGTTAGCGAGGGGGAATCGGAGCATTTGAATAGCAATTTGTGATTTTAGCTTTCAGGACTCTTGCGGCCAGTGAAGGATCAAAGGCTTGGAGGGCAATAACTTGCTATTTTACAAATCGCAATGGATCGCAGCTGGCGGCATGTAACTTGATCGGAGCCCGTAAACGGAAGCCAATTGAATAGAAAGATAATTTGCGACCTCCACTTGCGAGCCCGGATCTCCAAAACGGAGCAACTGAATGAGGGTCCTAGTCTATTAAATCTACCCCTTACCACCGCTGCATATTCACAGAGGGTATTATTTATTTCATATATGCTTAGTCCCATGATTTTCCCTATTATCAGTTTAATTCAGAACTTTTCAATAAGAAGCTCACGACCTGAGCCGCAGTCAGCTCCAGGTCTTGCTTTTGATGACTGTATAAAGTGCCTCCACCTTTGACTACACAGTATATAGTCAATCTGATTTCTATATTGTCCATCTGGTGATGTCCATGTGTACATGAGTCATCTCTGAGGCTGTTGGAAGAGGGTTTTTTCTATGACCAGGGTATTATTTTGGCAGAATTCTACTAATTTCTTAACTGCTTCATTTTCTACTCCAAGGCCAAACTTTCTCATTATTCCAGATATTTTTAGTTCCTTACTTTAGCATTCCAATCTCCTAGGATGAACATACTCGTGAAATTGGACAACTTCAGTCTCTCCGACATCCATGTTGCATAGACTTGGATCAATGTGATGTTAAATGGCTTTCATTGAATTCAAATTCAAATCATTCAGTTATTTATTGGGCTGTGACAGAGTACAGCTATGGCCACCCATTGATTGATTATGAGGGTTACTCCATTTCTTTTCCAGGTTTTTTTGACCACAGTAGAGGTTCTGGTGGGTGTCTGATATGAAATGTCCCATTCCAATCCATCTGAGTTCAGAATTCCCAGGAGATTAATGTTTAATCTTGTCATCTTAAATTGGCTTGGTTAATAGTTCTAACATTTGAGGATCCTACGCTGAATTGTTTTTTTCAGAAGCAGACTTTTCTTTCTCCTTCCGACACATTCACAGGGGCATAAAGTCATTTTTAAAGAAAATCTTAGCTTTAGATGACTTTGATTAAGGAGCTTTGCATCTTGTATAGTAAGTAGTCTGTCTGTAACTTAAGTGGGAGGGTTATTCAATAGGGCCTTAAAATGCAATGTCTCCTTACTATTTCATCCAGTTCTAGAGCGCACCTGTTTCAAGGATCGGGTTAAAAATCACCTCTTTAATTATGCTTTACAATAGTCTATGCACTTCTAGACACTTCATAGGATCATCCCTGCTATATGCACTTACACTTTTACCATAATGTGTGCGCCTTTCCCCCAATATAAGTGAGGTTTCTAGCTCTTCTATATTGTTATTTCATTTTTTGTACCTGTCTCTGTAAAGCCCTTTTAATATTGATGGAGCTATAGAAAGAAAAATACATATATACATTCAAGCAAGTAGAAAAATTATATTAAAGTGGGTGTTTGAAAATACAGTATCCCTTTTAAAAAAAATTACATTTTATCAAGTGGATATACATTTTTTTTTCACATATCATTCTCACTGTTATAAAACAACATTAAAATTAATATAAACCATATATGTAAATCCATATCCTCACCCCAAGAAATTAGTGGGGAGATATATTAAAAGCATGATGAACTGTAAGTCAAATATCAGAGCTCAAAGTAAAATATATCCATGGTAATATATAGAAAAACACACAGAGCCATATACAATATTAACCTTAATGATCAAGTTTTAATTAAATGTTATTTTATTCAGGCATAAAATTGTTTTGGACAACTGTTTTTCTTTGGAAAAGTTGTTGCTTACTCTGAACCTGGAGAATACCTATTTATTTTTTATGTATTTGTTATCAAACTGTTGTGACCCCTGGAGTAATTTCTGTCATCAGCTCAATTACTCCTTGCAGTTTGATTATGGCCAGTCTTCTGGTCTGCACATGTGAATGTGGATGAATCAGAATGGCTGACTGACAGGTAAAAATTGCAATCTTTAATGTAACTTTATTGTACAATTTTTTTTTTTAAATAACTTTCAAATAATAAATTACTTATTACCAGGATCAACATGGGTGCCTGAATTCGTTGTAGAAAAAAGATGAAGGGGTTTAGCCTGGAACAATTTATTTGCAAGCATATTACGTCACCGACATGATGGAGACAAACACAGTACAGGAGTGAGGTTATTCCTAAAATAAGCCAAATCTTTAAAAGTGGAAGGTATAATGGAAAATTAAATAGACTTTTTGGTTGTTATCAAATATTAACATATATGCATTGAGGTCTAAATAATATACATAATGCATGTTCTTGTGTTGACATACACTGTAAGAATCTTCATTTGTAACACCAATGGTGGTCTTTCCTTGACTGATTCAATGGAAAGTCAATGAAATGTCAATCATATCCGGAGATCATTAGAAAGATCCCAAATATAATTAGTGACTATTTCTTTTTTAGGGTTTTATTTCAGGAAAAATTATGGGAGTGATCCCTTAAAACCTGCTGTGAGCCCAGAGTTTGAAAAGCCACATTTCAAATGGCATTACCTAAGTTGGCATGTGGAAACGACAGAACTGGGGACAACTGCCAAAACAAGCCATTCTCTGTATTAGACACAGGTGTAATAACATTTCCAAACAAGTATAAGAATTTCTGAATATGCATGATTGCAATGAGGAGTTTTTCTCAAAGAATGCTGAACAGTCAGATTATGTATCTGGGTTGTGCAGAAATGGAGATTTTGGATTCTACTCATTTGAGGACTTATTTTACATTGCTCAGTGTTCAATAGAAAACAATAAATATGTCCAGGTTCCCCAAAAGGTGAGGGGGCTGGCAGAGCTCATTTACATCCATGAAGCCATGGAGAAAATCCCTATTCACCCCTGTAAATTGTGTGTTTGCCACTAAATCTAAGTCCCTAAGCAGCCATCTTGGGGGCTGACCCAATGGTTGCATGGGCACATTTCAAGGTTAGTCAATTGTGTTGGAGCATTAATATGTTTATTAATCTATTTTTTTAATATCTCACATGATGTGCATTTTATTAGACTAAGATTGCAGGTTAGCCTTATGCTTCAGTTCCATATTTGTTACTACCACTTCCTCTATAGCACTCTAGTGTGAGGGACTAAAATGAAGGAGGGAGTGAGGCGAAAACGGAGATCAAGAGGAAAATAGAAAAGTGATGAGAGAAATCAAAACTGGGGAGTACAGCTGCAGAGGCTGAAACGTACATCTGGGGTTTGCTGTTTCTTCTGTTTAGGGTAGAATTGCCAGGTATTTCAGGGCTGGATCACTCTTTTGAGTGAGGCCAGACTGATATACAACAGGATATTTTTATGAAGAGTATAAGTTCGCTAAAAGAGGCACTTCTCTGACGAGGCCCACAGAGGCCAAAACGAACATCTGGGGATTGCTATAGAACAATTCTACTTAGGTATTGTTCCTTCCCACTTTTTTTGTTTTGTAAGGCACAGAGTGACATTTAGTTATGGATATAACTATAAAATAAAGCCTTAAAAAGGACCTCTGTACAATAATATATATGTATATATTTTTATTTTTTTACTTTGAGTTTTAGTAAGAGCACAATTCGTTTACAGCTAGTTTTAAATGGAAACAAATAAATGTTGATGCCTTTATTGGAGCCAGGATGAATATATGGCACATTGGTGTTTGAAAGGAGCATTTACATTTCTGGAAAGCTTTATTTATATTTCCTTAAGCAAGGAATCTACTTCTGGGCCAGTGGTAGGGAAGGGATATGGTATCAATTTCAATCATATCCAATTATCTTACAAAGACTCTCTGTTCCCTCTATCCCACCCTCTCCCCACTGACAGCTGAACATACACACAGTTTTGAGGAAGTGATGTAACAACCCCAAAATGGATTCCTGACTTCAAAAATTCAGATTTTCACAAAAAATATTAAAAATATTTCTGTCCAAGCTCACACAAGTGTTAATGTTGTTGATTTGAAACATGCTTGAAAAATAAGTGCCATTTTTTAACTACAGTTAATCAATCAATTAATCAATTAATACAGTTAATCAATCCCTTAGATTGTAAGTCTGTGAGTTTCTATCCTAAGTACTTTGGAAATTCACCATGGACATTGGATTCCTAGCTCAAAGACAGAGCCCTCCTTCCTTTGCTAAATGTTAATCTGTATTTATCACTGCCTGAACCTAATTTATGTACAGCGCTATGGAATATGTCAGCTTTATAAATAAACTATAATCATAATAATAATAATAATAATAATAAAGGACAGTCTCTTAAACAATCATCTAAAATAAAATTAAATATTGTTAAAATATGTCTTTAGAAACTTAAATTGTTATTCTATCCAGCAACTAACTAATATAATTTAAAACTATATATATATATATATATATATATATATATATATATATATATATATATATATATATATATATATATATATATATATATAATTTACTTACACATTCAGATTGGCTAGCCTTCAATCACTGCCTTATCTAACTTTTATTACACCGGGAGTCACTTAGCCATAATGTATTTTCAATTTCTGCAGTGTCTGTTCCTTATAATTGATTGCTGCAGAGGCGTGAAAATGTGAAACTTCTGTCTCATTAGCATTGCATCACTGTTTATCTATAATGATTTTACTCACAGGCCAAGCTTCAACTCCAGCATTATATGTTCAGTACATTTTTAAGAACTAATATTATTGATATAAATATGTTTAGACAGTTAAAATAAACACTTGTTTAATTTATTACATACCCGACAGTCTCCATTGCTTTCTTATAGTACTTCCTAGTGCCCTGTACCTTTATTATTGTAATAAAGTGAATATTTATTTCCACTTGTATAAGAGACCTGTGGTTTAATAGGAAGGAGCCTTGAAAGTTGAAATTTAACAAACAGACATGGTCATAATGGCGTAAAAGGGACTTGGAACACAATTATTTTTTTCATGCATTCAAAGTAGTATGCTGTGACCATGACCAAAGTGCACAGAGCATACACACTTCTGTAGATTTAATTAGACCAGACAAGTATGACTCGTACTCGTGGGTGACAGGGGCAAACCCCAGATTAGTTAAATATTTTAATCAGTCTTTATCTGCTTTGAGAACATCATTTGAAATAAGAAAACACACAGCAGTACATTATCGAATACACTTAACTTTCTAAGAATATTTATTCAAATGTATTTTGTAAAAATTAGACATTATGGTCATTTTAACAATGCACAAATGTGTGTTTTTTTCTTACGCTGGGCTGCTTCAAAATGATATCCATTAAAACTAAAAACAAATGTATTCCATCTATATGCAGCCACACACACCATCTCTTTGCGTAATGCTTGCATTGGAGAACAAGTGATTCATGTCCAGGAATACATCATTTGAAATGCATGCAAGAGGGTGGGGAAAATAATGGGTTGCAAAGGATAACCAAGAAATGAGGCTTTACAAAATACTAATAATCTTGTTTTTAAAAAAAAAATTGTTTAAGTTTATGACTCTTAAGAATACTGAAATGATGGATCTTGGGAAATACCAACGTCATATTTCAGTCCAGTGATGTAGAAAGTTGTTGCTGCACCATTTTACTTTAATGACTCACTGGACATTAATGACTCAAGACGCAGAATCCCATGAGCAAGCAAGAACTAACTGCCTGTGAGAAATATTTTGCAATGAGTCAGGACTCTAGATGTTAACATTAAACAGAAGACTAGCCATTAATTCTGCTAACAGTTCAGCCCCCTGCTGCCTCTTTTATGTTCAAAACCACCCATCATAAAACTTTTTTTCTATAGTGTTGGTCACAGGGAAAATATTTTTTGCAGGCGTAATTTTTACACCTTAAACCTGATGTTATTGACGATAGAATCCAGTGGCAGATAGAAAATGTTTTACTTTCTCAGTCCAAAGTTCCTTCTAAGGTGTGCTTACACACAGGTAATGCAGTCACATATGGAATTGAATTGGGCACTAAGAATTCCACTAGTGCCACTAATACAACACCTCTAGGAAACCCTGCAACCTTATGGCGCAGGGCACCTCTTGAATCTGGGCTTCTCTGTCCCCTCTAATCGCTACAACTCCATGTATTTTCTGGATTCATTTTTCCCTGAGTGTTATTTTATAATCTTGCCAGTCAATAAACTAAATTTACTACACTATGATATATTTTATTCTCTCTCCACTGATTTAAATGATTTGAAATGGGATTTGAGGGATGTAGGTGGAGGGTTAAGATTGAGACAGACAGTGAAAAAAAAAGGAAGAGGGAAGATGTAAGCGAATGGAAAGAAAAGAGCCTTTGCATCAGGAGCATGAGATAGCATGCAATTGTTGTAAAAAAATAAGATGCTAGAGAGCATAAAGTTCAGTGCTAAATCTTGGGCAGTGGGGGCCACATAAATACCCTTTGTAGCCTGATGACTACCCAGCCCAATTATTCTAAAGTTTATTAGCCTGGATCCCTAGTTACTCCTTGGCATAACACCCAAACAGTGGAATAAACCGATGAGCAAGGAAGCTGCTTTTCATATTAGTTAAAGATTTATTGCTCCTGTCAGAGGCTTGTTCCTCTTTGTTTCATGCTGATTATGCATCCTAAAAACATTTGCCTCTGTACATTAGATTAAAACTTACAGGAGATGCCATTTAGATTGTTCAGCCTGATAAAAGGCTCAGTGCGTGTTCTACCATGTTACACATGTGGAAGACATCTTAACTCTTACACTGCCAGGCAAGCTTGCAGCACAGAACCTTGGAGCTTACTGAATGCTGTCCTGCAAATATTCAGATACAACTAACTGATCTGTAGGTGCAAGAAGCACTGGAAAAGTGTTAAAATTATCATTTTATTATTATTTTCATGTTGCAATATACGTTCACAGAGCTCCACAAGGGTGGAAATATCAAGAAATTGAATCTATGCACATAGAACAGAAATTGCAAGTATAGAGTGGTGACAATCACTTTTTCCCCACAATTTCTCCTCAAGGACATGGAGAGCTCACTGTTTGTAAAATTAGTCAGAGGCAAAGCTACCGCCGGTGCAATCGGTGCAAGGCAACGAGGACCCTGGTCTCTGAGGGGCCGCCATGGAGGCCCCCATAGACCTCCCATGGGTCCCCTTTTGCCCCTTATGGCCCACTGTGCCCCCCCACAGGACCTCATGGCCTGCCTGTGCCCCCTGCAGGCCCTATGGCCCTGTGGGGCCCTGTGTACCCCTTAGCCTCCTGTGGCCCCTCGTGGACCATTTTTGTCCTCTCAGCTTCCTGTGTTCCCCCTCAGCCACCTGTGGTCTCATCATGGAGGACTGGAAGAGGATACTAGTGGGAACCTGTGAAGCTCTGGTGAACTCCATGCCCATGAGGGTTAAGGCAGTGCTGGAAAATAATGGTGGCCACACAAAATGTTGACACTTTGGGCCCAATTTGGACATTTCCACTTAGGGGTGTACTCACTTTTGTTGCCAATGGTTTAAACATTAATGGCTGTGTGTTGAGTTATTTTGAGGGAACAGCAAATGTATTATTATTATCATTATCTTTTATTTGTATTGCGCCAACATATTCCGTAGCGCTGTACAGGGGAGAAGAACAGGGAAATATACAATATACAATAATGATAACAAGCAGAAAATGGAGGGCCCTGTTTTGAGCTTCAAGTCTTGTACAAAGTGCTTTTTCGCAAAGTACCCCACAAGATTAGTCACTCGCCACTTACAATCTAAAATTTACACTGTTATACAGACTGTACACTTACTACTTTACATTGTTGCAGAGTGTAATTTCTTCAATGTTGTCACATGAAAATATATAAGAAAATATTTACAAAAAAGTGAGCGTGTACTCACTTTTGTGAGATACTGTATATGTATATTTTTATTTATTTATTTATATATATATATATATATATATATATATATATATATATATATATATATATATCTTACACATGTACTGCGTGAGTTGATGTTGGAGGGGGATTAGGAAGTGGGGGAAAAAATTGTGCCTGCCGCCCAGCGGGGCCCCCATGCACTAGCTCCGCCACTGATGGGAGTATAGTGTTCCTTATATGATCTATAAAGGATATTTTGCTTCTCCTAGATAAGAATGGTCATAATATATTCAAATAGAAAACATAACTAATATAGGTGGGACCCAGAACAATTTAAATGACCGCTATATGATGAAAGATTATATATGTTTGAACATTTTAAATCTGACAACATAATTAGGTAGGAAAAGCTCCTAAAGCTAACTGTGATTTGGAAAAAAAATAAACATTGATGCATCTGCTAGTGCCACTGATGCATCCGCAGGAGCAGTGTTTGCAGTTTGCTTTGCAATGCCCTGCTTCTGAGCATGTGTAGACAGAGAGGGTAGGTTTCAAATACTAAAAGCTGGACTAATGCTCCAACAATATTGGAGCTCAAAGGAGAAGCACACACCGTCAGTCTCTAAGCTGTCAGAAAGTGCTGTAGACAGATGCAAGGAACCTTCTAAACACATGCACAATCTATTAAAATTATTTGTTTCTTAAATAATGCTTATATGCTCAAGGGCTACATATAGACAATAACTGTTACTTTGTTACATACTTTGCAAACGTGAAATGTTACTAAAATATAGTTGATAGGCCAAAAATGCAATATAACTGTTTTATTCTTTTTTTTATATAATGTGCATATCCCACATGTATCACTCTTCACACAAAACATTATTTATATAATATTCATTTTGCTTTTAAAATATATATTTTTCAATAGCCTCCCAAAAATTATTGATCTGTTTGGAATAAAATATATATTTGTACAAACAGAGGGTTGCAACTCACTCGAAATGCTAAATCTGGTCTTAAAAACTAGCACTGTTATTACATTTTGACTATTAAAAATCCAACTTTAAATACATTCAAAAATTATTTTTGTAAATGTCCTGAAAAAAAAATGTTGAATAAGAAGACCCCCTCGTGGCATCTGTTTAAATTCCAGTTGTTTACATTTCCCAATGCAAGTTATTCCTCCTGGAAAAAATAATATTTGCTTTAATTATTTTGCAGGGAAGTTAATGGAGTTTTTATGGCCCATTTAAACATTTTCTGGCGTGAAACTCTTTGCAGATTAAGTTGAAGGTATAATTATGAAATATGAATCAGAGACATTTTTGTTCACTCCTCCAATGTTTTTTTTCTTTTAATCGCAGTGCTCAAATAAAGCGGATAATGATTTAATTGTACAAGAGATTTTCCTAAAGCAAGTTGTCAGGTATGTGCACAGTGCATATTATAATCATTAGACTGTAGTTATTACAAAATATGTGTTGATAATAACTATATTCCTCAAGTGATGTGCGTGTTTATACATGAAGTGGCTGTGACTGGTAGCTATAAGTAGTATGATTAACAGGGGAGTCACAATACAATTCTTCTAAAAAACATAATTATGCTGATCATGATCATATCTCAATGGAAAATGTTACAATAGCCATTTGTATATATATATATATATATATATATATATATATATATATAGCAAATAAAAAGTACATCTGTGTTCACATTTGAATGTCTAAAGCAAGTTAAAAAACCTGCTTCCAGCTCAGAGTTCCAAGAAAAATAGTTATTACACTGCATTCTGGGAAGTTGAGCTGGGACACACAAATATGCCCACAAATGCCTCGCTCTTCATTCCATAGCCATCATCAAACATGGCTTCCTTTAAGCTTATGCGTGCTGTATTACACAGCTTTAATGCAAAGCCAAGGTTGGAATAAACACAGGCTGAGTATCCTATCCATGTACAGCTGTTTCAAGCTTACTGGCTATCATCAGCATGGAGCGGGATCTCAGTCTGTGTTGTGGAAATTCTAAGTAGGTAGTTCACCACAACAATCATTTATAATATGGTGGGCAAAAGAGCGATAGAAGCCCTCCACCGTACAGTAGTACAGTAAATAAAAAGTACATCTGTGTTCACATTTGAATGTCTAAAGCAAGTTAAAAAATCTGCTTCCAGCTCAGAGTTCCGCGAAAAATAGTTATTACACTGCATTCTGGGAAGTTGAGCTGGGACACACAAATATGCCCACAAATGCCTCGCTCTTCATTCCATAGCCATCATCAAACATGGCTTCCTTTAAGCTTATGCATGCTGTATTACACAGCTTTAATGCAAAGCCAAGGTTGGAATAAACACAGGCTGAGTATCGAATCCATGTGCAGCTGTTTCAAGCTTACTGGCTATCATCAGCATGGAGCGAGATCTCAGTCTGTGTTGTGGAAATTATAAGTAAGTAGTTCACCACAACTAAATAGTACAATTGTGTTCACATTTGAATGGCTAAAACCAGTTAAAAAAATAGTTTCATGCCCAGAATTACAAGAAATACAGTTATGACACTGCAAATGTGCCCACAAAGGCTTCACTCTTGCAATCCATTGCCATTTTAAACATGGTTTCATTTAAGCATATGCCTGCTGTATCATACAGTTTTGAGAAAAGCTAAGGTTGGATTATACACAAGCCAGGAAACCTACCCACGTACAGCCATTTCAAGGTTTCTGCCTCTCTTCAGCGTGGGGCCGGTTCCTAGCTTGTGTAGTAGAATTTTTTAATTTTTTTTTTTTTTTTAGTAAACATGTTAATCCTGTGATTTTGATATCAAATGAATTACTATTTCTAAATATAATATTGTTTTTAATGGATTCCCCGTGTATTTTAATAGACCAGCTTTCAAGAGGCAGATGCTCCATTTATCTGTCCTAAGCAATATTGACAGATTAATAGAATCCTCTGGTGTAAATAAAATCAATTTAAAAGTGAAATAAAAGAAAATATGACCTTATATATAGTTCAGATAACTTGATCCTATGTCTTTGCTCTTAACAGTTAAAAAGTTTTCAAGTGCAGTACAAAACATGTTACAAAAAAAAAGTATTGGAGGGAAATTTCTTGCTGTACACATATTCACAGAAAATTGAAGCCATGGTTCCACATAGCACAGTTTGGCAATTACTGGTCTAGATCATTGGTTCTCTCAAAAGCCGGTCCTAGTGTAAGACTTTAGACATCTAACCACCATTATTCATAGATACTTACAGATTATTGATGGACATATCTGCAGTTAACATGTACTTTGTTCAGCCAATTAACCAAAGTTATTGTGCCATATGTAGTACCAGTTCTGGAAAAAATCTGTAGTTGAATACAACAGAAAGATACACAACATTGCAATATTTTCAATTCAATTTTATTAATGAAAACTTAGTTGTAAAATTACATTTTTATCCTCTGGTCTGAGTTCCTCCTCCACAATATCGACATGTGACTGGGTGACATAGCATTATAAAGTACCTTAGGTGATCAAGTGAACATTACTCTATGACTAATCCAAGTAACATAATTGTATAGAACTGAGAAGGAATTTGCAGGATTCCTCAGGTATTGTTGAAACTGTTGCTAGGCCTATAGATTCCCCTAAGGATTTTATGCCAACAACATATGCGTATAGGCAAGCTGTGAGACCGTTGATCAAAGGTTGAAAATATATTTTTAAAACTATACTTCATGTGTTCTTTCAAATTCAAAAGAACTATGCTTTATAGATTTGGTTTTCATATTTAAGTATTTTTATGATTTATATCCTGTTGCTTTTGCCACTCACTATCTCTTTCTAGATCAGGGGTGAGCAATTAATTTCCCAAAGGGGCCACTTGAGAAACTCAGAATGTAGTGGAGGGCTGAACCATAGGCTGAACTTAATTCTGCTTAATATTAATTGTATAGCTTTATTTTATTTTATTTTCTCACTGCCAGGAGCTATCGATCCCAGTTAGTCACAACACTGCTGCTCACAAATTCCCCCCTTTTACAATTGCCTGTGTTTTTTTGTCTAGGACACAAATTTGTATCCAACTGTAGGCCACTGTAGCTGGCCGGACAGGGACAGCCAAAGGGCCGGATGTGGCCCGCGGGCCGTACAATGCCCAGGTCTGTTCTAGACAGTGTAATGTCACCTGGGTGAATAGGACTGTCATGTGTATTAGGCGGCCTGTTTTGTAATAAGGAAGCTTTTAGAACAACATTGTATAAATAAACAGAGTTCCTGGTTCAAATGTACAAAGGTCCCTTGCTGGCATTCACACATTGGTCATCTTTAGGGGAAGTAAACTCCTGTTATCTCTTTGAATCTTGGTGACTTATTTATCTTTTAACTGTAGCTTAATGTACTTTACATATGTATAAAATACACCATCTACTGTAAAGTTTTGATTCACTTTCTTCTGGGACACAGATTTAATATGGACACTATGGCTTCAATTGAGCAATTGTAAGGTACTGGAGCCCGTAATGTAACCGTGATGATTTGCGGGTTACGAGCTGAAAATCCCTGCAATTGTTAAAATTGTAACTCCGACCCAGTTAAGTCTTTGATATTTCAAGCCCATAAATGTTACAATCACAATTTGCTATTCATTTGCTACAATTCCTCAAGCCCGCAAATGTTTTTCACACCCTTAAACAGCAAATTTAGAAGAAAATCCTATTTGCATTTACAGTGCTACGAACAGGGTGTTAAACCCTGTTTGTAGCACTGTAAATGCAAATAAAGAAATACCTACAGCACTGTAAATGACAGGGAAATCAATGAAAGACATTAGAATTAATTGCACAACAGTCTCAAGCTCGCAAATCTGCAATAATTTTTTTTTTTTATGTTTAATTTCCGTATTATATTAATCTTTGGAATCAATGACTTAATACATATCAGGCCACCCACATGGACTATAGCAGTATAGCCATTCATTGTTATTATTTTGTACAATGCTGGATTGAGAGTCCGATTGCATAACAGACCTCTAAACGCTAATTGATTGGCGTTTAACCTCTATGTTTTATTGATGTAATGATGACGGTCTCATTTACTATTGGCTGTTTTTAAATTGATAGTTACAGCCTTGCTTAATTGATCACGATCACGCTCAGGTAGCTGCGAGCTTGATCAATTGAATCGCTCTGTAATTGTGGCAAATTTAAATTTGCAATTGAATAGGGTTCTATGATTTCAAATTTTCAATCATGCATTATAAACTTCGATTGATATTTTTAAGGAAAATGGTGGTATATAATGTAGAAAATATGGGCCCGATTCAATTGAGCAATCGTAAGTTACCGGAACCCATAACTGAGGCTGTAAGTTAATTTGCTATTCAATTGGCGTCTTATTGCAGGTTCCAGACGGTTTACGGGTTAAGGGCTTGAAAACTTTGCAATGGTTAAATCCGGAACTTACAGCCTCCCGAAGCCTTTGATCTTTCACTTCCTCAAGAGTTACGATCGCTAAAATCGCAAATCGCTATTCAATTGTACCAATTCCCCTAGGCCGCAAATTATTTCAGATCCGTAAACTGCAAATGTTGGAGAAAATCCTACATGTGCTAGAGAGAACCCGCAAGGGGGTTTAACCCCTGTCCACAGCACTGTAAATGCAAATAAAAAATCAATACTTCACTGTAAATAATGGGGAAAGCGATGACAGACATTATAATAAATTGCAAATCGGCAGTAAGAAAAAAAAAAATTTGTTTCAGGATTATATCGATCTCGGGAATCAATGAGTTAATATACATATCAGGCCACCCATATGAACTTGAACAGTATTGGCATTCATTCTTATTATTTTGTATTTAGAGGGTTTGCGAGTCCCATTGCATATTGCATAGGTTCCGGTCGTGCCTAATTGATCATATTCCCACCATGAACTGCTAAGGACGAGTGCACAGTTATGTAATTTGTGAGCTTTAGATAACAAATTCTATCAAATTTGTTTCAATTGATTGAACAGAACTGATCAAACACACCACTTTCCACCTATTTCGGTGTGTTGCTTTATTGCTCATCTTTTTAAATTATATGTATTCATGCACAAAAAAAACCTTTTGTGTATAACAGTGCTCTCCAACTGTGGCCCACTGACTGCTGGGGAGATTCCCTCATATATCTAATATTATTAAAATAAAATACTTGGGACATTTTAAATACTTGGGTTATCGTATATAAAATTACCAAATGTTTAGGTATTTCCTACAAGATATATAAATATATTAATTTATATATACATATTTGTATTTATTATTTTAAATCCGACCCACCAGCTCACTAGCCAGAGTCCCTCTAGGTCTCTGGCCAATAAAAATCCGCTCCCCAGCGCTGCTATAGAACATGCTCTATTAAGTACGTGTTAGAATATTTGGAGCTATAGTTGCCCCTTAAAAGCTAAATCCTTTAGGCGTTAATGGAACAGTGCAAAGCTTTTTGTTTTTCCATAAGTGAAAAGTACACCAATAAGTAAATATAATTGCATATGTTTTCTATTAAAAATAAGTAGTGTGAGATAAATGAAAGCTAGATATGTTAAGCAGAAATATTCAAAAAGGCCCTGCTACTAACTTTATTTAAAGTAAATAATTAAATCTTATAATGGGGTGGATAATCAGGAAGACTGTGTAAAATTAACTATCCATAGCATTAGCTAAACCCTTCCTGAGAACTGTTACCTGATAAATAACAGCCCTCACTACAATTGAGCTATGGCCTTCCTTGCCACATTGCTGCATGGAAGGGGTTAAATACAAACAAAAATTCATGCATTGAAGTGAATGAACCCCCTCTCCTATGCCCCACTACTACCTCATAGCTCAAATGAGCTCCCTTTCCAACACCCTATGGGGGCCATTGTGTGTGTGTGTCCAACTGTCTGTGACCTCATGTGTCATGAATCACCCAGGGGCCATATTGGATTTGGTGTGAACTATGCTGGGGCCATTTTGTGACTGGCAGCAGTGGCCATTTTGGGCTGGGTTATCTTCCACATGCTGTTGCCATGTGGAAGAACAAAAGGTTTGGGTTGTAATGATTAATTACAGTATAAGGTTGTATATTGTATTATGGAGGGATTGTATTTAGTTAACCATCCCCCAGTAGGTAAACACTGAGGCAGGAGCTGAGCCAAATGGGGTTATCCTAAACAAGATAAACCTCACAGGGTGTCGCCAGGACCTAAACAAAGAGATTTGCCAGACAGCCAGGCACCTAGATAACAATGGGGGGCCTAGGAGCAAACAGGAAGTTTCCCCTGGGACAGCCTGGGTCAGAATGAGCTTGGTGGCCACGCCTGGGGTTGACCCAGGGGAGGGGTCTGGTGGTTCCCATAGCCTACCTCTGTTACATTGGACAGAGGTAATTAGGTTACTCTAGAGGTTACCCTATTGGCCAGAGAAAGGGGAAAGGTTGATCCACTCCCTCCACTGTGTGTGTGGGAAATGTTTTAAATATGTTGTTCCAAAATAAAACGTTGTTCATAATTTTCATCAAGACGTGTCGTGTAGATGTATTATTTACCCGGGGACATATGCTTGCAGTAAGATTCGTCAGACTTACTGTCAATATTGCTCAGTCTAAACCAAGGGCTGAGACATGATGTTCCTGCACTCAAAGCTACTCCAAGGTCCAGAGTAACCCAAATCCGGTCAGCAGACACCAGCCAGAGAGTGGGTCTTGACAATTGGTGGCATAGTGGTGGGGTACTCTGAGAATGACCAGAAAATGGAGCAGATGGAAGCAGAGGACTACAGACTACTCCTGCTAAATCAATGGATGGCATTCATGCAATTATGGCATGGCCATGAGCTGGCAAGCTGGTTGGAGGAACTGGTAGAGAAAGAGATGGACTTGGAGGAACAGTACCTTGCCAGGATAGAGTCCTTGGGTGGCCGGAGAGAGGATCTCTATTTTCGTTTGGATCTAGAATATGGGGTCGGTGAGATTCTGAATGGTGATCCGGAATGTGGCATGGGAACTGCAGGGAGGCATAATAACTTGTTTGTTGAACGCTGCCGGGGTCTGGGACTGGAACCATGTTTCCCGGAGGCTCCTTTGCTAGAACCCCTGGTTCGGCAAGAGCAGCAACTGGAGGCTGAGTATGTTCAATTGTGGGATGCGATACCCAAGAAGTATTTTGGCCCATCCGGATGGGAGGACGGCTCACCAGACCCTTACAACTCAGACGGTATGTACCAGAGTGAGTATGCTCACTGGAACTGGGGAGAGGCTTTTATGGACGGTAAACAAAGTGAGGAGTGGGAAGGGGTAAACACTGTTCCTTTGCCAACTCCTGGGGATGGAGAATGTTTGCCCCTAGAACATGCAGCAACTGTGTCAGGGCCTAGTCACCAGCCCAAAAAGCCACAGACCCAGTGAAATGTTCCCTGGGTGGGGTCAGATAATCCATGTCTGCCCCCTGATACCCCAAGAGATTTAATCCCAGAGGAAGTGGGAACTGCTCACAAGCTAGGGCCAGATAAGTTAAGTCTGCCCTCAGAAGTTCTAGGCAAAGTGTGTTGGCCAGAACTGCTAATGGAGCCAGAGGCTCGGGATGATTATGTGATGGATGGTGGGAAGGGAGCCTTAGAGGCCAGGCTGGGTGGGAATGATGAGATTCCCCAGCCTGCATCAGATAACCACTGTCTGTACCCTGACCCCCCAGGGGAGTTGTTCCCAGAGGTGCTAGTGAAGCACAGAGCCCAGGAGGATTTTTTAAGAGACTGTGGGGAGGGAAAGGAATTGGTTTCTGGCTACAGGGAACCTGACCTCACACAGCAAGAGAGTGCCAGGAGCACAAAGAGCCAGGCCGGGGCAGCAAGCATGCCAGCCTTGGCAAAAGCGTTATGGGTGCAGAGTGGCACCATGATAGAGGGTGTACCAAGTGGGGAGATACCCTGGATAACCAGTGTCCAGGGGCCCACTGAAACAGACACCACTCCAAAGATCCAGGTCAACATAAAGGACTGGGATAAAGTTGCTCAACCCCAGGCAATGGAGGAGTCCGGCACTTCAGCTGGATGGGAGCAGCCAAGTCAGAGGAGTGTAAGCACAGCTTGGGTGGGAGCAGCGTAGATCCCCAAGCAGCAACGGAAACAGCTGGACCAGAGGAAGAAAGCCAAGAGGAGCTGTCCCTTTGCTATCCCATAGGCCCATAGACTGTTTTAGAGATCCCAGCCCAGCTGTGGGGACTGGCTGGGGGGAACAGGGTTGCTATGGGACAGAAACTGTGGCCCACCTGTTGTACTCTGGGATCCCAGATTATTGGGGAGGTACCCTGGACTATTTGGGTGGGTGTGCATGGGAAGAGCAATTTGCTCTATACAGTGGGTGCAAGGCCAAGGGCTGGGGGAGGTTTTTACTCTGCACTTTGGGACTGTTTTCTAAAGGACTTGAACGTGGAGAGAGTGCAGAGGGCCTAGCCAATCCAGAAGAGTCATGACTATCAGCGTAGCTGGGAAAATCCTAGGGGCATGGATGTTTCCTGCCACGCTTGGGGAGGTGTTGTCATGAATCACCCAGGGGCCATATTGGATTTGGTGTGAACTATGCTGGGGCCATTTTGTGACTGGCAGCAGTGGCCATTTTGGGCTGGGTTATCTTCCACATGCTGTTGCCATGTGGAAGAACAAAAGGTTTGGGTTGTAATGATTAATTACAGTATAAGGTTGTATATTGTATTATGGAGGGATTGTATTTAGTTAACCATCCCCCAGTAGGTAAACACTGAGGCAGGAGCTGAGCCAAATGGGGTTATCCTAAACAAGATAAACCTCACAGGGTGTCGCCAGGACCTAAACAAAGAGATTTGCCAGACAGCCAGGCACCTAGATAACAATGGGGGGGCCTAGGAGCAAACAGGAAGTTTCCCCTGGGACAGCCTGGGTCAGAATGAGCTTGGTGGCCACGCCTGGGGTTGGCCCAGGGGAGGGGTCTGGTGGTTCCCATAGCCTACCTCTGTTACATTGGACAGAGGTAATTAGGTTACTCTAGAGGTTACCCTATTGGCCAGAGAAAGGGGAAAGGTAGATCCACTCCCTCCACTGTGTGTGTGGGAAATGTTTTAAATATGTTGTTCCAAAATAAAACGTTCATAATTTTCATTAAGCGGTGGTGTGTAGATGTATTATTTACCCGGGGACATATGCTTGCAGTAAGATTCGTCAGACTTACTGTCAATATTGCTCAGTCTAAACCAAGGGCTGAGACATGATGTTCCTGCACTCAAAGCTACTCCAAGGTCCAGAGTAACCCAAATCCGGTCAGCAGACACCAGCCAGAGAGTGGGTCTTGACATCATGGACCGCAACAAATCATGCTGATTCACTTGGTATTTATAGCAGAGATACTGGAGAGGGTTACCAGTTCATTCTCCAGTGGGCCACAGAATACAGCTCCTGATATTCCTAGGTGGCATCCCATCCAAGTACTGATCAGGCCCAACCCTGTATGGTTTCAGGGTGGTGTGACCTCTTGGTTCCCTAACTGAAATCGAATCACTGGACCACCAGTGAACCCATGGGGGCCATAAACTCCTCAATAACCTCCTTAGCTACCCTAAATAAATAATAACTGCCCCATGGGCAACCCAGTGGATCTCCATAATATCTTTCCCCATGTCATTGCTTTGTTTAAGTGGTCCTTATTGACCCTCATGGAATCTAACATTAACACCCTATGATGGGAGTCCATACTGACCCCCATGGTATACTAAACTAACACCATAGTGGTCCTTATGGACCCCCATGATATACTAACCAAACCTAATAGGGGCCCATTATGGACCCACATAGTATACTAACCACAGACTTTTTTATTCTCTGGGGGTCCCTTACACTAACCCCTACACTACCAATCTTAAACTAATTATAAAAAAATCTATAAAATATAAAATAATTCAATATGGATTGGAGTGGAGACAGATGGGTGATGGAGAGGACAGTAAGGAGCGAGTTGCAGTAGTCAAAGTGAGCAATGACAATAAATGTATTAGAATTTTAGTTGTGTCATATTTTAGAGAGTTTTTTAGGTGAAAAAAGACAATATTTGTGATTAACTGTATGTGAGTAATGAAAGAGAGGGCAGGGTCCAGTAGATTCCCAAGACAATGGGCCATGGGAGTGATGATGACATTGTCAGCTGTGAGAGGTGGAAGTTGGAATAGAGGATGGGTCGATTTGGAACTCAGCGTTTGACATGTTGAGTTTAAGATAGTTGGTGGACATCCACGATGATATGCTTGAGATGCGGTTGGCAACTCGGGCAAGAAGAGACGACTATAGCTCTGGTGCTGAGAGGTAGATTTAAGTATCATCTGCATATAGATGATTTAAATCCATAAGATTCAATTAGGGTACAGAGACAGGATGTATAGATGGTGAAGATGAGGGGGCCTAGGACTGGACCATGGCGATGATGTGAACCATGAGAGAGCTGTGTCACAGACGTCAAGAGAGTGGAAAATTTGGATTAGAAGAGCTTGGTCGACTGTGTCAAAGGCAGCAGAGAGATCGAGGAGATTTAGAATGGAGAAGTGACATTAGTGACTTTTGTGAAAACGGTCTCTGTGGAATGTCGGGCTAGATTTGAAGGGGTCAAGAAAGAAGTTTGGGGAAATAAATTGGGTAAGGCGACTGTAGACGGGACGCTCGGGCAGTTTTGAAACTAGGGGAACTAGAGAGATAAGGTGATAGTTAGATGCAGGTTTCTTAGAATGAGTGTTTAGTAAAAGGTTGATTAGATGTGTGAGAACTGGTGTAAGTGTGGTAGAGAGGGGAGGATTCAGCTGTGATGGAATAGGATCATTTGGACAAGTTGTAAGACGAGAGGTTAGTAGTGGACTAAAAGACTTCATCCTCAATTACAGGGTCAAAGGAGGGTTGGAGGACAGATTCAATAGTAATCATGAGTAATAGCGCTGTTTGGCAAGATTGAGGTCAGAGAGGTAGGAGCTCAAAATAAACTTATAATGGAGGAAGCCTGCTGAAGTGCAAGTTGTCCTCCATAGTCATTCAGCAGTATGGAAACACGCCTGGATGTAGCATGTTTGTGTGCCATGGCTGTGGATGAGAGCAAGGGCGTCTGCATGTGATTATGGGGCCTAGAGTGTCATGGTTGGTTAATTGTACCAGATTGATTGTCATGGAAACCAACCTACAGAAGGGATGGCATACATAGGGGCTATGAATGGGGCCTGTGTACCTCAAGCTATAATGTGTGCGTGTGGTTAGATGGTTGGATAAATAGGGATGGGAAAATGTTGAGAATAATGTATTTTGTATATGTTGAGAATAATGTATTTTGTATATGTTAGGTAGTGGGTAATTTACCACAGCAACCCAATGGAGACCACTAAGTTTCAGTCTCTGAGTCTCCTACAGGTATTCATTAGATAGGTTGCAAGGACTAGATAGCTATGGGCTATACCCCCTGTAATGTTCACAATCACAAACATTTGTAATCACAAACAAGCACAATCCTATTTTGATGTATATGTTTATTTTATTTTATTTTTTGCAATATCTGGAACCTTTTTTGTGTCTCTTAAATATAGGGTACAGTTATAATACTCTATATTATAGTTTGATGAATCTTTGTCATATAATTGCAATTTATCTGTTTCAGATCCAGCTGTCATTCTCCACCTTTCTTATGCATGCTCGCCTTTTATAGAAGCATGGCTCCTCCCACTGGGCCAACACATTTGAAAATTAGACATAGGGGAGAACACCCAGGGTTTTAATCCATCCCTGTCTCTGGTTTAAGCTATGCAGTCAAGGATCCTGTAAAAAATCTTTCATCACATTGTCATAAATTAAAGCAGATCTGAATTCCTTTAAAATTTCAAACCTAACCTGTCTGGATCATGAGGATAACCTGCTACAATGAATGTAAACACCAAGTCAAAGTGAATTATGTTACCTGCCAGCCCCCCCATCCCCCTGCCTTGCAAATCACAATCATTTTGATAGGGGATACACCAGGCTGGCCTGGAAAGTCTGGGTCTGTTTTGTTCAGATATACTGAAAGGAAACATTGTTTTGTGAAACTGGAGAATTCAGATACAGCAAATTAGCGCCAGTGATCTGTGTTTGATCTGATTCCCAATTTGAACTAGAAGCGAATCTGCATGAAGCATGAAATAGGCATTTTACCAACTGCTGTTTGTCTGGTCTGCAGCAGAATTACTGAAGATCCTTGATGCAGTTGGCAACAAAAGGTTTTATTTCACAGCTGACCATATCAAGAAACACATAATTACAGTGGTGCTTAGGGTGTTAGTGTAGGCTCAACTTTTTTACTATTAATCATTGGCAGGGAATGTTCTAACATAATGGCGGTGTGGAATAATATGACCAATCATGGTTTGTGACAATTTACTACTGGGGAAAATGATCATATATGTCATAAGTGTTCAATAACTTGATATATGTGCATAATTACAATTCCATTGATTTTAATGTTCTTTTTTTTTCTACAAATTTCATATATTAGCAGCAGTTTGCGGGTAAGTGATACGCAGTGAGGGAGTTTTCTCAACAAATGGGCCAGTTCATAGCACTAGTTTGGAATATGATCATTATTGTAATAACACTATTGTTAGGTACGTATTTTCATTTTACGCTGCCCTTGCTATGTTCCCATTCCATATGGCCCCGTGGCCTGGGCTTGTTATCAAAAGAAAATAACAAAACTGCTTCTTCACAACCAAGGACTGACGTTCCACTGTTAGGAGCAAGAAGTGCCAGGCAAGGAAAAATCTGGTGGGTTCTCACATTCTGTTGCCACCTTTGGCCTTTGACCATCCAGGCACTCAGCCTTGAATGGCAACTAGAAGATGTGGCTTACTTTTCTTGTAAGGCCAATCAAAAGTTAGTAATTCAGTTCCCAAGGCTGAACCAGTTCTATTTTCACTCTTGGTGTGACAGTAAAACATACAGTAATTACATATTAAGTCTTGCACATAGAGCACATTCCACAAGAGCTGGGTTATCACAGAAGTTGTATTAGCACAAAATAGAAAATACAACAGAACTAGTGTATATGTATCCTGTAGTTTTTTTTTAATCAGTTTTTATCAATTTTATCATTGTTATTTTAGGATTAAAGTATTATACGATTAAGATGCTTTAGGGACTCCTAGCCAAAATGAAGGTAGTGGGAGAGAAATGTACATGGAGAAACATGAGACAAACCCTTGCTATACAATAGGTACCACATTTAGCTAAATGCAATGCACCACTTTTGGGGGTTCTTTCAGATATTGCTTGGCCTTCAAACATTTTTAAATATACATTGGTTTGTAAGCATTATATTTCAGCATCCTGTTTATAATGACATATTTAGAATTTTACAGATAGAGTCCACTGAGGTTTCTTTACCATAACTGTGACATAATGTATCTGGATAAAAAGTTGACTCCTTTGAATATTTTGTGACCATGGCCACATTGTGACCATTGTCTTATTCTTAACTTTTAGTCAGTTTAACATTGCAACTACTACATTGAAACGTGAGTTATGGCAACCCTAAATCATTGGTTTCTATAGAATAACATGATAATCATGGCCAAAATTCACTAAGCTATGCACGGGCTGAAGTGGTTGACTAACAAAGCGATGGTTTCCACTTACAAGATTTTGATATATTTTGAGCTCCACTGGTGGTACATATACCTTTGGGTGGTACAGTTACCTTTGTGAGTCAGAGCCACCCGCATAGTGCTGTCAGCACAATATTTATGGGCCACAATTGCTTGGAACAGTCTGCACAGCTGTCGCTGTAACAATTATCATTTCCTATGCTTCTCCAGCTCTTGCTGAGATCTGAGTTGGTCTACGTTCCTTTCATCGTGAATCAGCAGCCAGCGGGACGTCCAGCGTCACTTCCAGCCAGCTCTGCACCACTGATCCTGTCTTTCTTTTTTACATTTTTACTCACAATGTCTGGACAGCAATGAATCAGGCTCAGCTGAGAGATAAACACTCAGGTGAGAAGAGCTGGGAGAGTGTAATAAACATAAAAACACAGACAGCACATACACTAAAATAGCAGCTGGGGACCATGCAGTGCTGCCGAGTAACTTAAAGTAATATCTGTTGTTTTGGATACAAACTAACTAACATTAGTTCAGTTTGTGTGTGAGAGGGCCATTTACGGATCTATCCTGTTATGGTGTTGGGACAGGTCCACCGCTGCATTGCGGCGTCCAACAGCTAGATACCGCTGCCGATATTTTGCAGCGCTGCCGATATGTTAGAGAAGTTCTAAGCTTATAATATTAGCCTAACCCTTGAACTAACTGTAACCCTCACCCAAAGCCTTGAATCTATGATATGGCACCGGAATATCGGCAGCGCCATGTAGCGGATGCTCACCACCACTGCTGCTGCCTTGTGCTGCGCTACCATAAGAGGATAGGACCCCATTTACATTTTTCTAATTTTCTCTCACTCTTATTTTACCCCTTATTTTACCTTCCCTCCGCTAGAAAGAAACACATCTCTCAGACTCCAGCTATCAAGAAGTTATAAAACCAGACTAGATGGAATCGTCTATTCATAAACAGAGTCTTCAGAAGTTATAAGTTCTCTAAAAATGTTTTTATGTTCATAGTTTACACAGCTGCTGTTGTTGCTAGTTTAATAAACACTTCACAAACATGTGCAATTTACCATAAACTACAGTGGTCCTGTAAAACCTTCATTAAATTAAATTTCCTTAATATATATCTTACTCTCAAAGTCACAGCCAGTTGTTAAATCACTATGAGCACATGCTAGGTCTTTGACCTACCTGTAAGTAATTATGCTAATCAGTAGAAAATATCTCAGAGAGGTAGTGAAGAAGATGAACCCATAGGCATCAAATTCAATGTAAGTTTGGCCTACTAAGGCCCTCATTCAATTGCGATTTGGCCAATTGAATAGTGCTCTAAATAAGCACATAACATATATTTTTTAAAGAAGTTTTTAGTTAGTGAAAACCTTGCTTTTAGATAGATGCTTAGGCCCTCATTCAATTGCAATTTGGCCAATTGAATAGAGCTCTAAATAAGCACATAACATGTTTTTTTTAAGGAAGTTTTAAGTTAGTATATATCTATCCAAAAGCAAGATTTTCACTAACTAAAAACTTCTTTAAAAAAAATATGCTATGTGCTTATTTAGAGCCCTATTCGATTGGCCAAATTTCAATTGAATGAGGCCCCATGTAAGTAAAAACTTCTTTAAAAATATATGTTATGTGCTTATTTAGACCTCTATTCAATTGGGCAAATTGCAATTGAATGAGGGCCTAAATGATTTATAATAACATTCTTTGCAAAAGTGCTTGTTTTAAGATACTAAACCTGGGACTCTTCAATGATAAATATATATAATTTCCCATTTCCATTCCGTAGCGTACAAATGTCATTCACATGTTATGTTTCACCTTGGAGATCCTGAATCCAAAATCGAGTAGAGTATACATGAATTGTCCATTTTATGAATGTATTCCTACACAACATTAATCTATGTTTCTGCTTTGTACCAAACTTACAAGTATTTAAAAAAAAAAAAAAAAAAACCTAGCTTTCATTGCAGTCATTCACATATCTCAAGCGATTAAGTATCTTATGATCATGGCATTCACTTTGTTGGGCATGGATATGTCTTGATAAAAGTCTATATTCATTTTATCCCATGAATGTCACTAAAAGATATTTAAAGAGATGTTGGATTAATGTTGTGGTGTTTTATAGTTAAAGTAGCAATTAAGTATTACATTTATAGTATAGTAAAGTTTAAAATAAATATACATTTTTATACCATTTAAGACTTCAATAGATATTTAAAGCATTTGAAGCTATTGTATTACATTTGGTTTAATAGGAAAATGCCTGTTGGTGACAAGATTAGGAATAAATGGGAGGATTCAGATAAAAACTAAAATCAGGGCTATTTAAAGACTCAGTAAAAATAGTCACTTGAAATAAGTAGAAGAGGAAGCCCCCATACGATAACCGTCCCACTCAGACGTCAGGCAGACTATTAGTGCAAGATGGAAATGACTATGACACAAGCAGAGTCTGCTAAAGTTAAGATTATTGCTTATATAGTTGATAATTAGCTTATTTTCACAGTCAACAGTGATACTGGCAGTCAGCTCCTACCTTTCAGATATCCGAGCAGGTATCTCTGTAGGTGTGTCAGTCAAAATAAATGACACAGGGCCTCATTCAATTGCGATTTGGCCAATTGAATAGGGCTCTAAATAAGCACATAACATATTTTTTTTAAATAAGTTTTTAGTTAGTAAACATCTATCCAAAAGCAAGGTTTTCACTAACTAAAAACTTCTTGTAAAAAATTATGCTATGTGCTTATTTAGAGCCCTATTCAATTGGCCAAATCGCAATTGAATGAGGCCCTCAGTGTCTGGCCGCCATGAGCTCCGTTAATGAGAGTGTTAAGTGGCTTTTTAGTAGGCCTCAAGGACTTGAGTGTGTCTAAACCCTGAAGTAGTGTATTGTTCACATGAATACGTTGTATATTGTGAGATGTGCTGATAACATGGAGTTATCATCACATGCTAAGAGTGGAAAGTGAGATGTGCGCTTAGGATAATCCCAAATATGTACGTCTAAGCACACTAAGAGACAAAAGGGCAGCTCATAACATTACTAATATTCTGTATTAGGTTTTATTTGAATATGAGGTTTTGAAAAGTTAATTTGTTTCCTTTTGCTCTTTCTGAGATGCATGAGCTCTGTCTCCAAACATGGTACGCTAACTTCATAAGACGCACTCATTGGGGATTGGCAAAGTGTTTCCTCAAGCAAGCATGGATGATAAAACTGCACTTATGTTTGTACCCAGGTAATCACTCTTTCCTCAAGACTTGCATAGTCCACTGTATAAAGAAGTTTATCCAACTCCAGTGCTGCTCAGAGCTAAGACAAAAAGATTGGGATTAATTGACCCTTCTCTAACACAAAGTACTTAAAATGTAGAGTGATATGGGCCCACTTTATAAAGCTACCGTCAATAGCAAAAAATGTCAGTCCACGATGGGAGCAAACAGTCAAATATTAAAAGAGCTCTATTTCAGTCCGTTTGGTGGTGCCATCTAGATCTGTGCAGATCCTTAAATCCTGATTTTGAGCACTTTACTGCAATACTGCTCTGGGGCAGAAAGTAGTAAATATATAAACCATTTAACTATGTAGGTAATTCATTTTTTTAGTAAACTGAGTAGATGTAACTTTTGGATCTTGAGACCAGCTGCAAAAGGTAACGGATGTGAAAGATGGCAGCATGCAGGATAGTATACAGCATGGGTGGGCAAGTTCGATCCTGGAGGGCCCCGCACTGGCCTGGATTTGAGGATAGCCATATTGCTGTGTAAAGGCAAGACTATCAATTATTGCACAGGGAGTATACAATAAATTATATACAATAAATACAATGCAAAGAGAGACCGAAGTGTAATTAACCCCCCCCCCCCCCCCCCGATATATATACGATATATATATATATATATATATATATATATATATATATATATATAGCACTGTGCTTTTTAAATATAATGATAGTGTAAAATATAAAATAATGATAGTGTAACATTAAACCACTGTCCTTGTTTCAACAGTTTCTCCTGTATGTGGAGAGCTTGACAGATCTGGTCTTGATGTTAGGATTAATACAGACAGAGCATTTGCACAATGTCCAGGTATTGGCACATGACACAGCCTCTCATTGTAGAGCTGTCAGGGCTGCACATGCTGCCTTTAAATAGAAGACTCTGCTGCTTTGTGAAATTCTAAAGACAATATCCGTTTAATCCTGGCTTCCGATAGAGGATATCCTGAAAGTTAATGACAGTCAGGATGAACTCTAATGTAAAACTGAAGGGCCCAGGCAGCTGCTTGTTGTTATTTTACTATGAAAAGTAGCTGCTTGAGTGCAGTGCAAAGTGCGCCTCTGCACATGATCAGGAAGTCATGTGTTTGCAGGGGCCCTCTGTACACTAATAGACTAGGACACTACAGGAATCAATGTTTAAACAAGGGGAAGCAATTAAACAGATGGATCAATTTATTCTGATTCTGTATTCTGATCTGTCCTTTCATAGCAATTTTAACATATACTCATAAAGTGACTTAGTCTAACTAATGTGCCCTCTTTCTGCAAAATTGTTCGCAATTTTTAATCATCAGCTAGACATATCACAAGTAAAAGCTATTACCAACATTACTGAGACTTATATATGCTATGTATCCACCACCCATTATATAAAACTAGCGACTTGCCCGTCAGAAATTACGGCAATAAAATTTGAAGCCTGGCAATGCTGTTTGCCACAAAATGCGAGGTTCTCCCCCTCTAACATGCGGGCCACGCAATGAGTTCGCCGCTCATTGCAGGCCTCAGCCAATTCGCCACTTTCATGCCTCGCAATGAGCACCTTAGGCGCTCATTGCGAGCCTCTTCCCCATCTAATTTACAGGCCTCGCTCATTGCAGGCATCGTCCAACCCACCACTTTCGTGCCTCGCACTCATCGCAAGCCTTTGGCGCTCATTGCAAGCCTCTCCCCACTCTCTGACCCCTGTGTCTGCCCCCCCTCCCTTCCATGTCACTGTTTCCACCTCTCTCCCTCCCACTGTCTCTTTGCCCCCTGTTCCTGCCCTTTGAGTTTTTTTCCTCTTATTTCCCCCCCTGTGTATCTTTCACCCCCGATTTCAGATTTCCCAAAAACGCCAATTAAACATCAAATTAGCATGCAACCTCACTTACAGGTCCCCTGCCTCTCCCCCTATGCTGTGTGTGAGGTATTAAGTTAATTTTGTAATGAATTGGCGTCTTTTGGTGGTCTTCTGATTGCTTCCGAGTTACAGGCTTGAAAAAAAATGTTGGACATTAAAGCCGTAATTTTTTCAAAGTCTTGCGTGCCTTTCGATGAGCTTACGTCCTTTGGTGATGATCGCAGGCATCGCCATGAGCACCTTCAGCGCTCATTTCCAGCCTTTTTTAAACTCTTGCGGGCCTCGCAATCAGCCCTCATCATGAGGTCTGAGATGAGCGGCTTTGGCGCTCATTGCAGCCCCCGTCATTTCATCGTGGGCCTGGCAATGAGTGCCATTTTCAAAGTCTTGCGGGCCTCGAGATAAGCGCCTATGGTGGGCCTCGCAATGAGCAAGCCCGTATTTTTTAACATTGTGTGACATTCGGAATTACCACAACTATTATGTGTGATACAACATGCCCAAAACTTCAATCTAATAAACTACATATTCAGGATACAGTGATTGACCTACCCCCACATATACATATAACAATTTGCATCCTCTCATATCTACTTGAAAGTTTAGGCTTAATCATTCATCAGGACCACTCCTGAATATCTTGACTGTTTCTGTCCCATCCATTGGAAGGGTATTTCTGTCCATCCATCTAGTATTTGCTTATCTAGAAGTATTGATGTCACAAACAGACACTAATATTTTTGCTTCACAACAGTAAATTAACTTCTTATCCTAGTATTCCCTCCTGAAATGTATATAATCCACACAAGGGATATTAATACTACTTTTTGAATGCAGAACTGACGGAACAAAAGCTAGGTAGCCCAGCACTTGATAAGAATTCCTCTTGTTTTGTTTCAGTTCACAAACCAGGCTGGATGTGGACAAAATATTTTCAAAAATTAAAGCAAGACTGCAATCATGCACTGGGGCCCTGCCCTGCTGCAGTGACCCTCAAAAACTTTAAAATGACATATTTAAATAAAAATAAAAAATATATATTAATATATATATATATATATATATATATATATATATATATATATATATATATATATATATATATATATATATACAGTCAGGTCCATAAATATTGGGACATTGACACAAAACTAATCTTTTTGGCTCTATACACCACCACAATGGATTTGAAATTAAACTAACAAGATGTGCTTTAACTGCAGACTTTCAGCTTTAATTTAAGGGTATTTACATCCAAATCAGGTGAACGGTGTAGGAATTACAACAGTTTGTATATGTGCCTCCCACTTTTTAAGGGACCAAAAGTAATGGGACAATTGGCTGCTCAGCTGTTCAATGGCCAGGTGTTTGTTATTCCCTCATTATCCCACTTACAAAGAGCAGATAAAAGGTCCAGAGTTAATTTCAAGTGTGCTATTTGCATTTGTTGCTGTTAACTCTCAATATGAGATCCAAAGAGCTGTCACTATCAGTGAAGCAAGCCATCATTAGGCTGAAAAAACAAAACAAACCCATCAGAGAGATAGCAAAAACATTAGGTGTGGCCAAATCAACTGTTTGGAACATCCCTAAAAAGAAAGAACGCACCGGTGAGCTCAGCAACACCAAAAGACCCGGAAGACCACTGAAAACAACTGTGGTGGATGACCGAAGAATTCTTTCCCTGGTGAAGAAAATATCCTTCACAACAGTTGGCCAGATCAAGAACACTCTCCAGGAGGTAGGTGTATGTGTGTCAAAGTCAACAATCAAGGGAAGACTTCACCAGAGTGAATACAGAGGGTTCACTACAAGATGTAAACCATTGGTGAGCCTCAAAAATAGGAAGGCAAGATTAGAGTTTGCCAAACAACATCTAAAAAAGCCTTCACAGTTCTAGAACAACGTCCTATGGACAGATGAGACTAAGATCAACTTGTACCAGAGTGATGGGAAGAGAAGAGTATGGAGAAGGAAAGGAACTGCTCATGATCCAAAGCATACCACCTCATCAGTGAAGCATGGTGGTGGTAGTATCATGGTGTGGGCATGTATGGCTGCCAATGGAACTGGTTCACTTGTATTTATTGATGATGTGACTGCTGACAATAGCAGCAGGATGAATTCTGAAGTGTTTCGGGCAATATTATCTGCTCATATTCAGCCAAATGCTTCAGAACTCACTGGACATTGCTTCACAGTGCAGATGGACAATGACCCGAAGCATACTGCAAAAGCAACCAAATCGTTTTTTAAGGGAAAGAAGTGGAATGTTATGCAATGGCCAAGTCAATCTCCTGACCTGAATCCGATTGAGCATGCATTTCACTTGCTGAAGACAAAACTGAAGGGAAAATGCCCCAAGAATAAGCAGGAACTGAAGACAGTTGCAATAGAGGTTTGGCAGAGCATCACCAGGGATGAAACCCAGCGCCTGGTGACGTCTATGAGTTCCAGACTTCAGGCTGTAATTGACTGCAAAGGATTTGCAACCAAGTATTACAAAGTGAAAATTTTATTTATGACTGTTAATCTGTCCCATTACTTTTGGTCCCTTAAATGTGGGAGGCACATATACAAACTGTTGTAATTCCTACACCGTTCACCTGATTTGGATACAAATACCCTCAAATTGAAGCTGAAAGTCGGCAGTTAAAGCACATCTTGTTCGTTTCATTTCAAATCCATTGTGGTGGTGTATAGAGCCAAAAAGATTAAAATTATGTCGATGTCCCAATATTTATGGACCTGACTGTATATATACAGTATATATATATATATATATATATATATATATATATATATATAATGTATGCCTATATGTCAACTTATTAATATAAAATAGATTATGGGTTAAGGCTCTCATAAGAAAGACATACAAACATACCTCTATTGGTCAAAAAATTAGTGATTTATGATTAAGTTTAATTTTGCTATTTTTTGTGTCCAGTATTCATTCAAGAGACTTGTGTGCATGCGGATCTAAGGGAAAGCCCCTTGCTCTGCTATGTCCATTAGAAAAAGCAATATGGAGATGCACAGCTTGCTACCTACTCGCTTCACAAAGTAACACAAACAGTAACCCTCTTTGAGAGATAGGAGGCGTGAGAGAAGCTAATATGCCAGGTCCCTAAAAGCAAGTAGAGGGAAATTTGAAATACAGTATTATTATTTTTTTTATATATATAATTGGGTAAATAGTAAATAGGGCTTTCATTATGCAAGATCCGAATTATACATACCGTATATACTCGAGTATAAGCCGACCCGAGTATAAGCCGAGGCACCTATTTTACCACAAAATACTGAGTATAAGCCGAGGGTAGGAAATGTGCTGCCCCCTGTGTCCCCCCTCTCTTTCCCGTGTCTCTTCTCCCCTCTCCCTTCCCTGTGTCTCTTCCCCCCTCCCTTATCACCCTCCTCAACCCCCCTCCTCATTCTCAACCTCCCTCCTCAACCCCACTCCTCATCCTCAACCTCCCCCATCATCCTCAACCTCCCTCCTCATCCTCAACCGAACCCCCTCATCCTCAACCTCCTCATCCTCAACCCCCTCCATAACCTCAACCTCCCTCCTCATCCTCAACCTCCCTCCTCATCCTCAACCCCCTCCTCAACCTCCCTCCTCATCCTCAACCTCCCTCATCATCCTCACCCCCCCTCAACCTCACTCCTCAACCCCCATCCTCATCCTCCCCCCTCAACCCCCATCCTCATCCTCCCCCCTCAACCCCCATCCTCATCCTCCCCCCTCAACCCCCATCCTCATCCTCCCCCCTCAACCCCCATCCTCATCCCCCCTCATCCTCAACCCCCTCCTCACCCCCCTCAAACTCAACATCAACCCCCTCCTCAACCCCCCATCCTCAATCCCCCTCCTCAACCCCCCTCAACACCCCTCCTCAACACCCCCATCCTCATCCCCCATCCTAAACCCTCCTCCTCAACCCCCCATCCTCATCCCCCTCCTCACCCCCCCTCAACCTCAACCCCCCTCCTCAACCTCCCTCCTCCTCATCAACCCCCATCCTCAACCCCCACATCCTCATCCCCCTCCTCACCCCCTCTCAACCCCCCTCCTCAACCTCCCTCCTCCTCATCAACCTCACCCCCCCCTCACCCCTCCCCCTCAACCTCAACCCACTCCTCAACCTCCCTCCTCCTCGTCAACCCCCTCCAGCTCAACCCCCTCCTCCTCCTCATCAACCTCCTCATCAACCCCCTCCTCAACCCCTTCCCCTCTAAATACCTCCCCCTCCCTTACCTGCTTCTTCTCTGGCCTCTGCTCCGTCTTGACCCCGGCGACGGCGCGCATGTGACGTCACATGCGCGCCGGCGCCGGGGTCAAGACGGAGCAGAGGCCGAAGAAGAAGCAGGTAAGTGAGAGGGAGGTATTTAGAGGGGAGACAGTGAGGAGGGGGTTGATGAGGAGGAGGGGGGTTGATGAGGAGGAGGGGGGTTGAGGATGAGGAGGGGGGAGGGAAAGAGACACAGGGGGGGTAGAGAGACACAGGGTTTAGAGAGACACGGGGGGGGTAGAGAGACACTAGGGGAAGTGACTCAAGTATAAGCCGAGGGGGCCCTTTTTAGCCTTAAAAAAAGGGCTGAAAAACTTGGCTTATACTCGAGTATATACGGTATTTCACAACTACAGTGTGACTTATAATAATTTATTGTAAATAGAAGTATTTGGAATATACAAAGCTCTCCCTTTTAAATGCATCATAAGAAATGGGTGTGTGTGTGTGTCAATGTCCCCCATATTTTACATTTCATTATTGTCTACCCATTCTGAAGAGTAATATTTCCAACAATTAAATGTATGTACATATAGTTCTGGATCGCTACCTTGTCATGGTGAAGGGGCTTGTGTACTTCAATTATGCTGTGAGCTATACCATGTATGGTCACCTAAGATGGGCACGTTATAGCAGAGAGGTTAGACAAATTGTGGTCCCCTGGAGAAGGAACTGGCAACCAGCTCCAGTATCTTTGCCTTTAAAACCATACGGATAAACACAGACAGATGTGCCTGACGTGCCGTGTCCATATGATCACCAAGAGTCGGAAAAAACTGAAGGACTGAACAACAACAATATATCGTTTACAAATATTTTAACAAATATTACAAATTATACATTACAAAATATATTATTATATAATATTTAACAAATATTACATTCAAGGGAGAATTTTTGTGTATTTGGCTTTATTTTTTTTTTTTTTTGCACAGAACAACTAATTTTTAAGCCAGTGGTTCATCACCCAGGCTGCGGCTTTGACACCTGGTTTTGTAATACTATATCTTGTTCAATAACCAGCTCCTCTCAAGCAGAGCAGCACAAGACTTAACGGCCTTGCAGGAAATGTGAGCCTTTTGCAGTTGTTATACATTTTATTGGAATAACATGAAAGTTTTCATTGATGTTGCTGTACATGAGGTTTCAAGACCTCAAAAGACCTTTCTTTTGATGGAATAAAAGGAATAACAATGTGGGCAGAACTACAAAGGCAAGTATGCCAAGGCAATATGTGGGATTGGAAATCTGGGGGTTCATAGAGATTATAATTTCTGCTATAGGATGCATGTTAACCGTTTCATTACCCAGCTGTCAGTACTGGGTAAAGAATTAACCCATTGCACACGTTCCTTTGCGCACTGAAACACAAAGGCCAGTAAAAGGCAACATCCGTTCCCCAGTAGAAATATAGATTTAACAGCCACCAGGAACCAATAGGCCCATATAGTCTGCCATGTCTATCTGCCTGAAAATGTATGAGCAAATGCCTTATTGCACAACATTACTTTTACTCCCTTCACAAGTCCAGATGTGAATGGGAGAGAGGATACTTGTCTAGGGAGTGTAGATACAACGTGTGTTTCTGAATGCAGTGAGAAATAAGTATATATGTTAGGAGTTTGAGTTTGTCTAGTGATCCACGTGTTTATAAAAAAAATCTCTGCATTGGCTGCACCGGTCAGTCTATTTTCAGTAAAAGGGTGAATTGCAATGTTGCAATATGTGACCAGGCAGGCCCACTGTGAGTGAAATGCACCTCAGCAGATGTGCACATTGCTCATTATAATATATTATAATTATAATTAGAACTAGTCAATTGCCCGTCACAAATGACAGGATAATATTTAATGTGTCTCCAAGCCCCCCCCCCGTCTCCCCGCCTCCCATGTCTCTTCCAAGGTTGTAGGTATTATATATATATATATATATATATATATATATATATATATGTTTGTAAATTATGTATACTGTATATGCCCTTCTGGATTACTATGTTATTGTGTCGCGGTGAAAGGGCTTGTGTACCTCAATGAATTTGTGAGTTATACAATGTAGGGTCATCCAAGGAGGGCAGATTACTGCAGAAAGGTCAGACAAATCAAGGTCCACTGGAAAAGGAACTGGCAACCCACTCCAGCATCTTTGCCAAGATAACCCTGTGGATAAGCATGACCAGAGACATAGCAATAGTTGTGTCTAGCGTGCTGCAGTACATAAGGTCACAGAGAGTCGGACACGTCTGAACGACTGTCTCTCCCCTGGCTCTCCCCCACCCTCTACACCGTCTCTCTCCCATCCTCTCCCCGTCTTTCTCCCCCCTGTCGCTCTCCCACTCCCCTGTCTCTTCCCCCCTCATGCATACGTTGCTCTTCAGGCGCAATGCTCATTTGTCGCTTGTATTGCTCAATGTGCATGCGCGCCGTTTTACATAGTGTGTAACCTCCCGCTGCACATGCGCATTACACACTATGAAAATTATTATAGGCAATGCTGCTGGCAATGGATTTGTGCTGATAGAGTGATAGAGTTAGATAGAATTTAATATAAAATTCTAAGGGTAAAAAAATCCAAACAGTACAAAAAATAAATGTAATTTTAATAATACAGCATAATATAACAGGATATCATGTTGGTTATAAAAGCCAGTGTGAAAGTTGCTTTAATCTCTCCCTTCATCGAACAGAGTATTATGAAAAAAATCTGTATAACATTCCACTGACTGGAGCTAGCAGCTTGAATACCATGTCTTTTATCTTGTGGAGGGCTTGAAGTCAGGGTCACTGTACATTCCTTACACAAATCCACACTCATATGTTTGCCGAGTCCCTAGCACAACCAGCTCTATATACATCCATGAACATATACACAGTACACATGGCTCTTTCTCTTCACTACTGGAGAGAATATGGAGTTATCCAAAGACCAGATTACTTGTCTTCTTCCAGGAAGGAGGTCTACAAGATGCTGTTTGATAGAGCTTTGGCAAAGTAAAAAGACCCATTTTGCAGCTGTGTGCACAATACTCTGGCTCTGATTCATTCCTATCAATCCTATCAATCAATACAAAAAACTCGTGGACTAAACTAATATTGGTGGGCAAAATATTTTTAATGTTTAACGTTTGTAAAAAAAGTCACACTCTTGATGGTAGTTTGCTTGGAGTCTGGAGTTTTATCCTACAGGGGCTTCTATTCAATCCTATTGCCAATGGATATTTGTAGCAATTGAACCGTCATTTTCAATAGAGCCCAGATCCAAAATGTATTTTATTCCTCTCAAGGTGGGAACAAAAGCTAATATCTGTTGCATAGTTACAAATTAGAGTCTGTACAGTGGTACGTTCGTACTCATCATTAATTGGTTCCAGAAGGTACAATGAGTGCCAAACATGACGAATACCAAGTTCCCATAAGGAGTAATGTAAATTGACTCATACAGGCTACAGCAAGCATGATGAGTACCGAAAAAGCTTTGAGTGTCAAAGCAATTTCTGCTCATCAAAATAAGTCGAATACCAGAATCAACAAGTTCTGAGTACCAAGGTACCATTGTATTTATTTATTCTTTTTAACCTTTGTAAAAAGATTTATCCATTATCAGCTCAAGTTCTTTATAACAACATATTCAAATTTGGACTTTTTATTGATCCTTTAATTCAGGTCAATGGACAGGAATGACACTAAGAAAGAGAAGAAAAGGTGATAGTTTTATTAACTTGAGATGTAGGGCAAATATGAGGAATGAGAGGTAGTCTTTTGGAATACCCAGTAGAATAAGTACATGTTAAGAAAACACTCCCAATGTGTGACCACTGCACTCTATGCACCAAAGTAACAATGTTTTGTTTTTAAATCTGAATTTTTTAAGACTCTGGTTAAAAGTATGGGAATCCATTTTGTGTTTGTTACATCACTTCCTCAAAGTTGGATCATGAGGTTGTGTGTTTTGGCTATCAAGAAAGAGAGGGGAGGGGAAGAAAGGAACAGAGAGCCATTGTAAAGATAATTGGATAATACTGAAAGAGACACAACACCCATTCCCTCTCAGAAGCAGACCCCCCTTTCATTATACATTTGGTTATCCACTTGGCCTTGCAAGGCAAATCAGACAACCTGCTTTTTCTTATCAACCTTATTGGTTGCCTTTAACTATAAATCTTATCTATTAAAGTCCTGCAAATTAGTCTATTTGTTAACAGGTACATTTTGAAGCTTATTTATTAAACACACCCATTAATTTTTTGGTTTAATGGGATTTTAATGGGTGTATGTAAAGAAAGTAAAAATGAAACATTATGGAATAACTCACATTTTCTATAATTTATTTAAGAACAGCATGTTTAAATAATCCCAAACTTTATACATGAGTAATTTTGAGTTTACTTTTCAGCATTGGCTGTCTACAGCTTCATTCTCCCTCAGTCTGGTGAAACATATCATTTTGTTTAACCAGTTGGAAGTGCTACTGAAGTATTTTGAACATTAGTGAGTAAATAAATAGTGCATTTGTGCACACATTTGAATGTCTAGAACAGGATAAAATAAAATCTTGTTTCATGCTCAGAATTCCGAGAAATACAGATATTGCACTGCATTCTGGGCAGGGACATGCAAATGTGCCAACAAAGGCTTTGCTCTTTAATCCAAATACCATTTCAAACATGGCTCCTTTTAAGCAAATGTCTGCTGTATTACACAGCTTTAAGCAAATCCCAGGATGGATTATGCACATGCCAGGAAATCTACCCACAGACAGCACTGTTTCGAGTTTACTGCCTCTCATCACCCACAGACGGCACTGTTTCGAGGTTACTGCATTACATTTTTGGGGGAAGGAGTTTACCACAACAATTGTTTAATTTATGGTGGGCATTAGTGACAATGATGCTCAGAAGATAATAAGTTATTTATTTATGAGATTCTCTGAAGAAACTAAATACAGCAGAGTGTGTTGCAGATAAGTAATATTTCTAGACTGGCAGATTACAAAGTAATAGGTTTCTGGTTGGTACCACAAGAGTTCCTATAAATATAGTTATATATAGATTAGTCTTTCTGAATATTGGCCTATTTTTAAGCCCTACCTGAGGACAAGTTGTTTTAGGAAATGTGGTAGAGCTGTGCTGCGCAGCACATCTGGAATGGTTCAGGAATGCCCAGAGCCGTCAGCACAGGTCAGCTAAGTGTACACTCTCAGTTCCTGCAACAGCTGTGCAAACTCTGTGTGCAGGGTTTATGTAAAGAATCCCGAGGCACAGTGACTGCTTTGTGGGATCTGGATCTCAGCTCAATAACTACTGTCCTGTATGTCCCCACTGCACACACTTGTGTATCAGTGTCTATGTAAAGAAAAATAAGAACTTCAGGTGGCCTTTCCATTGTCATTTCAGCATTCCTAGATGTTTTATTAGTTTGTTAGTTTGTTTATGATTCACAGGCTTTACTATAGTAGATATTCTTTTTGGTGTGCTTTTGTACCATATTAGGATATTTAGGGGAATGTTTATTAAGTGTTACAATGACAAAATGGCTACAAACTACAGAACAAGACAAACTTCCAATTTTCAATGTGATAGGGTGGGTAACAGGCCAGGATTTATCATATATTTAAGAAAAGAGAAAGATGCAAAAAACATATTTAAAATGCTGTTACTGCAAGTCAGTACTTCCTGCAGATTAACTAATTGGTTGGTGTGTGTGTGTATTATTTCCAATAAACTAAAAATATGTAAAAATGTGATTATGATCTACCAGTAGCTTTCAAAGTGGTGACAGGTAGACCTAGGAGTGACAAACTACACATCATTTATAACGCGCATGGAGATTTAAATCTCATTGTGCTGAAAGAAAAGTGTACCCACTGTGAAGAGATTAATGCAAATGTGGATGAGGAATATGTTATCGTTTCGATTTGTACCCCCACCCCCCACACACAAACACTTGCATCTGCTCCTTTCTGTATCTCAAATTATGCATTAATGTGTGAAAGTGTATTTCAGGGTACTGCACTACATCTTCAGGCAGCCTGTTGCCCCCCTGAAAATGCGCTGCCCTAGGCTTTGGTTTTATTTGCCTAGGCAGAAACACAGGGCTGGTGGAAGGTCTTGTTTTTATGGCTACTGAAAAATTTAGTTTCCATGTGTTGACATCACTGATATAGACTGTCTGACACAGTCTAATTTGATTTTTCTTTTCAGAATTCAGTTCTGCCATTGGTGCAAAAGCAGATTGCACTTAAAACTTGTGTATTTTTTTTTTTTTACCTTTGGGTCACTTATTCTTAATACAAAAAAAATGTTTAAAACTAGCTTTTTTATATGCTTGATTGGATATGCATGTAAAGGTTCGCCCGAGTAAAGAGCTATGGGTATGTTTCGAAAACTGTCTTTATTGAACTTTCTGCATTTGACTTTAGTCTATTACCCAGTTTACTATCCTGATAGGTGATGGCCCCAGTCTTGAACTTGTCGCACTAGTTGTCCTGTCTGCCACAAGCAATGACCCTCTGAAAGGCGAACCTGTCCATCACACTTACATCCACCCTTGAACTTGGACTGATATTTATTCATCTGCTAACTGGACTTGGACCCCAATTAGAGCATGGTCCCCATTCCCAACAACTACTCCACTGGTGCTATTTCTGTTCAGTAACCACCATGGTAACAATGTGAGATTTCAGGGTTCTTCTAAGCATTTTGTGGGTGAGCATAGGTAAGTAGATTATTATATATAGTGGTAATTTTATTGCTCAAGCACACAAAAAGCATTTTCTTACAATCACCTTACACTGAATTTTGTATGTTTTACATGTCAATCAACATAGGCTGTTACCTCTTCCTTCTAGTTAATAATTGCCAAAAACTGCTAATTAGGTCCCGCCTGCATTATACTCCGTCTAATGCCATCTGACACTGAGAAGAATGGTCATGTGATTTAATGTCTCATGTAAATGAAACTTGCGTCTATTCACAATGTGGTCACTGCTGGCGCCAAGGAACTTAAGAATTCTTTTTATCCTTTCCCACCTCTTCTGGAAGAGATTATTACAATTATCTGCCAAAAATATATAACTATGAATAGCAAGGTTTCTTTGTTTTGATTCTAATTTCCTTCAGAATACCTCAAACAATAAATAAAAGACATGGCCAGTGGGTTAAAGGAAGTTCTCTGTACGTGAAATTCTAGTGTGTTATCTGTGTCCATTGGAAAAGGTCAGGGTGTAGGCTTTTTATCAGCTGTATCATCCCACGCAAGGCGTGCCCTTATCTAGCAATCATAGACACCCTGTAGTGTGCTTCTGCTTACTTAACACATTCCCTGAGGAAGCCAGCATGCCCTAAAATACATTTCACGCACCCTTAAGAAAACAGCAGAACCTTTAATGAAACACATTCTGTGTGGTGGGCTTTCTTGGGAAATTATTTCTACCATTGAAACCCTTCTGATAGAGGCTCATCACCTACCCCAGACACACAGCGTTTTCCCTATAACATAATGCAGAGTAATGTAATACAGTGAAACGTAAGTTTGACATAAGGATTCTTCATTGATAAATGCTAATGGTACATTCACAATAAGGTATAACTAGTCAGTTTAAAAAAAATATCATGTTCAATGTATAATTAGATTTTTGTTTTCATCATCAGAAAAGTCATCAAATTGAGCAAATGTTTATAGGAGCTTAATCAGGAGCAGATCTACCAGTGGTGCAGTGCACCATGGCCCTCCTCTGGGGGGCCCAGTGCAGTGTAATAAAAAAAAAGTTTTTGCACATTTTTTTGTAGTGCATGGGGCCCCCTGGGGCTTCTCACCCAAGCCCAACCTGCTAAGGCCCCACTTTTTCTGTGCCTGTTCAAAAACAGCATTTCTACATAAGCTCCAACAGGTGGCAGTGTGGAGCAGTTCAGCATGCTGGGATGTGTATCAGGAAAAAAGTAAGAGTGCAAGGGCTGCAAAGAGGCAGCAAAGTACATGGGGATAGGTTCTGTAAGGGAGGAAAAAGGAGATAGGGATGGGATGCTATGTGAGGTGGGTGCTCAGAGGGTTTGGATAGCTGCTGGCTATATAGGGATAGATGCTAAGAAGGGTGGCTGCTGTGTGGGGGTGATGCTTATATATGTGTATATATATATATATATATATATATATATATATATATATATATATGTACATATATATCGGTAGGCAGGCAGAGGAGCTTCACACAGGCAGGAGCACTGAGTAATTTGGTCCTGGCTGGGTCCAGCACACACCCTTTTTTTACAACCCCCCAAGGGGGGCCTAACATTTATTTTTTTGCACCAAGCTCTGCCACTGAGCTTAATTATGTAATATTTCTGCTTAGGCCAACAATGCTACTTATAGTGAGTGCATATGCACAGATGTATCATTCCTAACTGTAAGTGTATATGAGACTTTCTATTACCCTGCATAAATATAATCACATGCACACGTGTGTGGTAATAGTAAAATGGGGGTAGACGTAATCTTGCAATAGAGTGCACAATAATGTGAAATCATTTAAATGTAAGATAAACGTACTTATTTATTAACACTTAACTATGTAACAATATAACTATAGTAACATTGTTATGTTGGTTATGATGACCTTAAAGAGATAAAGTATAATGGAAATCCTTAAATATAAACCAAAGAGAGTCTAAGACATCTGGAGAAAATAATGGGAAAAGAGACATTGCACAAAATATATCTATTTATTATTATTAATATTATTATTATCGTTTATTTGTAATGCGCCAACATATTCAGTAGCGCTATACATACATTGTGATCAATATTAACACATTCCAAACGATGGAGGGCCCTGTCTTTGAGCTTAGAATCCAATGTCCATAGTGCTTCCCCGAAGCTCAATGCAAGACTGAAAACTTGCTATCTATCTATCTATCTATCTATCTATCTATCTATCTATCTCTAAACTATTAGCCTTTACCATGCTCTTTGACCAGACAGGCAGAGCAGACTGAACTTCACATTTACTAGATTAGTCCAGTACTGGAGGGGCAAGTTAGTAGAGTCCACTGATTTATGGCAGGATGACATTTTTAGATTATCCTTTCCTATTGTGATACCAAACCTGCCTTTCCAGAACAGCCAGGCTTTTATGTAAAGATATGCAGGAAAACAAGTCTTGAAACCTCAATATGTTTGTCTTGGAGCTTACACTGATAAAGGAGGATCCTGATGTCCATAGACATGTACACACTTTGCTGAAACAGATGACTAAATATTTCAATACTGATTCAGTAGTACAATACTTCTTGATGCTAGAGATTTTCTATTGCTTTTTATAAAAAATAAGTTGCAAATATCGATTTGACCAACCTACTCTGCCTGCTTACGCTGTATTTCTTCCTTGGTCATTTTTTTTTATATTTAAGCAAGTTTTATTTGGATTACCCTATTAGCCTGTACCACTTTATACTTCTTTAGTGTGGGTGCCATATTTATATTGGCTAATGTGTTGGTGGGAGGGATTTATATTGGCTAGTGAACTAATGGGTGTATTTAAAATAATAATAATAAAATCAATGTATTAATATATTTTATATGGAATTAATAAACATTAAAAAAAAAGTTGATGTTCCAAAGTGTTTTAACTGCCCCAATTGTTTTATTTTAATAATATTAGATTTGCAGGTGGATTCTCCCTCGTAGTCAGTGGTCCAGTACGGATAAACACACTGCTGTGAACTACAAATATTAATTTAGTGGAAGCGAATTTCCAAGATTTTAGGATGAGCTGCCTAAAATGTCCATTCTAGCAAAGTAATAAGATATAGCTATAGGCTTAACTCACTTAGGCCTGTTATGGGTAAATGTGTTTAATACTATTATCTACTCCACTCAGGGGTCATATTTATAGTATTCCGCTTTGAAGAACATGAATTGATTATTGTGAAAATGTACTTGATACCCCCCCCAGTGTCATGGATCCAGCCTGAGTTCTGACTAGCTGCTCCATCCACGGCAGGATCGGTTCCACTTATTTAGCCTCTTGATTTGGTCCCCTACTGCTTGGACCTATGCCTCCAGTCTCCAGTTTTGCACTCTGACACCTTCTGCAGCTATCAGCCGCTGCTTACACTCTGGGGGAGATCGACCACGTACAACTGGGATAAAGTACCAGACTTGCTTGTGCCACCATCACACCCTAGCTTTCCCCATTGAAAGTAGGCAGTCTCGCTATTGGCACACTTCAATTCCTTGAACATGGATCTCTCATCCTGAATGTTGACTTTTTGTTTTATGTTTAATTTGTCTATCGTCCTCTTCCCTATAAAATGTTTACCCATTCTCTGAATGAAGCTTGTTCTGGTTAATGAATGCAAGTGTTAGAGCTATAGTTCTTTATTTTAGGGACCTTCTATGGGCTTCACTTCCTCTAGTTTTGTAGCGAAAAGGTATACTGTGCCACATTGTCACTGAGAATAAACTTACCAATGGGGTTTCCAGAGTGTGCCAGTCCTGCTCGTCCAATATTGTCACAATTATGTACAAAATATTTTTACAATAAATAAATAGTTACTGCCTTTAATATGTAACTAATCTATTCATTTGTGAATAGAAACCTAAGAGGAGTGAGGGGGTAGAGGCTGTAGATCAGTTCAGTTGAAATTGTCCTCTCCAAATAGCACACTTCACAATAGAACTTAATGACAGGGTAAGGCCCAGGAAGATAACATTCTCCCTCAAGCTACAGACAAGATTTCAGTATAAGATTAATCCCCCATGATACAAATACAAACATCTAAATATATAATTTTCTCTAAAAATGCTTTTATGTTCCTGTCCTGCTTAATGTTGTGGTGCATTAAAGTGCCTTTTCCTTAAAGTGCAAGTGTAATGGTCAAGCTTTCATAAATGCCAAACAGTAAATCTCAGTATAACGTTTTCAAATTACTGTATTTTTCCGTGTATAAGACCATACTTTTTCCTTAAATTTTAAATGCAAAGATTGGGGGTCGTCATTTGGAATACATCCTGACTATGTATCTGGCATAAATCACCATTATACACAGGGCAATCAGCTTGTTTGTGGGGCATACCATAGCCCCTGAGTAAGGAAGTCTCAGAAAGAGACACAGGAGTCTGTCTTTATTATATAGGAGCTTCTTAACTTATAATTTTGTTGTTTGGTCCTGGAATGGTTGATGTTCAAGTCTATTAGACATTAGGGATATTAGCCAGTTTGTGGGGCACACTATAGCCCTTCAGTCAGGAGGTCTCTGAAACGAGACATAGGGATGCTACTCCTGGTGGGGTCACACTTTCTATTTTTGTATATATATTAATTACTATTTGTATGCAAATTTCTTAGTCAGATAATTAATAAACAGTTGGATTATATCAGAATTGTGTATTGGATTCACTAAGGAATATTAGTCAATATAGCCTTCTAAATGTTATTAACCCATTATTGGGATCTGTGAAATAGTTTTTTTCAAAATACACATCCCCTATACAATTATTATCAGATGGTTATGATTTTTTAAGCGTCGGATTTTAATAGCGCCGTAGTTAATTTCCTGGCATCAATAAAGGTTTACTAATTTTGTTGTTTGTAATAAAAGTGTTAAGCACTTGAACAGTAAAATACTTTTTTTGTTTTTTCTTTCTTTATTTGTGACTACTAATGTAAAATTAATAATAAAAATAATAATAATATAGTAGTATTCCAATAAAATATTCAATTTCTTGAACAAAATGACAAAAGAAATATGTTAACACGTACATAGAGATGTTTCTGTTCTAGGCTATTATTACTACTTATAATTAACATATTCCATATTATTGTACTAAAGATGTATAAAATAAATACATAAAACTTATTACAGCGATGACAATCTTTAGAATATGATTGGGGGCAAAAGACAATGTAGTGAAAGGTGGTCCAATCATAAGGTTAGATCCCTTAGGGAAAGGAGGAGATGGTGACTCAGGGTGAGGTGTGAGCTGACTGAACAGCTGGGCTTGTTAAGATGTTAGGATAGTTCACATCCTTTGAAAAAGTGAATTATTAGGGATCAGTTAAACTTGGAGACAGTATTTCAGTGTCTGGTGGTGTCAATCACTGTGACATTGTAGTCGGGCCTTCTTAGGGTTATATAGTCTAACAAGTTGTGGTGACTGCCCAGATGTGAGACTCAAAGTAGTTAGAAACAACGAAAGCAGGAGACAAAAACAAAGAAAAGTGGGAGACGGTATAAATAACATTAATCAGAGGCTTGGTACAAGGGAGAAAGGGGCTAGTCACTGTCTCTTAGCACAGGAGACTGAATATGTTATATCATTTTATTATTACGGTAACTTTTATTTGTAATGCGCCAACATATTCTGTAGCGCTGTACATGGATTGTGTTCAAAGCAAAACAATATTAACACATTGCAAGAAATGGAGGGCCCTGTCTTTAAGCTTAGACTCCAGTGTCCAAAGCGCATTTCCACAGACCCTTGCAAGACTGAAAACTTGCAGACTTACAATCTAATCTTTTATGGAAAAAGGTGAAGCTGCATCCCTGACAAAATTACAGTACTGAGAAAAGCATTAGTAATACCAATCATCAGCCCTATGATGCTGGTATTGGCCTAATTTCTAGTATATGGATATAAAGCTGGATAACATTGCAGGGGATTGTATTATTCTGGATGGCTACTTCATATATTAAATTGTGTTTGTAGGGCAATATTGTAAGGAAATTGCTGTGGATTTTAACGATCATCCATCCAAATATATACATAATAATTAAGGGAGCAGCAGATTATTAAACAAGGTGCGATAGATGACTAGAGCATATGGAAATCTTGACCTTTAAGCCTCCACTGGCATTTTCAGATAAGCTGCATTATGTGGAGGAAATGAAAGGTTTCGCAGAATGCAGCACCCTGTGATTTGCTGTCTCAGAGGAATGGGTCAGACGTACTTCATTCATCTGAGTTATTGTGTGTGGGTTGCTGCCCCTCTGACATTTGTAAATCAGATGTGGTCTCTGTGTCCTGCACACAAATCACTGCAGTGCCTTTCTGCAGGGTGTGTGTGTGGGCTCGCTCACTGGTCCCTCTTGTGACCCCCAACTGAGTAATTCCATGAGGCTGGACTTTAACAAGAAGCCTTGTTTATTCCTAATAATTAAGCAGAAGGTCACATATATAAAATTCCCAAGGGTTCAGAACTGAAGGAAAATAGCACCATCAGAACTATAGTTAAAGGGGGGTAATATTATTTTCCCTAAAAAGAACCAAAAAGGCATCTGGTTTTTCCTATTGTTTTAACTAGTATTCTTTTCTGTACAAGACATGCCTGCAATACTCAGTTTCTCTTTATGTAGCAATCTATTACAGCAAGGGTTTGGAACCTCATATAATTAAGCACACCGTCTACCAAAATATCCTAATAACTGACACACAGTTCAAATTTTGCCTTTTATTTATCAATGAAACAAACTAATACACATGGATTCACAGCTAATAATAATTTGGATTCACAGCTAATAATAATTTAATAATAATTAATGTAAAAGCCCCATGGGGCTCAGTCAATTGAGATTTGTTCAATTGAATTGGGCTCTAAATAAGCATATAGTATATTTGTTTAAAGAAGTTTTTAGTTAGTGAAAACCTTGCTTTTGGATATATGTTTACTAACTAAAAACTTCTTTAAAAAAATATGCTATGTGCTTATTTAAAACCCTATTCAAATGACCAAATTGCAATTGAATGAGGGCCATTGTCTTTAGTTTGGGCATACATATACCATGCTTTGGTCCAGCCTCCCTTTAAATACATGTAGTTGATTAATTATGATAGCAAGCTTTAGTTCAGTGTAAATGTCTTTTTACACTTCAGCCCAAACTAGAAATACATGGTTTATCAGCTAATGGTTTGAGTCCTGTATCATTATTCATCTACAACCCCAAATCCCAAGCAAATCTGGTCAATTATGTATATCAATTGTCCCTTTCCTTGGGCCTCATTCAAATGAGATTTGGCCAATTGAATAGGGCTCTGTATAAACCCATAGCATATTTTTTTTACAGCTGTTTTTAGTTAGTGAACTTCTATTCAAAAGCAAGGTCTTCACTGACTAAAAACTTCTGTAAAAAAATATGCTCTGTGCATATATAAAGCCCTATTCAATTGGCCAAATCAAATTTGAATGAAGCCCCATGTCTTGTGCCTCTGCCCTTACTCTCTGCCCATATACCTGACCATAAAATAGATAATCACCATATACGGTAAGTGTTTTTATTAAAATGAGCTTCTGGCAGGTTTATTAGTGTATTCACAAAATCTTGCTAAAATATCTGGTGGTGAGGTTGCAAATTTATTTTGAATTTGTATATCCTGGGCGTACAGTGAAACATAATGAGGTGTGTATTTACAAATATATAGCCTGTATTTTATTATACTATAATGAGCGCTCACTGGTCTGAAATGCTGAAAACAAACCATGCAAATTGGCCAAAACTGATCAAAAGCTAAATGAATATTTGAAAATACATCTGTGTTGCCTGTGCTGAACTTCTAAAAGCAAGTAATGAAATACCAAATATTTACATAGAACAAATACTGTTCATTATCATTTAATCACAAAGAATATTAGATACAGATTGCAGTGGTTATTAAAATTATATCCTAATCATCAGCACATCAGAACACAGTACATTTCATGGTGTGTTTGGAATCCTTTTCTATCTCCTCTGTTGGGCTACCAGGTAGGTTTAATTTATTTCCAAACAGAAGTTTAGATATGGATGTAGCACTAATAAAAAGCAGGAAATTCTGCAGAAACTGGACCAGGGAACGATGCATAAATAGTTGTATGAATCATCAGCCATATTTCTTGATCCAATATTTGCATGTATGAGAAACCTAGAAATTATATGTGGATGCCACTTTATGAACTGATGATATATTATTTATGTCAGCACAGGAATAGACTACAGTATATTGGCGGTTTAATCTGCCATTAAGTGAAACTGGCTGCTATAGTAAGGATTCCCACAAAGGGCCTCATTTAATTATGATTTGGCCAATTGAATAGGGCTCTAAATAAGCACATAGCATATTTTTTTTAAATAAGTTTTTAGTTAGTGAAAACCTTGCTTTTGGATAGATATTTACTACGGTAACTAAAAACTTCTTTAAAAAATGTATGTTATGTGCTTATTTAGAGCCCTATTCAATTGGGCAAATTGAAATTGAATGAGGGCCAAACAGAGAAGGTATTATTGTAGACTTTAATTGAATAACATTGTCATTTTTTTATATTTTTAAGTGGTTCCTCTAATTGTTAGAAGGTTCATTTGACACACACACACATACTCAAAATACAATAATACACAACCAATGAAATTGTATGTCTTCATTTTGAGTCTAAAATATTGTAATTTATTTTTATTTTGACATTGATCAAAGTATGAGGTGGTACCTACTTCAGAAAATCCCATCTACATTGCTGTATTGCTTAGACATTTCAGTAAATAATAAACAATAAAGTGTTGCCTTGCCCTGCTCATTGTATCCTGTACTTTGGGCACCCATGGATCCTACATAAGAGATTCCTAAATAATTTTCCATTGGTGCCCACTCTCTGTATTCTCTTAGTCTTGGGCCCTCATTCAATTGCAATTTTGCCAATTGAATAAGGCTCTAAATAAGCACATAACATATATTTTTAAAGAAGTTTTTAGTTAGTAAGCATCTATCCAAAAGCAAGGTTTTCACTAACTAAAAACTTCTTTAAAAAATATATGTTATGTGCTTATTTAGAGCCCTATTCAATTGGCCAAATTGCAATTGAATGAGGGCCTTGGTCTTTAAAGAAAGTGAGAGATATTTTGGTGCACATGCACACCATGGGCCTCATTCAATTGCGACTTGGCCAATTGAAAAGGGCTCTCTATAAGAACAGAGCATATATTTTTTACAGAAGTTTTTAGTTAGTGAAGAACTTGCTTTTGGATAGAAGTTCACTAACTAAAAACTTCTGTAAAAAAATATGCTCTGTGCTTATATAGAGCCCTATTCAATTGGCCAAATCGCACATGAATGAGGCCCCATATCAGCAACTTGAGACAGCAAGTTACCCCCTGAAAACATGTTGCCCTAGACCTTGGCCTTGGTACCTAGGCATAAAAATACATTAAGTAACGACAGCACTCAAACCTTGCCTGTTCATTGAATACTGAACTAGGATAAGCAGCTGCCCATTCTCCAGCAGTTCTTCTCTTTCTTCTATTTCTATAAAGCCACAATTAGCTAGTGACCTGTGATTGTCCTAATGACCATCCATGTGTACAAGTGAACTCCAAGTCTGAGTTTTCTTTTTGTTTTATGTAATTTCACTTATAATCAAGGAAAGCATTTTCCAAGCCAATACTGATTAGTGGGGTGAACTTGTTGCATTCGTTAAATGACCTCTTTTGTTCACTAGACAATTCAAACTCTGATGTGCTTTCTCTTCTCATGTAATTCCTTTATGTGGTTACACCCCTGAAATTGCCTTGAAAGCCCATGCACAGCATTTAATAAGCAGGCAGTGGAAAATAAACTCAAACTGCTTTGATCTCTGAGTTTGGTAAGAAGAGAATTTAATAAAGAATTATTAGTATAATAAAGCATTCATGTGGGAGTTCATTTGCCTGGTTCATTTCTGGAGGGAGTTTCTCGAAGAGACACATCTCATTTCTTCCAAATACTGCGTATAAGCTAATGCTGCCACTTATTCATGCTGAACAAAGTGTACAAGATGCTCAACTGAGAATGAGTAAATAAGTGCTAAAGGAAACGTCTCCCTTGTAATTGTACCAATGAGAAAAACTCAAGTTTGAGTCTGCTTTCTTGGATAATTCCCAATTCAGGAGCAAACTAATAAGCTTTGACTGTTCTCGTAAAAGGACTACTGTAGTTTGGTCCAAATATGACATGCTTATGAAGTATGTAAGAAAATGACAACCTCTGTCTGAACAGGTATGCAAGATAGCATCTTTCCTATAGAAAAACATATATTGAAAGGACTCTGTGCCATGTTGGATTCCATCTTAAACTACTGGTGGATCTGTAGGTTTGAGGGGGAGATTTGTCCTATGGAGGGATATTCTTCCACTCATTCTTTAGTCAAGTGTGCTATTAGGACAGGCAATATTCAACATAGTTAAATAGAGTTGAAATATGAACCCCCAGTTGTTTACACTTCTCCCAAGTGTTTAATCTTGTTAAGAACAAAGACAAAAAAGCACAACAATAAAAAATGAAATTTAAACACTGTCAAAGTACTTTGCACTTCATCAAGTCAAGTTCTTTAAAATATTTTAGCCTCTCTAAGGCCTCTAAGGCACATTATGGCCTCTCTAAGGCTTTTAGGGCTAAAGATAATAAAGTCTAGAATTTGAAGTATCTTCCATGCAAAAGCCCCATTTCTGGTATGTAGATGTTGGTCCATTCTTGTGAGCACATCAGAATGATAAACTACATGAATTCCTTAGTAACAGATATAAAGCATGTTTATTATTACAAGATGTGTGGAGACTATCTCACATAGGGCCTCATTCTATTAGCGGCCCGCGTATCCGTTGCGGGGCCGCAAGGACCGGCCGCAAGCTATTCTGCTATTCTATTCCCTTACGGCCGGAGGCTCCGGCAGGCTTGCGGCCGGTGCCTTGCTATCTCTTGCGGCCGCTCGCGCCAGAGGAAAGCCTTTGATCTAAAACGTCCGCAAGAGTTTCGGCCGTAAAAAAATCCTATTTGCAATTCAATTGCTCCGGGAAACCTCTCTGCAAGGCTAAAAGCAAGCCGCAGCTTACTTGCAGGAAAGAGGTCCCGCTAGCAACTAAATATAGCCCAAATAAAGCCATCCTGCACTTTGAGAAGACTATAAAGGGATTTTAGGTGTTAGAAAAAATAGCACATAATTATCCTATACTCAAATCCGTAAAATATTTTATTTTTAATATCCGTAAAATATCCATGTAAAAAGTCCAGAGTGCTTGGAGCACCTCAGACACACCCACGCCGCAGCCGGAAAATAAACAGTTAATTTGAACTCGGGTTTGGGCTGATGTGCAAGCTTGAGAGTGGGTTACTTTTAATCCTCATGTACCCCAATATGATCCCTAGCATTTACAGAGCTGTACAGTGCAGGCTTGAATTTATTTTTGCGTTTTTAGATTTCTGCGCTTACGTCCGGTTCCAAGATATGCGGCCGGCCGTAAGAGGAGATCCTTGCGGGGCCGTATAATAGAATCGCGAGTTAATAGAACCCCCGCAAGGAATCGCAGCCTTACGGCCGATTTACGGCCGCTAATAGAATGAGGCCCATAGTTAGCTACCAAATAATGTTTGTTTTTAGTCTTTCAAAAGAGTAACAGGACAGTACAGGCATGGAGCACTTTTCCTAGGTCAAAACGTACATCTTGGTCTTGCTTGCTCTTCAGTGTAGTGAAGACTTGCCTGGCATTTGGCAACTGGCCTATCACATTTCAGGCAGGTAGATACGGCACAGAAGAGCTAATAGTTATTTTAAACTAGGCTCTGAGTGGCTACAAAAAAGTACTTGTTATCATTTATCAGTTTTCTGGTTTAGGAAAAAATGCCCTCTTCCATGCACATAATGCTATTTGTTACAAACTGTATCTTTTTTTATTATACATTATACAAAATATGTTTTTATATGTGTTTTGTAATCAATCAAGAGGGTATTTGATAATTCACAACAGTGTGTTTTTATTTTTTTAAATGATGCTCTTAAAACAGAAACAAATGGATTCAAATGTTTAAGTGACCTGGGGTCTTGTCCCTGTCAACCAATGAGCAGTAATACACATGTATGGCTCATGCTGTTCTGTCAATGAACATACATATGCTCTGTGCATTTCCTGTTAGCTTCAAAGAAGTTGAAAGGTTTTACTTCATATTTTTATCATGCAAAAGACATCTTTGATAACGTTTAAAGCATGCTCTTTTCATTGCATGAAAAAAATAATTGTATTACTTGTACTTTTAATGTTTATTAGCTCTCACTAACAATTAATAGACTATCTAATGTTTTGCTTATAAAATAAACAGCACCATATCCCTCTGCTGTTTTTATACCATCCCAGCCAAGACATTTTACACACATCCACAGAAGATGGTGAGGTTGACTTCATATGTTCCACAAACATGTAGTGTACTATACTATGTAGACTGTTTGGGTTAAGGTGAGAATGGATAGTGATATTATTATAGGGATTAATTGCCCCGTCATCCAAAAATACCAGAAGGTTGGCCTTAAGGCCTTCTAGTTATGTAGTGAGGCTCCAAGGCCTCCCACACTTTTTTTTACTAACTGCCATGGGGGCTAGGCATAGAGGGTCGTAACCATTATTCTATACATTAACCGCTTCCTTGCTGCAATTGAGTGAGGCCATTAGAATCATTTGCTAAGGCTTTGAATAGCGTGTGGTCAGAGTACATATTAGTTTTTAGTCCTTAGTGAATGGCTGCAAATCTTTGCAGGCACTCTCTTAAGATTATCAGGTCTGATGTGATAGCTTGACTTGTTATCCAAAGTCGTTTATAATGGGGAGACTGTTGGTGGAAACACTCGTAAAGCATAGACTTGCTAGGTTTTTTAATGTGCAGAAAAGTGATTGCTCAGATATTTTTAACGTGTGATTTTCACACATTAAAGCTTATTGTGAGTCATGGAATATTGGCCTAAGTAAGTACATACAGATGGTATGACAGTGACATGAAGTAAATGCAGTGGGGCTGGTATTATGTGTGATTTATATGAGATGCATATAAATCACACATAATACCTCTGCCTGGGCACCCATAATTTAGCAGTAGTCATTTTTGTTGGAAATTCACCAAGGTCCTAATGTATTTGTGAGAATGAAGTCAAGCTTTAGATTGTAAGTTTGCGACTTTTCAGTCTTGCACGGTGCTTAGGGGAAAGCACTATGGACACTGGATTCTAAGATCAAAAACAGCGACCCCCATACTTTGCAATCTGTTAAAATTGTTTTTGCCTTGAACTGGACTCCTGTATAGTGCTACAGAATATGTTGGCGCGTCACAAATAAATTATGATAATCACATATATAGTTGTGAGCATACGAGTTGTTACTCACGCTTGCGGGCTCGCGAAGTGAGCGCCTCAGTTGCTGGCATGGAGCGCCGAAGGATACTAATAGTAATATATCACATATATAGTTGTGAGCATACAAGTTGTTGCTAATGCTTGCGGCCCTCGCAAACTTTACGTCATAATGCAAGCAAAATACGAGACACGTTACGAGCAATTACGACCTCTCAAAAATCGTCCGCAACCCGCGGACACGAAAAAATTAAAAACACAATAAATACACACACCACATACATAAAAAGCTTACCTACAGCAAGAAGTGGCATCCAGGACCTAAAAAAATGAAATTACACCTTAATTTAACTCAAAAGAAAAGAGTTTAGACACTAGAAAATTCTCTAAGCGAGAGAAAAAATGGCCACCGAACAAAAACGAAAACGAGGCTACAGCACTGTAAACACGCAAAACACCACAAAATATTCCGCCACAGCCAAATACCACACATTAGCCACCATTTTAGAACAATAACTTCTACAATGCGGAAGTACACAGCTACGCTAACGGATTTGTCTCACGAACGCACACTATTACACTGCACACATTCATCACGCTTACACAGCAGCTCCACAGCACTGATGCTGCAGCAACATCAAAACAGATTGTCAGCTCTTCAACACAATGCTTCCTGCATATATTACTTCATAATAGGTAAAATATATTACTTTATTAATCTATTAGTTATTTTATTATTATACACCAAACAGCATTAGCTCACTTACAATTTCATTGCCGTCATTTTTTGACGGGCAATTCGCTAGTATTAATAATAATAAAGATTCCACCATGTTGTGACGGGTGCACACACAAATAATTTACTAATGACTTTCGGTAGAGAATAAGAAGGATACCATTAAAGTGATAATATATTTAAGGATAAAGGCAGCACTAGGAGTAATTTATAATACACTAGCGAATTGCGCGTCAAAAAATGACGGCAATGAAATTGTAAGGTAGCTAATGCTGTTTGGTGTATAATAATGAAATATGTAATACATTACTAAATGAATATACTTTACCTATTTTGAAGCATTGTGTTGAAGAGCTGGCAATCTGTTTTGATGTTGCTGGAGCATTAGTGGTGTGGAGCTGCTGTGTAAGCATTCTGAATGTGTGCACTGTGTGGTATGAATATCCGTAGGTCGTTTGTGGCGTTTTGCGAGTTTCTTGTGGTGTTTTGCGAGTTTAGAGTGCTGTAGCCTCGTTTTCGTTTTGTTCGGCGGCCATTTTTTCTCTCGCTTACAGTTTTTTTTAGTCTCTAAACTCTTTTATTTCGAGTAAAATGAAGGTCTAAGTTGCATTTTTGAGGTCCTGGGTGCTCCCTCTTCGTGTAGGTAAGCTATTTATGTATGTGTTGTGTGTATGTATTGTGTTTTAGATTTTTTAATGTTCGCGGGTTGCGTCCGAGTGTTGCGAGGCCGTAATGTGTGTGAACGTGTTTCGTATGTTGTTTGCGAGTGTCGTAATGTGTGTGTCGTGCTCTTGGGGTTGGGACGTGAACTTTGCGAGGGTCGCAGTTGCTGGCATGGAGCGCCTTCGGCGCTCCATGCCAGCAACTAAGACCCTCGCTTTGCGAGGTCCTCAGGTGCTGGCATGGAGCGCCTACGGCGCTCCATGCCAGCAACTAAGACCCTCGCCCAGTGCCCTCGCTTTGCGAGGGCCGTGGCTCGCTGCGCGAGCCCGCAGCGTTAGCAACAACTCGTACGCTCACAACTATATATGTGATTTACAAATGTTTTCTTGGTCCAATAAAAAACAGACCTTAGGTTGTGCCTACTGAGTTGGGCAGTCTTCCTATTAACCAACTCTGGCAGCTCTTGTCCAAAATATTTTGAAACTTGACTTTGCTGACAATGCTAATACATATATAGTAAATACATAGTACATTTGTGTTCACAGTTGAATGTCTAAAATAAGTTTCCAGTTCAGGATTCCAAGAAATACAGTTATTACACTGCATTCTGGGAACCTGGGCAAGGACATGCAAATGTGTCCACAAATGCTTTGCTCTTGTAATCCAATACCATTGTAAACATGGCTTCCTTTTAGTATATGCCTGCTGTATTACACAGCTTTAAGCAAAGCCCGGGATTTATTATGCACAAGCCAGGAAATCTACCCTCAGACAGCTATTTCAAAGTAACTTCCTATGCAGTAGAGTTTGTGGGAAGGAAGTTTACAACAAGAATCATTTAATATATGGTGGGCAAAAGAGTGATAGAAGCCCTCCACCGTACAGTAGGACAGTAAATAAATAGTACATCTGTGTTCACATTTGAATGTCTAATATATATAAAGCTGTTAAGTCATTCAGTTGTGTCTGACTCTCCATCACACTATAGACCACAGCACATCAGGCATATGTATTGTTATGTCTCTGGTCATGCTGATGCATAAAAGTTTTCTTAGCAAAGATACTGGAGCGGGTTGCCAGTTCCTTCTCCAGTGGACCACACTTTGTCTGACCTCTCTGCTATGAACTGCCCATCTTTGGTGACCTTACATGGTATAGCTTACTGATATAATGGTAAAGGACAGATAATATTAATAATATATAAGGCAATAACATTTACAAAAGCTGAATGCCCCGTGTATATATAATGTAGCAGAACTATTTTCTTCCCCATACATAAATCAGTACAGCTAAATAGTTCACCATAATCTAGGACAGTTATGCACTGTATAAATGATTTTAATGATACATAAATAACTATATAGGTGCCTTGTACTGATGCATGAGTAAAGGTCAGCCTGGCATGTTTCCTTGGCATCCTGTAACACTGAGGACGTGTTACACAGGAGCACCTTGGGGACTTGTTGCTATAACAAGTCACATCCCTTGGGGCAGGACACCAGCCCCAGCCATCTCTCTATAACAGTGATTTACAGCAGCCCTGTTACAATAAGCTGTGTGTTTCTCTTGATATAAATCAGTGACAACAAATGGGTCACCACAGCCGAGGACACGGTTAAACACTTTAATAAATGCATAAAGTGTATCACAATACCTGACAGGTTTACTCCCAGGTGTTTGAAGGACTTTATAAGCACTAAATAAAGATATCTAGCTAGATAGTGCTACATATCATAAGGGACATCCCCTCAGGCGAGGTACACAGTGGTGGCCTCTGTCCCAGCCCGCCCTTTTTATATGACACTGCTTTACTACAGCCCTGTCTGACATTTGCAGATCAGCTGTGTGTTCCCCACCTCTGGCCCTCCCTCTGCTGCCTTGAATGAGGAAAAAAAAATAATAGGCAGCTCTTTGGTGGATGGGGCTGGATTCCCTCCAGATCTCAGTGAATCAGCTCCTGGGAGCAGTGACTTCCAGCACAGATCTGAGCAGAGCCTTGAAGGACCCAGCACTGAGGCTGCAAGGAGCCTGGACTTTGTGAGTTGATGTTTTTATTCTTATTTGTACATCCCAGCACCAGTCTTTCATTGCCCACATGGTCACTAACGTGGCTAATGCACAGTCCTCACATACAGCCCCTATTGTGCTTGTAGAGGTGAGTTTGCTGACAGTTTCTTTGCTGGGTCTTTATATAATGGGGTTACCTTATCTAAACCATTTCTATCTTGAATTAATTTAGAAAAGTACATTAGTAAAAAGACAGTTTGTGGGAAGAAGCTCAGCACTAAATATTTAGGGGAGTTGGTGTGTTTTTGAATTTCCATTTATTGTTATATGATCCTATATATCCATGTCCCATCTGGACTTGCTGTTCTGACTGAAATGTGCTTTGGGTTATAGAACTGTACTTAGATTTTTTCAGCTGTAATATGATGTTTGTGTGTTCTCTTTTAAAGCATGGCAATGTGAGGGTTAATTTCACCTATATATTTTAGATCTTAAGTTTTTCTGCTGCCAAAAAGGCAGAGCTGGAGTATATTGATTAACTATGTCACTGCCAGTGGTTAAATATGTGCATACAGTAATTTTAAACTAGTCCTCCTATACATACATATTTTCAAGCAATCTGATTACAGATGTGAATCCAAATCAGTGGCATTGCTTCTGTTTCTTCTCATTGCTCAATTCATGCCTTCTCTAAATTGCAGGCTTATTGTAACCATAAAAGTCAAATTTAAATGGATATGGAAGGTTCCTGGATTTTATTTGGTATATAATATACCTGTGTATCTTTTTACTTTTATGTATGCTTAAAGCCTCTAAAAATAGTCCCTGTATGGGTCTGCCCACTGCAGTGTATGCAGATGCTGAATCTGCAAAAAAAGCTTAAAAAAAACTAGGCAACACTGCTAATAATATGTTGAATTGAAAAATATAAATAAAAATAATAACAAGCTCAACAAAGTAATTATTATATACAATGTATTCTTTTATTTTTGGCACTGAACTTGATAAGCACTGACTATATATATATATATATATATATATATATATATATATATATATATACTATTAATAATTACATGGGTTATATTTACTTAATGGGATTCTTGCAGTTTGCCTGAGAAGTAAATGCTATATGTGAGATAGAGGCTTGGGAGTTGAATGGAGGCATTGATCCCAACGCTGCGATTCCCATTTGGTTTACCTATGTTTACAGTACAGTAACTCCTTCATATTACACAAGATCACATTACTTTCAGCAGCGATATTACTGCCTTAACCTCTTGGCCACTAAGATGTACTTTTATGGCACAATCTGCAGCACACACTTGCTCCTTGTAAGCCAGAGTAATTACTATAGGTAATATGAAAGGCATTAATGAGAGAAAGAAATGCTGTCAGGACCCAAGACACAGAAAACACAGGAAATTGCTGCTTTTTGCTTTGTAAAAGTCACTTAAAAATACAATACTGCTTTAAATGAAATCTTAGTTACTGTAGAAAGAGGTTAAGCATAGTCAATGTATTTGTATCTTATTTCTATTTAAGTCAATAGACCATGCCCATCTAATATGTAGGGGCAATTATAATCATGATATTAGATTGTATAGAATTGGAAATGCTTATAGATTTATAAATACTGTATTGAAATGGAAGAGTGGTATAACCTCTAGAGCTTACAATCTACTGCTTAGCGCAGAGGAATCAGAATGGTAGCCATATCCTGAAAATGACTCTTCCAGTGTAGGCGTTAAACATTTTTGCGCACCTGTATTTTCAGGTTAATACAGTATTAGTATGATAATGTAAAGTATATTTAGTACGATTGAAGGACTAGTATATAAATGATTATGTATATTATACTGATAGTTGTATGGTGCTGTAATAGTAGTATGTGTCTTCTCTTTACAAGGATGAGCTGCCACATAACTCATCCAGTTCAGAGATCAAAATGCTGCAATTGCTGCCCATGTCAGAAAATAGTTTATTGTAATTGATTTATCATAGAGAAGCTACTCCCTGGATAAAGATCTTTTGAAATAGTCAGCAGAGGTAGTATTTTTCATGAACTGTTATTATTCACTATGGTGTGTATCTGGTGGATCACTATGTTTGCTCCAGTTCTGCAAAATATTGCTCGATCATCTGACAATTTAGATTAATAAAAATCCATAATAAAGTTGTAAGTTTTTTGTGTTTTTGTTTCGCCTCATTACTATTCATTTTATTCCTAACCACAGGACCTGCTTGGTGGGTGCTCTGCCTTTACACAGTAGGAGGCTCTCCAATTTGTGTGTGATCTACAAATCCCTCCAGTGAAAGAAATAAACAGGCATCCGATCAGGTTTTCCTGGGAGTTGGCCGAGGTTCTGCCAGACATGGTAGGTCATCTGAACTTGCAAGGGATGGAAGACAGCTTGAAGGAGAAGAGTCGTGAAGGGTTGTTGGACAGTCCGGATTCTGGTCTCCCACCAAGTCCTAGCCCTCCCTTCTACTCCATGTCACCTGGCATTGCTGAGGGCAACACCACCCCAACCTATCTGTCAGAACATGCCTACAGGAAGGATATCAAAGAGGGCAAAGCTGTAAGTACTTTATCCTATGTTGTAAATCAAGATGTTACCTGGTCACATTTATATTACTTTGTGCATCCTCAGTGATTATGATGTTTCTTGTATTAACTTGTTTGTATCACCAGCCCATTCACGGGGGAGTACAAAGTCTTTTCTTCTTGACTGTGTATTCTATTGTGTTTACTCAACTTTAGGGCATGATAATGATCACAGGGTAGGTGTGTGGAACATGGGGTTTCATTATAGTTCCTGGAGTGCCTGTAAGCTCCCAGTAAACCTGGCTTGTTAAGCAATATGTATAATTTTGGTGATAAGTTGAGTTTATAAGGAAGAAACCATGTACTCACTACAGTTATCTTATTACAATTATTTTATAGACTGCATAGTTTTAACAGTATTAAATACCTATTGTGTACAATTGCGTGCAAATCTTGTAAACAAGTACGTAACAATCAGATAATTTTATATGACTTTTTGCTTAAAACTGTTTGCCATGCTATAAAATGGTTGATACTCATAATTAAAGGTTATGGATTATAAGATTTGCCACAAAAGAAAATGTGTAGGATATATATATTTTTAAAACCTAATTGTTTGAGCCTGACCACACATTTGATGACTACACCTTTGCACAGTCTTTTGTGTTGTTCGTGGTGAGACTCATATGTTGTTATAGTAAAAGATATAACAACTTTGTAAGTATCTCCTTTTCGGATGCACGTGTACTTTGGTACAAACAAGTTAATTGATTTCTATATGGTCCATCCCACATTACATGGATGGTTGCCCACAAAATTGTGATACTCTAATGGGAGGTGTTTTCTGGGTTTAAATTCCATACTTTGGTTTAAGGGGTGGACGTTATAATGTCTTGTCTATATTGGCATTCAGCTACTGGCAATGCTGGCAGATCATTTTATGACATTGAAAAATAGATTAGTCTATTAGTCCTCCCTGATATTCTCCTGCATTTGGTTACCAGATATTCCTTCCCAAGTCTGGTAAGTTAATCTGATGGAAACCAGCTTTGTGACCCTATTATTATCTATGGTAGAAAAAAAAAAGGATTTATAAGAAATAAAATGTTTATATTGTTTCTTTATTGTATATAATTTCTAGTAAGCATAATGTTTAAACTTTTAAGTATTACATGTGTTGTACAATGGCTTTTCCTGTACTGATAGACATTGGAACATGAGTATCTAATGTTCTTGCAGATATAAAGGTGAAGACTTTTATTGTCACCAAATTGAATTGATAAATTCAAAAGCTGTAGGAAAAATTTAGAAGTTTGTATTAACTATATGTTACAAATTGGAATATACAACAATGTTTCATGCTGAATTAAGAGTTTTATATAAATGTATTTTTAATTAATAATACTCATTTTAGTCCCATATAGAATATAATGTGTACTTTGCATCGTGGTTATGATTCATTACAGATAAACTACTTGAAATTTATATCCAGGCTAGTGGAGAGGGTCGAGAACTACGCCTGTATAGGTTTTGGTTCTAGGCATATATGAGAATGAAAGACTAGGTGGGCCGGGTATTTATAATATGCTGTCAAATTCTATGTTTGTATAATTCAATGACAAAGTCAGCATCTGTACTTATTTGGTGCTGGAGGCTTTGAAGTGTAAGACCTTTATTTTCTGGGTATTATCTGAGCACATTGACTTTTACTTTTGGGACTCCACTTTTGAAATCTGAAACAGTTAATGATACTCAATTTCTGCCTTTGTGCAGTAGGGCTGAGAAATAGGAAATAGTTACTGCTAATGGTTTGCAGATTTTCCTTCGGCAGCAGATGAAAAAGAGATGAAGAGTTAATGGGAGGTGCACAGTTTGTGTTTATGTTTGAAGTGAAGGGATCCTTGTGATCATCCCATTAACTATCAGCCTCTGGTACAGTAAGAGTTAAATCATAGTTATGCATACAAAATATTGTGGGGGTGTATTAAGAAATGTATATCCTATTTCAGCAGGGCTAAAAATGTGTGTGGAAGGGTCATTTCAATAGACATTCACCGGGAAAGACTGTATATCTAGGAAACAAGTGCAGAAGTATGCTGTACATATATATTTTGAGGGCTGATGTAAACTAATATGTCAATCTAGTCCATCTATTTTTTTCTACATAAAGGCTAGGCTAAATAAATCCACAAGATGCATACAAAGAGCATAGAATACATCATAAATATAGACATGCTAACTAACATTCCTCATTAGTCCCTTTCATTGGCTCCAGAAAATATAATTCTTCTAGTTAGTGATATGGGGTCTCTCTGGCTTCCTTTTGTCCAACCCTGTATGTATGTATGTATATGTGCTTGTGTGTGTATGTATGTATGCGTGTGTGTATGTATGTGTGTATAAATTTACAGGTATCTAGGAAATTATTTGCAAGAAGAAAATATGTTGAAAGTCATGTTCACCTTTTGGAGGATGTTTCACTTTTCTGAGCCAAAATGTTGTTGCTGTAAGTCATGTGTGTAAGATTAATATGACATTTTACCATGGTGCTTTGTTCTGGAGTGCCAAAGACAGGTCAGGATTTCAGACATTATGATTCTCACCTGTGCACAGCGGTGAAATACTAATATCCTGATATATATCCTATGTTTGCATTTTCTTGTAGTCTTCTTTTTATTAATTCTATCAGGTCAGATTCTGAATATCCTGTTTGATAAAAGTATTTTGTTTATTTAATCACTCCAATGTACAGGTTTTCATTGCAGAGTTATCAGACATCAGGTCTATAAATAGGCTTTATATATTTATGTGTATAAGGTGGTAAATGAATACATTATTATTCTATAATCCATCTAGCAGAATCCTGGCTCTCAAGTTGTCCTAACTGTAATCTAACACTGCACAAGTGGATAGACTGTATATCTTTTCATTTTGGCCTCTTCTCTAGACTGTGATCAAGAATAAAGAAATAACAGGAAGGAGCATAAAGGTGAAAATATGAGAAGTATGTGATCATGATGGGAAATACAGAGATGATATTTAACTTCAACCGCTTGTTAACAGTGTAACTAAGCACTGGTGTGGTGACTTCAGTGTCGGATGTAATGTACTGTGCAGTGCATCACTGTAATTAGCAATACTTATTTTGTTATAAAAAGATTTTAATTCAGATCTGTTCCAAAGTAAAAGCAAATGGTATTTCTCATGTTATATCTATTCCTGATTTATTTAAAGGGATGTGGAACTCGGTTATCTGGCATCCATTTAAAAGAGCAGGTTCTAAACATTGCAAAAAATATTGTTCCATGCAATGTTATGTAAAGATTAATACATTAGTTTTCACTCTTTGCAGGCTGTTTTTTGTAACAATGTTCTTATAAACTCTAATTCAAGGCCCTGCACCAGCTGAGTTATGGAGCTCTATGGAGAAATAATGTACTCAGTCTAGATCAGTGGGGGGCTGCCAGAATTCCAGTTTTTCTATGTCATTCTTCATGAGCACAGGTGGATCAATCCGAATGACTGAACCTGGGTAACAAAGAACATAACCTGAATAAATAAGCAAAGAGAGACATAAATACTGGACTGTTGGTAGCCCTTGTAGGAATGGCTTGCCCACCACTGATCTAGATTGGTGTCAACTGACACTCCAAAATCAGAGATAACCCTGATAATGCTTCTAAACTACATTTCCATAGCATTACAAATAAAGCCCATGCTTTTTATTAAATAATGCAAAACCTGTTTCCTTCATTGGTTCTTTGCCAAAAATATTTGTTTTAATTTTAAAGTCTGCTTTCTTAAATACACTTCTGAATTGTGTACCTTTTTTAATTGTTTTGCATTGATACACCCTAGGGAAGTTGTCTTGGCTTTTGGGGAGGTATTTATTTTATTTCCATGATATTTATGTTCCAGATACTCATTCTGTAACTTTTATTTTGTAATTCTTAATGTAAACCATTCAAGGAAGTTTGAAACAAGGAGCAAGGTCCCATAGCTATGGGTTGATTATCTCAAACAAACAAAACCGAGGCTGGTGCAAGGTTATGGCCCCTATTCAATTGCTACAGTTAGAGTGATTGAATTGAACAAGCCCGCAGCTACCTGGCCGAAAATCTAAACCGTAAACCATGCAATCGTATGTAGCATTTCAAAGCGTGATCATGATCAATTAAGCAAGGCCGTAACTACCAATTTCCTTTTTAGAAACAGTTAATAGTAAATGAGGCCGTCATCACGTCAGTAAAACATGGAGGTTAAACGTCAATCAATTAACGGTAAGAGATCCGATATGAGATCGGACTCACAATCCGGCAATGTTCAAAATAATAAAAATGAATGGTGATACTGTTCTAGTCCATGTGGGTGGCCTGATATGTATTAACGCATTGATTCCCGAGATTGATATGACACGGAAATTAAACCTAAAAAAAATAATTTTTGATTGCAGATTTGCGAGCTTGAGACTGTTGTGCAATTAATTCTAATGTCTTTCATTGCTTTCCCCGTCTTTTAAAGAGCAGTATTCATTTTTTTAATTTTGCATTTACAGTGCTACAAACAGGTGTTTCACCCCCTTGAGAGTCCTATCTGGTACCAGTAGGATTTTCTTCTATAGTTGTCATTTACGGGTGTGAGAACATTTGCAGGCTTGAGGAATTGTAGCAATTGAATAGCGATTTGCGATTGGGCTTAGATGGATCAGAGTTACAAGTTTAACAATCGCAGGGATTTTGAGCTTCTAACCCGTAAAATGTTTGCGTCTAGCGAAAAGACGCCAATTGAATAGCAAATTAGTTTACAGGTTCCCAAACCTAAAATTTGAATAGGGGCCTATGTTTGCAAATCTCTCTGCTCCCTATCAATAGTCCAGATGAGAAGACACCATTATTCAGGCATTCCTGTGTTCTATGTGGACATAAAAACTACATAGCCATGAACAACTCAGATTGCATTAACTGAAATGTTATTTTTGCAGTGAAGAAATTAATATGCGTTTAGAAGGAACCTGTAATTTATACGCCCTTCTGGATCAGAGTCCTTTTTCATTACTTTCTCACCATAATACCAACATATTGGCTGGTACAGCTGAACACTTTGAGGATTTTAGACACTAACAATATAGTATTTAAAATCTGTTCTAATGTAGTGAAACCTACATCAAATGAAATGTTAGTACGGCTTCTCAACTTCATTTTGCTACTCTACATACTGGTGCAAAGTAGTATCCATGAATTTAGTGTACTTTTTAAAATGTTCCTTTCTCCGTAATTGCTCCATTATAGAGATCTAAAGAAAAACATGGGTAAGGTCTGTCATCTGTTTCCAACTGCACCTGAGCTCCTAGCAGGCATCTGTCAGGTACAGGTTGGCACATGATTTACTGGAAATCAGAAGCCATTTGGAGGGATGAGACGCTGGACTTTAAATGAAACCAAAGGTTTTAGAGGCTGACTTAAAATGTCAGCTCCTAGGAACATTATTATGGTCTCTTTATTTTGTGGTTACCTTTTTTGGCCACATTGTATTTTCTCAGCTCAGTGTCTAAGCAGAAACGTAGAGAGAGAAAATAAAACATTATCATATCAGTGTAACTATAATCCGCAGGCATTCCTTTATATGCCCACTGTGATGGACAGCTTGTAAGCACAGAATTCCTGGTTGAAGGATCATGTTTCCATGTCAGTCTCTTAAAGGAGATAGTTTAAATATGACAGGTGCCTCTGCGCTAGACCTCATGGAGCCAAAGCGTTGCGTATAACCCCTGTTTAACACAAATGCAATCTGATATATTCTTGTGTCAGTGTTTGTGTTATTTATATACTGTTGTATGGGTGGCAGATATGGCCCAGTTCTGAGCTTCTGTAACCTCATAAAGGCTTTATACATATATATATATATATATAAAGGATTATATAAAGTCTATGAGGGAAGAAAATCTAGGAGAAAGAAATGTTGCAATCTTAGACAGAATTGTGAGGAAATGCTACATTATAGATTTTCTATAATTTTTCCTTTCCTTGTATTAGAACATATCTATGATTTCCAATTATTTATTTCTGCCAGAGGGCCTCATTTCATTAGTGCTATGTAATAATAGATCAGGGGGGCTAAAGTTATTCTCATTATCTGGAGTTTCAGTATCTCACTTGCATGGCTGACTGTTTTTTAATCAACATCCATATTCTTCTATTTTGTTTTGGATTATGCTGTTGCTCCTCATGGGTACGCACTTTCATGAAGAAAGGAAAATCATAATGGTAAAATGATCTTAAGTGCATACTAGACTCATCTACCGTACTAAATAAAACTTAAAATCATGACCCTAACTTACAAAGCCATGAACACTGCACCCCCTTACATCTCTAAATATTCCCTTACCCACCTTCTTCGCTCTGCTAATGACATTTTTCTTTCCTCCTCTCATCACCTCCTCTCACTCGAGCCTTCAGGACTTTTCTCACGCTGTCCCTATTCTCTGGAACTCCTTGCCTCGCCCCGCCAGACTATCCTCTTGCCTCATATCCTTCAAATCCTTGCTCAAAAACGTACCTGTTTAAAGAAGCCTATCACCTTCCGTCTTAACGTGCAAAATGCATTTTTCACCCCCCTGTACCACTCAGAAAACCTTTAGATAGTCTGAGTTTTCAATCTTGCACAGTGCTTTGGGAAAGCTCTATGGACACCGGATTCTAAGCTCAAAGACTGGCCCTCCATCTTTGTACCGTGTTAATATTGTTTTGCCTTGACCACAACACATGTATAGCGCTACGGAATATGTTGGGGCATTACAAATAAACAATAATAATAATCCTACTCACTTTACCTGTTGCCACATTCTGATCCTGACACATCTGGATTAGAATAACTCCATTGCCACCACACTCCATAGACCATAGCATAGAGGAGTGACTAGCTCTAAATGCACAGGAATAGCCCCCCCACATCCTAAATCTGACTGACATACACACAGATAGTCTGGTGGGTGAAGTCAGTTATTCCTATCTTAATAGGACAGAAATAGTCAGTTATTTTATACACAACTTACCACTGTCCATATGTGCAAATGAAGTAGAGTTGTATATTTTATGGATACCCACAAAATATTTTAATATAATTGGAATTCAGAAAGATATAGTAAAAAAGTTTTCTTAGTGAATGAGGCTTTGGTAAATACCACCATTTATCTGAAGGTTTATAAAAAAGGTTTTGAAGGTTCAGGTGGTATAAATGATAAGTTTAGTAATGTAGAGGAGGTCCAGAAGAAAGGGCCTCATTCAGGCCCAGGTCTGCCTGTTAACTACCCATGTTCTAACATATACATAAGGAATTATCTACACCTGAAGCCATTTCTGACATTAATATTTTCCTTCTTCCACACTCTGCTCAGGATGTATTATTCAAGGGAAAACCCTTCTGTGCAGCTACAGTCTGACACACAGGGGGGGGTAGCTCTCAATTCACCCACATACTTAGTCTGACACACAGAGGGGAATACCTCCCCCTGCAGCCACACACTGACCCTGACATATATTCAGCAGAAAGCTTTCATTTTGATAAATAGTACATGGATAATAACCGCAATCCACAATATGTGTGAGCAGTTTACTTATCGAATGCCACACAGGTCAATGTTTTACTTCTTGTTGGTTCAGTTCTGTACCCATCAACTTTGGAATTTCCAGCAGAGAAAACACGGTTTGGTAGCATGTGTATAACCCTGACCTGGGTTCATGCAGAGTAGACATGTCTCTGGGACATACTATGATATGCTACAATGAGGATATAGCTTCATGCTGCTGCAATATTATTATATATGTTATACTTGCTTTTACATCTGATGCCACTATTAGGGGTTTTCATTTTAAATAACATAAAAAAAGAAACAGAAAGTAGTGTTAATGCAATCTGTTAACCAATACCGTATATTAGTTCAGTTGATATTCAATTATATCACTTACCATAGCCAATGAATCATTAGAATTTAATTGTATGCATTGATTCTGTTACATTCAATTTCTCAACAAAAAAAATCTTATTTTGAATGTGCTGGGGGCAGACATTTGGCTGATTTAAATTTCCTGTAATTATAGTACTGCCAATCTTAAGAATCTTAAAGCTCATCATTTTTACAGAAACTGAAAGAACCCTTAAAAAAATGATTGCAGGTGAATAGGAAGAATAGTATGCAGGAAGAGCATGCCCAGTCACTATAAATAAGAACAATGAGGCTTTAACCCTTAGAAGCAACTGTGATTACTTTGATTTAACCAACTGGACATGGTCTTCCTGCTAATCATCACCCACTGTGAGAGTTAATTACCAGTAAAAATGGTAAAAGAGAGGAAGATCTTTTCAGGTAAGCCATGCTTAACATACGTTATTAATAAGTTCACTCAAAATGGTTAATAGTAACCAATTAAAATTATATTTATATGTGTACTTTTAATTTCTGCAATAGCTGGGGCCATTGCTGTGCCCTTTAATACAATGTTGAATATTGCACGTCCGTTCTTTCAAGCAAGGTAAATATTAAATTGAAAGCTAGCAGAATACAATGCACGCTCAGTAGATTACAAAAGATTAATTTGATATCAGAGGCATTATTTTCCAATCCAACACTAGCGTCATTGTTCAAACATCACTCACTTAGAAATGTTTGCATAAATGGGCTGTTTAAGGCAGCAACTCATATAATATTCCAAGGTAAATAAGGCCAACTGCAGCGCTCTTAGTGGCACTATTGACATCTAGCTCCAACCAAACGATGCATTTTATGGGTATTGAGCTACAAGGTATGTTTTTATTGGAACAGTGTGTCCTCGTTTGCTGAAATCTTTAACTACTTGCACACCAGGGTTAACAATATACATGAATACAGCTATAGACAATGGTATTTGTATGGTTCTAATTAGGGTAAGAGTGTTGCACTGTCAGAATAATCTACTGCTCTAAACATTTTGCATATGGAGCCCAGCGTGCTCACAAGGGCAGCAAAATCACTTAAACACTTTTGTTGGATACATTGCAAATTTGCTAAAAATTGTGTGATGAAGATGAGCTGAGGCGGGCAGCATACAGCCAGGGATTATCATGCAGCTATCAGAGTCTTCTTATCCAGGCCCTGTGTTGTTGTTTCAGTATAGGAAAATGTGTCCCTTTGTTTTTCTCCTGCCACAGCTAGCAGATCATGTCCTAATACCTCTTCATATATCCCTCTATCCACCTTTAAAGGGACTCCACCACCCCAGGCACAAGTCAAATACAATGTCTAAAAGTATTTGTTGTTTTCCTCTATCTAAATCATTCCTGAGAACTTCTGCATTGTTTATACAGCTCAATTATGCTAATATTTTTCTCCATAACATTAATTTGTTGCTCAGCATACTTGATCAGCATGGGGGAGGAAATCTCACTGAGTGATAACACTAGGGTTTGCCACTGTAGAAACAAAGAAGCACACTGTGTCACTAATTAGTCCCTTTACAATGATACCGAACCCATCTATTTTTCCTTGTGTTTAAGACTAAAAAGTTTTTTGTAATTATTAACCAAAAAAGCATCTGGTGGGGAATGTGCAGCCTTCAGAGATTACATATATTTAACCCTTTTCATTCCTTGATTTTCATGAAAAAAGTTGTTCTATTTAAAACCTACTGTTTTTTTATACTGGGCAAATATGTCCCTACAATCAGTGTGGCCTTTTGATTGAAATTCTAAGCTCAAAGACAGGGACCTCCATGCTTTGCGCCATGTTAATCCTGCTAGTGCTTTTTGCCTTGATCTTAACCCCTGTATAGAACTATGGAATATGTTGGTGCATCACAAATAAACAATGATAATAATAATCTGCATGATGCACTCCGCACAGAGTGCCTCATTTGCCAGTAGTTGCATCACAACATTGATAGATTTGTAGCTATTATTATTTGCCTCATTACTTTATTGACTTTTATTGTATGACTAGCGAATTGCCCGTCAAAAAATGACGGCAATGAAATTGTAAGGTAGCTAAATTAGTAAATGAATATAGTGTACCTATTTTGAAGCATTGTGATGAAGAGCTGGCAATCTGTGTTGATGTTGCTGCAGCATTAGTGGTGTGGAGCTGCTGTATAAGCATGCTGAATGTGTGCAGTGTAACACTGTGCGTGCGCAAGACCAAACCGTTAGCGTAGTCGTGTACTTCCGCATTGGTGTAAAATGGCGAGTAATGTGTGGTATAGGTCTGTATCGGAATATCCGTAGGTGTTTTGTGGTGTTTTGCGAGTTTAGAGTGCTGTAGCCTCGTTTTCGTTTTGTTCGGCGGCCATTTTTTCTCTCGCTTAGATTTTTTTTTAGTCTCTAAACTGTTTTATTTCGAGTAAAATCGAGGTGTAAGTTGCATTTTTGAGGTCCTGGGTGCTCCCTCTTGGTGTAGGTAAGTTTTTTATGTATGTGCTGTGTGTATGTATTGTGTTTTAAATGTTTGTATGTCGGCGTGTTGCGTCCGATGTTTGCGAGGTCGTAATGTGTGGTAACGTGTTTCGTACGTTGTTTGCGTTCCTCGTAAAATTTAGCGAGTGTCGTAATTTGTGTGTCGTGTTTTTTGAGTAGCGACGTGAATTTTGCGAGTGTTTGAGGCCCTTGCCCAGTGACCTCGCCAGCAACTGAGTCCCTCGCTTCGCGAGGGGCCTCAGTTGCTGGCATGGAGCGCCTTCGGCGCTCCATGCCAGCAACTGAGGCCCTTGCCCAGTGACCTCGCCAGCAACTGAGGCCCTCGCTTCGCGAGGGGCCTCAGTTGCTGACATGGAGCGCCTTCGGCGCTCCATGCCAGCAACTGAGGCCCGTGCCCAGTGACCTCGCCAGCAACTGAGGCCCTCGCTTCGCGAGGGGCCTCAGTTGCTGGCATGGAGCGCCTTTGGCGCTCCATGCCAGCAACTGAGGCCCTTGCCCAGTGACCTCGCTACGCGAGGGCCGCGGCTCGCTACGCGAGGGCCGCGGCTCGCTTCGCGAGCCCGCAAGCGTGAGCAACGACTCGTACGCTCACAACTATATATGTGATCTCTAGTATACAGCCGCTGTGGCTCACTTACTTACCCACAGTATGAAAAGGAAGCCATCTACAATGGAAAACAGCCAAGCAGAATCCAGCAAAATTTATAAAAAACAAAAACAAAAAAAGGAATAAAATGCAGCATTTTATAATAATTTCATGTACATTTCATCTAGGACTCATTTATACCTGGTTTGCTTTGTAGAGAGTGTCCCTTTAATAGAAAGATGAAAAGAGATTTTTGCGTTTGGAAATCTTATGTTGACTCTTATCCAAACCTAAAGTATGATAATATGGCAGGGACAATACCACGTTGTTTTGCCAAGCTATTCAAAGTATTTTACAGATGTTATCTTACAAAACATTTTATAAAATTTCCTCTTACATAACTGTGATATGTTGTGGCAATATTTAATCAATCAGGTACTGATGGTGGTTTACCCTGACCAAAGCTGAGTTGACTTAGCTTTTAGGAGAACTTGCTGATAAAGGAATACAGATCAGGGTTATCAAAGGCTCCTACTGCAACAACTTGCAAGATCTTCACATTCTGTTCTAACCAGTCTGGTCGGTCTGTTGGTCCAGCCATTAATAGATTGAGATGTTGTATAGTGTATACCAAATTATTTCCATCACTGTTTATGCATTAATACACTTTTATTAAGAGAAGAAGACTATGGTGGTCAGAGGTCTAAGTTCAGCCAATTTAGGAACATGAAATAACAACCACCTAGTTTGTTCATTTGAACAATGTATAGAAACAACATCTTCTTCCAATACCATCTTGTTAGCTTATTTAATATATATATTAGCTTATCTAATGTAATAAATAAAGCATACACATATCAGAAGAGCATTACTACAAAATCAGATTATTTATATAGAACTGTTATACTGGAAAAAAAAATATAATGTTTGGGCATGTATATTGTTTTAACATTTGTTTTCTAACTGGAATACATTTTATGGTAAATAGCAAACTAGGTACATACATGTCTGAGGTGAAGGAAGATTGCCAATTTTAGTATAAATGTTGGAAAATGAATTATTATTATTATTATTACATCAATATTCTCGTACCAGTTTATCAAATAATTTTCTCCTTCTTGATTAGTTTGCGGTGTGCATAATTTCACTGTGGGCTCAGGCTGAAAGCAGGATCTTTGCTGCAACTCCCTAACCCACAAACTGAGATTGGACAAATTAAATAGTGAGCAGTGCTTGGGTATGGTAGTAAGATGACTTTAGATGCATGAAGTTTAAGTACTTCGCCCTCCCTTCCACTTGAAGGTAAAATATCCAAACCGTCACATAGCTTTAATGCATAGCAGATGTATTTGCCTCTGTTGATACAATTCTTACTTGGATGATTTAGCAATCGAATCAATAAATGTATCATAAATACATGAATACAGATAGAGCTGTTCTACATATTGAACTGCAGAAGTTTTTTTTTTTTTTTTTCAAATAAATGCTTGTAAATACCAATTTCATTATTTTTATACCAGTGTGTGTCCTATTAAATTGGACTGTTTTTATCTTTTCCTTTTCTCTTTTGTAACTTTTTTGTAAGTGCTTTATTTATGCCGGTTTGCAACACCGCTGATGTCCATATTGCAATAGCATGTGAGCATTCCAGAGTGCCAAAATATAGATATTATACAGAAACACCTAAAATGGTCAGCACACTGAACCCATATCTTTGTTTTTATTATACATACAAACCTCCGTCACCATTTCTGTATACAGTTTATGAACCAGGTATATGTTTATAGAGTGTGTAGGTTTTGCTGTTTTGGCAAAGTAAATTGATGTTTTACAAATTCTATAGCAACAGATTATGCCTTACAACAAACTGACAGAATGAACACAACTCACATGGGTGTCTAGTGTCTGCTGACTCAGTATATCAGATTCATGTTTATCAATCAACCAGAATATGTAGGGAGTAACTGGAGGAATGGAATCTGATGTCTTCATTTTCTCTGAATGTTTGCACTTTTCTTTTTTATAAATTAATTTGCCCTTAACCTGGACATTTGGTATCTTTAGGTTAAATGTAGTCTCCCAGTGTATTTTGAAAGTGGAATCCAATGACACAAAAATGGCTCAGATGGAGTCCATAAAGCTTCTTGAAGAGCCCAAAGTGCCTTCGCAGAACATACTGGCGAGAATCCTTCATAATCCCCAATACCTAGCCCCCCAAAAATCTTCAAGTAGACCCACAATGCAAAATTCCCAAGTAGAGAGATTTTTTGGAGCTGTTTTGTAATTGAAGTACAGAAGCGAAATCCTGATGCTAAGCTAGTGCTCTCTGGCCAGCCCTGTACATCAGCAAAGCAGACAGGAGAAGTACATCTTTATGTTCACTGAACGTCCCAAGGCATATCGCAAGTTTATTCAATTCTGATTGATATGAAGCTACTGGTGTGTATGGGAGGAGCAGACAGGGACCAACAATGGTGCACTATAAAAGATTTATTGCACACACAATGTAAAAACAACAAACTCAGGCAGGAAGAGACTGCTAGGTATGGAGAAATATTCAGTAAATTTAAGGTACATTTTATTATGGTTCATTAACACATTTGACAAAGCTGCATATCCCAAAAAGTGAGGGGGAAATAAAGCCTTGCTTAATGTCCATGAATGGTAGATTCAGAATCCGATCTCTAAAAAATATGAAAGGTTAAAAGTACATAAGATAATTCAAATATAAACCTACTCCAAGCATTGCATACATCTTTATAACCGTTTCCAAGTAGTGTGGTAAAGTGGTCCTAATCTACAGAAATGTCTTATTCATAGAAAAGTTCCCCTGAATCATCATCTATTTAATACCAGTTATAACAGATTGATTGGAGGGAATATGGAAAAATAGCCAAGGTAAAAGAGCATTAATTTGTAACATTTTATCGCCTCCTCCTCTGTTTTCTTTCTAAACTCCATCTGTAAGGAGGGAGCGGCCAATAAGAACCAAATGTAAAATCTTTTTGAGGTGCAGTGCTGATTTCAGTAGAAACCTGAGACCGCGCAAGAGCTTCAATTCCATTCTGGTTGGAAAGTAGGATTTTAGTGCCAAGGCGTTTGCTTTCTTGGCTGTGACCAGCCGCCTTCTTGCCCACCATAAAAAAAAAATTTGAAAACCTGGCAATTCTACATGGCATAAACTATGCTGTTTTTAAATTGAGAATAACAGTATGCAAATATAGACTGAGGTTTTTCATGCAAGGAGTTTCTTTTGGCTGAAGACACACATTTTTTGCCTTCTCTTTGCAAATATGGATTCAGCATTTTCTTTTTACTCAATGCAATCCATCTATCTATCCTCTCTTTAGCTGACAGTAGGGCATGCAGCTGAGTGGTTGGTTATTGCTGAATGTAATAACTTTTCATAACAATAAATTATACCTGAATTAAAGAAAATTTAAAATATTACTTACAGCTACTGATTTACAGAGCAGGAGACATTTGGGATACAATATCTGTAAAAACAGATATTATTAACGAGACTGGATTATGTCATCCCTTACAATGCAGTCAATAAAAAAAAAAAGCATCCTGTGAAGGCTAAAAAAGAACCCACAGCTATAGTTAGGAGACATCTTAACTCAGAGCTTGACAATTCTGGGAGCCCATGAGCTACGGCTCCAAATTTTTTACTTTTGGCACCTGCCTTTTTATTTAGTTAATGTACATATTTATACACATCCAGCCCCTGGCTCCTAAAAGAATATTTAGCTTGTGCCTTCCTATTTGCATTACATTTCAAATCCGCTACAACCTTAAATAAATGTAGTTTACAATACAGCCCTACAACATGCATGTCTCCTTATTTGGTTTCAACCTATAACATGTTTTTCTTTAAAGGACCACTGTGGTCATATTTAAAAAAAAAATATTATTTTGAAGAACTACACTTCAAATTATACAACACATTTTGTGAAGGTAAATAAAGATGATATAGACTCTACTTTTATTACCTTTTTATATGCTATTATGCTGCTATGCAAGCCCCCAATTTTGATTTATGCAGAATGAGAATGGAAAGAGACATAGGAAGTTTATGTCTACAAAGTGGGAATTTGGCATCTGCCAGTGCTTTCAATGGCTGCAAAGGGAAGCTCATTCATTTACAATACACAACCCCCTGAAAAGTAACAAGCAGCAGGCAAGAGTCTGTAATATCATATTTAGATGCTGAAAGTGATGTATATGGAGAAATGCATATCCGTATTACACAGGTATTTATTTCAACCTGTCTACTACTTACCTATTTCCTGTAGCACCTTATTCTGAAGCCATTACACAATCAGTCGTGTTTAAAGGTGGATCAGTTTCAAGAATGAAATAATGATTGACACCAGCATACCTGCCACCCTGTTACTCTGTACTTCTCAAATGTTTTTCTTTTGAAGAGAAACGCCAACATATACAGTGCCTTGCAAAAGTATTCACCCCCCTTGGCATTTTTCGTGTCTTGTTGCCTCAAAACGTGGATTTAAATTAGATTGTTTGAGGATTTGCATAATTTAATTTACAGAACACGCCCACAACTTTGAAGATGTTTTTTTTTATTGTGAAGCAAACAACAAATAGGACAAAATAACAGAAAAAAGTCAATGTGCATAACTATTCACCCCCCTAAACTCAATACATTGAAGAGCCAACTTTTGCGGCAATCACAGCTCCAAGTCGCTTTGGATAAGTCTCTATGAGCTTGCCACATCTTACCACTGGGATTTTTGCCCATTCCTCCTTGCAAAACTGCTCCAGCTCCTTCAAGTTGGATGGTTTGCGCTTGTGAGCAGCAATCTTTAAGTCTGACCACAGATTTTCTATTGGATTGAGGTCTGGTCTTTGACTAGGCCATTCCAACACATTTACATGTTTCCACTTAAACCACTCTAGTGTTGCTTTAGCAGTGTGTTTGGGGTCATTGTCCTGCTGGAAGGTGAACCTCCGTCCTAGCCTCAAATCATCCCATACAGAGTGGTACAGGTTTTCTCAAGAATATCCCTGTATTTAGCACCATCCATCTTTCCCTCAACTCTGACCAGTTTCCCAGTCCTGGCTGCTGAAAAACATCCCCACAGCATGATGCTACCACCACCATGTTTCACTCTGTGGATGGTGTTCTTTGGGTGAAGTGATGTGTTGGGTTTGCGCCAGATATAGCGTTTTCTTTGATTGCCGAAAAGTTAAATTTTAGTCTCATCAGACCAGAGCACCTTCCTCCATACATTTTGGGAGTCTCCCACATGCCTTTTTGCAAACTTAAAACGTGCTATTTTTTTTTTTTTTGCTGAAAGTAATGGCTTTCTTCTGGCCACTCTGCCATAAAGCCTGAACTCTATGGAGCGTACAGCTTATTGTCGTCCTATGTACAGATACTCCAGTCTCTGCTGTGGAACTCCGCAGCTCCTCCAGGGTTACCTTAGGTCTCTGTGCTGCCTCTCCGATTAATGCCCTCCTTGCCCGGTCCGTGAGTTTTGGTGGGCAGCCGTTCATGGCAGGTTTGCTGTTGTGCCATGTTCTTTCCAATTTTTGGTTATGATATAATGGATGGTGCTTCTGGGGATCATCAAAGATTTGGAATTTTTTTTATAACCTGTCCCTTACTTGTTTGGAGAGTTTCTTGGTCGTCATGGCAGTGTTTGGTTAGTGGTGCCTCCTGCTTAGGTGTTGCAGCCTCTGGGGGCCATTCAAAAAAGGTGTGTGTATGTAATCATGTGACACTTAGATTGCACACAGGTGCACATCATTTCACTAATTATGTGACTTATGAAGCCCATTAAAAGCTCTGGTGCAACCAATTACCTTCACAACAAAGGGGGTGGATACATACGCACATGACAATTTTCTGTTTTCTATTTCTAAAACTTAGACCGCTTCACCAACTTAGACTATTGTTCAGATTAACAAAACATTGAATTTAAGGCTGTAATGTAACAAAATAGGTAAAAAGTCAAGGGGGGCTGAATACTTTAGCACTAGTCCCTTTATTTTAGCCTGACCATGACTATCTTTCTTTGAATTTATATTTCTAGAAAATTCAGACACTTTGCTAAATTTGCACCAGTGTTAGTGAATTGGGGTATCTGTATTCAGTAATGTGTATACCTCTCTGGTCACCTTTAAATGTTAGGGCTGCCTTTTGTGTACCAAAACAGGATAATCCAGGGGGCTGAGAGGTTCATTAATCATTTAAGATGGGAATTCCTTTGTAAAGGGATGTCAACTTTCAACCTGTGTCATGCTGATGCCTTAATTCCAGCTTGGATGTCACCATAGCTTTGATTTTTCAGCTGAGAACACTAAAATGTGGTTTATTACTCATGTCTGCTTGTGGCAGCCAAGGGGTTAACAGGATTATTCAGACTGAAATGCCTAGGATCCAGAGGGAGAGGCCTTCATTCAGTTGGGCCCTAAAGCACATCTTGTAATGACTCCTGCCTGCGCCACATCTCTCACTTTGATAAATGATGCCAGTGGCGTTTCCTTCTGCAGGAGTCGCAGTGAACTTGAAACACTGCATTCATTCATAAAGATGTGTTTTGCAAGATAAGCTGGGGGCCATTACTGTGACTAGAGTCTAAAAAACAGAAATGCTAAAACATGTCAGCCTGGTTATATTTCCTGATCTTTGCAGACGTGGGAAGTGTCAGTACTAAAGGATTTCTTTCCCTTAAACTTTTATTTTGCCTTACAGTTGATATATTAACACAGGTTTAGTGTTATAATAAAAGTATTGTTTCAGCACAATTCATTAAGACTAGACAAGCTTGCAACAGATGTATAAATATGTGTGCATTCTTCAACTTTCTATTGTAAATGGTTAAATTAACACCTCATTTTTGTAACTGTTCTAATATTTGGGATTTAAGTCTCAATTTATTGCATTTTATTATTTATAGTATTCTGCGCTGTTGAGCCTTTGAATAACAATGCTGTGTTTTAACCTGTATTGCATTACATTCCTGGAATTTACAAGGTCAATAGGACAATCTTGACTTAAATATGGGAATTCCACACTTTTTTAAAATTCCAAAAAACTATTACTTATTTTTTTAACCTTCATTTTTTTCATAGCTAAAACAAACATATATAATATAATACATGAATCTAGGAAACTGTGTATATATCTTGATTATTAAATGTACAAATAATATACCATGTTACCAGAAGAAACATTTTAGATAAATTGCATAATTTCAGTATTGCATGGTTGTTGATTAATACTAAAGCTGTCATGGAAGAATGGGTGGGAATCATCTCATTGCATTGGGATCTTGCTTCTTAAGGTTGGTTCAGAATCTCTTTCATCCGGTTCAAGAGTGTCCATAATGTTTTATTATAGAACCATCTGGGTCCTGATGCTCTCCCACTGGGGGGTGCACATTCTCCTCTAAGGAAGCCCAACCCTATGGCTCTTTATTTTAAAACTCAGTTGGCTAATCCTATGCATTATGAGCAGTATCATAATGAGTTTCACAGCGGATCAGTAAATGGCTTAAAGGATCACTGTAGCAATTTATATCTGTATATTTAACACATACTGTCTGTGGTTTAATTTATTTGAATACTTGGAGTAAATGCCCAGCACAATCACTACAAGCAATTATTCAATATACAAGGATACCACTCCAAGCATAGATGTCTACATTAAGGTGGACCAATTTCCTGTAACAGCAGTAAACACATAAGGGTACCCAGCTCTGTCCTGGACTAGACTAGGTGGTATCCTCTTGAAAATGATATACTTAGGCGCAGAATATAGCAGTGGAGATGGGAATATAACAGGGGTTTTCATTTTTGCAGTACTCTATGCATTCGAGCAGACGGGCCGTCAGAAGGGTTTTCCTATAGAATTGCTAAGTGCTGCATTGGGATCACTGAATATTTAGAATGTTTTTTGTTTTTTTCTTTAGTATACAGGCTAAAGAGCCTCTAGAACAAGAGCTCATGCAGCAAAAATCTCTTTAGTCTCAGAAAATTTTGAAAGTGTATTACTATACAGAATATTAGGGATTAAGATCACAGCCTGTAGCAGAACTGCCTGGAAATAAAGCAAGAAAATAAACTATAAAAAGCTTCTGGTTTTAATGAACATATTAATGATGGTACCCGAGTGCAGCTCTCCACTGATAGGGCCCTCAGAGACTGTGCAGGCAGGTCCCATTTCCAGCAGTGCGCAGGTCCTGCTGCTGTGTGAGGTGTGTGATGGCAGGGAATACAGCTGCAGAAAAGTAAAATATAACTCAAGCTGTCACCTTGAAATAAGAGGTTTGTCTGGAATTTATGCTCTGAGTTATACAGGCCAGCGTCTGTCATTAACTGAAGCTGCTACTGCTTGTCTGAATACAGGGATGTTATAACAAAATCACTGCTGGGGGGCATCCTGTAAAACATTGCAGCTGTGGAGCTGCAGTGGTTAAATGAGGCAGTGAAATTGTTTACCAATTATTAATTTTTAATTGCTTGGGAAAGTGTTTTTTAATGCAATTAAAGCTGGAGTGAGTGTGGGGAAGATTCACTAAGCATTACATGCTGTGATGTCTATTCCCTACAGGGAAAATTACCACATAAATGCTTCTTTACAGTTTAAGTCATTTACAGAAGCAGATAAACATAAATAAAATATCTGCTCCCTATAACTAATAAATGTATATCTTAATATAGCCATTCATGTTTTTACCAGGATATTTTTTTGTTTTATAAAATCATGTTGCAATCATCAACCGTGGTTGGTTCTTCAAAAAAGCATATTGTTAATATGAGTCTGCAGTAGAGATTTAAACCACAGGGTTCGGACCTTTCCTGTTGGTCGCCTGCCAGTTCTGAGAGTGAGCTTAAAGGTTAACGTACAGCACCACCTAGTATTGGAATGTGGTACTGCATGTAACAATGAAGCACACTCCTACAATTTCTTATGTGAATTAATGCATACCTTTATTGGGGCATGAATGGGGAGAATGAATGGGAAGGAAGGGGTTAGGATTCAGGGTTAGGCTTCGGTTTGGGGTTAGGGTTGGAGTTAGGGCATAAGGGTTAGGGTTACAGTTAAGTTTTAGGGTTATGCTTGGGGTTAGGGGGGTTCCAGTTAGGGTTATTATATTAGTTCTGCTGTAGCAGCAGCACAAAACAGTGCGGCATCCCTTTGGCTGGCGGCCACCCAGCAGGAAATATTCCAGGGTTCTTGATCAGTATTACTATATTGTCCTTACCACATCAAATGGAAAGGCAATTCCACATATCCATTACATTTTTCTGTAGCACTTCCACTAACTACCCCTAGTCTTAAAGGAACAGCTTCACAGAAGTTTGATCTACTTAATTAATAGTGTGCAACTTTATGTATCAGACAGAAAGAACATTTCATTACAATATCACCTACTTTTCAGTATATTGCCTCCTCTAGGTTGCTTGAGGAACAATGACTTTACACACAAAAGCCTGACCCTACAATGTACTGAGCATAATATCTGATATTCAAGATTTGAAGTGCCGCTCTGGGATCTTACAACCAAGATATTAAGAAAAGAAGCTCTAGGAAATCTTCCTAGGAATCTGACATGATGAATGATGCTGTCCAAAGTGGTGTTGTAGAGTTCTGCTCAGACAGGTTTTTACTTTGAAGAAACAAATTAAAATAATATGTTTTCTTGGAAAAGAATCCATGTGTCAGTCTTGTATGCCCTGCGTCTTTTCAGCTGTTAAAAACACATTTCCTCGAATTAAGATGTGTTTGTTGTACATGGCATTGGATATCACTAGACCCACCAAATTAGTCTGCTTAGAATAAGTTTATCTAACTTTCCACAGAAGTATCATAGAATGTGGCAATATATGGTAAGAGGTACTGCTGGAGTAATACGGGATCTCATCCTGTCTCTCATGTACTTATGCTGTAATTTGAAGAAAAACAAAAAGATAGGTTCTTCGCTATTGTAGCCATTTTGTTTCTAAAACATTCTTGAGATTTCTAAAATGGTCTGTCTCAAGAATGGCTATTTCTGTTATGGAAAACAATCAAGTTTCAAATAGGATGTGAAAAATAAAAGAAAGTTAATTCAGACAATATGTTCTAATCTATCACATTTTCCAAAATGAAATAATAAAAAAAAATGGTTTAAAGATGAGATCAAAAATAGAAATTCAGAAACTGTGTTTGAGTAAATGATTTTGATTATTAAGATGCAGACATCTCTCTATATCTACTTGTACACTGTCTGTATTTCCAATAAGGCATGTTTATTTCAAATGAAGAGTAAGGCAAGACACATACACAGTGTAGACTGCCAGTCAAGTCCAGTTTTCTGCATGTTTCAAGTACCAGACTTAATAATGGGTAGACTGTTTTTAAAACCACAAAATAAATAAATACAACCAAGCTCTTCAAAAGAGCATGCTATAAATATGGAAGGCAAAAACATGAGAAACCACAATTCCCAGATTTACGATTTTGCCTGTGTGGACTTGCCATTGAGGTCACTCCATGAGATACAGCGAGCATGGAGTCCACTGCGGGAGCACCCTATGACCCTTAGGGAGACCAAGTCTTAAGGATAACATGCATATATACAAAAACAAGGCCGCATGTCCTCAATCTGAGTCTGGACAATCCTAGGCAGGTTTGGTCAGTGTTTGTGGTAATGTATTCAGAGGGCAGCCTCTTTTAGCTCTGGGTGGGTTATTATGCCCATTGAACAACCCACAGTAGGTTAGTTCTTTCTCAGATTGAGAGCCCCAGACCTTGTTGCATATAAATATGGAATATTAGAGGTCCTATTGTATTTATAAATGTGGATGTGTGCTGACATCTTTCTGTATTTGATAGGTTGGGTATATTCATTTTTTAATTCCAACTATTGCTTAAATGTAGAAAGTGCCATTTTATTTAGGATCATTTTGCAGTTCTAGTATAATGTCATGTAAAATGCTTGTAGTTATATTTATAACCCTGAATGCTCTAAATATATATTTGTTTCTCCTTACAGGTCCCCTACGTTCTTCTGAACAGCTCTACCCCAGAGACCAGGCCAAGGATGCATCCGGTTGTCTTTGGTGAAAGTATTGAAGTAAATCCAGAACCAGTACAAGAAATCAGGTAATGCAGAAATATTGGAAATAACAGACCGCTCAGTAAAATCTTCAAGGAATGAATCCACAAAGTTTCTCTTCTGGGACTCAAGATTCAGGACTTAAAAATCACAGAGGTATTTTAGAGGCACACAGTGGTATGATTTAAAACTATAGGCAACTATAAGTAAAAACAAATACCTTTCTGAATAATCCACAACATTTAGACTGATATCAGTTTTCTAATGAGGTGATTATTACCAACAACGTTTCATTACCTTTATGAGGCTTTGAATGTATTGTTTAACCTGTGTGGTATGAACATATTTTCAGTGTAAAGCCATATACAAATGAAACAAAATGGGTGTGTTCAGACTCTAGGAAGTAGTTAACTTAACCAAGGCATCATCAGAGTTTCATTTTTAAGAGGCTTCTAGATGAAGATGTTTTATTTGTTTCTGGAGGAGAGTCAGTACAATAATTTGCAAAGTTGAGCACTGGAATGGATCAACTTCTTCAATCCACCTAAAAAAAGAAAAAACATTTTTTATATCGCAAGTACCTGCATGTCTTCTCATTTTTTCTTTCTTTCTTTATATTATCTCTACACATGCTATCTATATGTTATCACGTAAAAACACCTTATTTACTGATAAGTATAGCAACAAAGCTGGGATCCTATCCAAAGGGCAGAAGATAAGCAGAGTAGTAGTGAGAGTAACCGGGACTACAGCCAGAAAGAGAAGAGCAAATCATGGACGAGGGAGACAATATAAGCAAGAAGTGGTGGAAGATTTCAGGGCATTGACCATTTCATAGAAACAGACAACTAGGAAAAATTGGAATTGAACACAGAAAAGAAATCACATAAATATGGTTCAGCTCTTTCACATCATATATAAAATGGGATTATATGTAGCTAGTGGTGCATTGTGATTACATTTCTATTTTTCATCTTTCCTTGGCAGGTGCAACTCCGAGATCAAATACGACTCAGAGAAACATTATCGAGATCACATCTTATATGCACCAGTTCCCACAATAACTAACTACAGTGAGACGATTATCTCAACACCAAACTGCACATGGAGGAATTACAAATCTCAGCTGGTCTTTGAGCCTCGCAACAAGCCCCTGAGGTTCCAGAGTACCACCATCATCTACCCAAAACATGCCAAGAACATTTACAGGACCACTCTCAACTACAACTGTGGGGGAGCTAAGAAATGGTTTGCATCCAGTGTACAGTTGGAACTTTGTGAGGAAAATACTCCTTGTGTCATATACACAGATAATCTTTAATTCAGCCCATGATCCTTCACCAAGAAGAAGACATGAGACCAATGCACTTGGCCTCGCATAGTGACATATGGAGTCTATAACTGAAAATCTTATAGAATCTCTAGGATACTAGCAAAGGGAACTTTATTTTATGTTTCTTTATGTATAATATTACAGAGGATTTTAACAAGCCTTTAATGAATTCAAAGGCTGGTTTCCACGTTAAATATCATATTGATTATGAAACTGATAATTCCAGAGTGGACAATATGTTGTATTAAGTAATAGTTTTTAATGGACCAACAAAAATATCCATAACTGAATTGCAGAATTATGGAAGCCCAAAGTTTCTTCTTCATGTGGGAAAACTATAATAGTGGAAGCATTACCCACTTTAGATTCTGCTGGGAATCTAAGGCCAGACTGGAAAGAAGGGAAGATGCAACGGATCTGAAAGTTATTGGATTTTTATTAGGCAATGTAGAAAGCATGCACGATGGATAGAAGGCTCTGAAGTTATGTATAAAGGGGTTAATGCAACGATACAATAGTAATGCTACTCACTAGGTATCAAAATGAATTGCACAGGAGTAGAGCTACACCCACAGAATGTATGACAGAGTGTCAAGTATTTAGTCCCTCTTCATGTGGAATAATTTACATACAACATAGATAAGTAAATACTTGGTTCTCCTTTTGGAATTTGTGTTCCAAAGCACTGTATTATAAGCCTCTTTGATCCTATTAAAGGATCTTTCTCAAGGCCTCTTGAGAATATGAACTGTGGATATCCTCATGTGTCATCTTCATAGTTCTTACAGTGAACAAAACGACAATGCTAAGACATGACAGAAGAAACTAACATGTTCATCAAACCAGGAGAGGCTCAATGGGAGATTATATTTTACGCAATTGTTCATTAATGCCCTAGCACTATGTTCTAGATTGTATTGATAATTAAAAATGGTGTTTAATATGTATATAAGGCATAGCATACATTTGTAACATAATTTATATATCACATATTATGCAACCAGAAAACATGACCATAGGTGTTAGCAAAAATGCTAAGTTATTAGAGTTAAAAACCAAGGCACACTCATATGAGCCTGAAACTCAACCATTTTGTACATCGCTTGGATTATATTCTGGATAATACATCATTTACATAATTTTATGGATTGTATGGATATAAACAAAAATAATTCTGCATGCTCTTTTCTTAGTCAGTAGGATGTATGTTTGTGACAAAGGTATTAAGGTATGTGATAACTACAAGAAAACATAAACCGTTTTCTGTGGTAACCCAGCTGTGTCTCGTGATTAGAAACTAAAGGTTGGGGACAACTGAAGATGCAACATTCAAAATGACCAGATTTCCAGTAAATAGTATGGAGAAAATATACACAATGGGCAAGAAAGGATTTAAAAACAACAAATGATTACTATAATGTGTATATACCGTAGGTATATGCAGCATGTACATGGGATTTGGATGTGAATAGTCTATTCCATATAATGTGATAGTGTACTCAACTGCAAGAGGTGAATTGGTAGGTTTTTAAATTAGGTTATTAGTGAAACTAGCAGTAGTATATGGTAGTGAGGTTATTCTTGTATAATATGTATTAGCGTATACTGTAGGGTCTGGCACATGTTTCTTTTTCATATGGATTGAAAAAATACCCCATTTCTCGGTTGACTGGGGTTATAGTGGCAACACAATGTAATATTTAATGTGGAAACCTGCACTGTTTATTAAAGGTTTAGTAAATACGTGTAATATACAAATGGATGGGTGCAGCTTGGCACACAAATGTTCAGTCTGTCATTGATAATCAGTATAATTGGCATGTGAATACACCGTTTTTTAAAACTTTCACTGGTAAAGATACCTATACAACATCATTTTGCAACTCTCACTATTAATGAAAGAAAATGGGTGGGGGAGCAGTGTTATAATTTCTGATATACACACTGGTTTTTGTGGATATTTTCTGGCTACCTTACTCTTAGTTTTACTTAGATTTTTTTTCTTTAAAAAAGAAGTTCTAAAACTTGGAAGTGGGACTAAATTGGGCCAGGAACCTCTGTGATAAAGCAATACACCCATTTTAGTTGTAAATACAATGAACACTATAATTTAAATGGTTTTGCAAGAAACTTTCCTCAATTTAGGTCTGCAGAATAGCATTTCAGACCAACCTCCACACTGCTCAATATTACTGCCTACACAATGGCCCTTATTCAATTGAGCAATTGTTGGTTACTGGAGCCCGTAATGTAGTCCTTAAACTAATTTGCTATTCAATTGGCGTCTTTTAGCTACCGTCAAACGATTTGCGGGTAACAGGGTGAAAATTCCTGCTGTTGTTAAAATCATAACTCTGACCCATCTAAGCCTTTGATCTTTCAAGCCTGTAAATGTTTCGCACCCAAATGTAGAAGAAAATCCTAGTAACACCTGATCGCAGCACTGGAAATGCAAATATATAAGCAATACTGCACTTTAAAAGACTGTAAAAGCCATGAAACACATTAGAATTAATTGCACAACAGTCTAAAGCTCGCAAATCTGCAATCAAAACATTTTTGTTTTTTAGGTTTCATTTCCGTTATCTAAATCTCAGGACTCAAGGAGTTAATACTTATCAGGCCACCCACATGGACTAGAACAGTATCCTCATTCATTTTTATTATTGTACATTGCCGGATTGCGAGTCTGATTGCATATCGGACTTCTAAACGCTAACTGATTTTGTTTTAACCTCCATGTTTTACTGATGTCATGATGACGGCCTCATTTACTATTGGGTGTTTCTAAATCCTTAGTTACGGCCTTGCTTAATTGATAATGATCATGCTCTGAAATGCTACTTATGGATGCGTGGTTTACTGTTTAGGTTTTCTGCCAGGTAGTTGCGGGCTTGATCAATCTAATCGCTCTGTAACTATTGCAAATTGAATAGGGGCTAATGAGCCCGCAGTGGCCATTGTACAGTCCGTATGTCTGCGGGCTTGAAATTAGCTGGAGTTACAGAGCGATTAAATTAGAAAAGCCTGCAAGGAAATGAACGGAATCCAAATCCGTAAACCATGCTTCGGCATGTAGCAAATTATTCAAATTTGTAGTTACAGGTTTAGACTGAGCCAATAGTAAAAGAGACCATCATCGTTACTTCACTAAAACATGGATGTTACATTTCAATCACTTACGGTTTTGACATCCGAGTTGCAATCGGACTCACATTCCAGAAATAATGCAATATGAAAAAAAATCAATATATATAATATTGTAGTCCATGCAAGTTATATGTATTAACACATTGATTGCCGGGATCAATATAACATGGAAATTAAACATAAAAAATAATTTTATATTGCAGATTTGCGAGCTTGAGAATGTTGTGCTCTTCATTTTAATACATTACATCGCTTTCCCTGTAATTTAAAATACAGTATTGTGTTTTATATTTGCTTTTACAGTGCTACGGACAGGAGTTTAACCCACTTGGGGGTGCTCTCTACTACCCGTAGGATTTTTGGCTAAATTTGCCATTTAAGGGTGGGAAAACAATTGCTGCTTAAGGACTTGTAGCAATTTAATAGCAATTTGTGATTGATCTTTCAATCCCGTAAATGTTACAAAGGCTTAGCTGGGTCGGAGTTCAGATTTTGTCCGCCTGTAACTGGCAGATTAAAGAGGGCAATTTGATAGCCGTAACTTTTGCAGGCTCCTTTACGGGTTTCTGGAACTGCGATTTGGCTAATTTAATAGGGCTCAATGTTTTGTTGTGTTTAACCTTGCATGTCCGAAAAGGATCCAGCAAACAATGCAGTATAGATTTTTAATTCATTCCTGTCTTGGAAACTTTGCACTTTAAATGCGTTTATGCACCCATCCTTCAGTGTGGGAATTTAGCAGTTGTTAATGTGATTTTTAAATAGTAGTACTAATCCCAAATTGCTTGCTTTTTATGTATATCAGATTTTGCTGGCAGCAGGATGCTTATATGTTTGTGTTTTTTTGTTTGTTTTTTTAATAGCTTTTCTGTAACATATTTGTACAGGACCTAGTTGGCTATTATTGCAGTGGTTTTGTGTACACCTTTAAAGGGTTATATGCCTTTCTTGTGGTCTTAATATGTTTTATCTGGGGTGACAAAACTACAATCAAAAAATACATTTTTAGCAATTTATAGACATCGTCACTAGAATATTACGGATTAAAAAATAATTTTTCAATGAAATTTAAATTAAAAAAAAAATACATATCACTTATTACTTGTATGTATTTGTTCTTACTTGGATTAAACTACATTTAAATTTTTGTGATGTTGATTTGGTCATATTATGATTAGTAAAGTACATGGAAACCTATAATGTGACCACAAATTACCTGATTTCAGTTTCAATATAACAGTTTGAGGCAGGCAACCATTTTTCCATTAATTTCTCCACCCTGTATTTTTTTCTCCATATTGTATTTCTTGTCTAAGCAATGTTGTAATTCATTTTGTAAAAACAAACTTTCAGAGCTATATATTCAAATAAAGATTATTATTATTATTAGTGATGTTTATATATGAATGGAACATATTACAACTTCCTTTAACCCATTGAGTGTCTAAACTAGTGCTCTAACAAGTAGGTAGTAACCAGTAATAATTTAAATATGTTCCACAGATTATCAGAGATGCTAAGGCCCAAGCAGAGGAAAAAGCACTGCATGTACAGTTAACATTTGTGACCCAATTTTGCAAAGTATATTGATGAAAAGAACAAATGCATGAAGTCAAAGCCCACTGTTAATAGTGTGTGGCAAATGGCTGTTTACCAGAATTTAGAAAGGGTCAGTAATTCAGTGATCGGGCAAGGCATCCTCTGCCATCTGCTCAAGGAAACCGCAATGCAGATAACAAATATTCAACACTCTACATGCACTCAACACTCTACACGAATCCAGTAAGAAAAAAGTGATTTAAACTTTCTTGTTCAAAAACCGCAAGGAGAGGCTCCAGCTGAAATTTAAAGACGGCATACTTAAAAAATAAGAACCCTTTTCTTTCTTTAAGGTGGAATCTTTTTACTTCTAACCTCAAGGGATATTCTTTTGTCAGTTGAAAACCTCTTGGCACAAAAAGCTCACTTGACAAAGCCTTGACCCTGGATGTATTTATATAATGTAATCGTAGCTCCTCCTAGACGCCTTTTTTCTTGAGAAAATAGGTTCATAACTTAGCCTCTCCATTCCCCTTATTAGTTTTGTTGCCCTCCTCTGTATCTTTTTCGACTCTAAAATGTCCTTTTTATGAAGTGGTGCCCAAAATTGTACTCCATATTCCAAATAAGGGCGTACTAGAGATTTGTATAGTGGCAGAATTATATTTGCTTCCCTTACTTCTATAACCTTCTTAATACATGCTAATATTGTATTTGCCTTTGCAGCTGCTGCTTGGCTTTGAGCAATGTTACCTAGGTGGTTGTCTACAAGCACTCCCAAATCCCTTTCAATATGTGATACCCCTAGATTTGCTCCATTAAGATTATAAATTGCATGACTGTTTTTCTTCCCCAGATGCAAAACTTTACATTTATTCGTATTAAATCTCATCTGCCATTTAGATGCCCATTCCTCAATTTTATGTAAATCCTTTTCTGATTTAATTACCTTGCACAACTTCGTGTCATCAGCGAAAATGGAGACAGTACTTTCCAGTCCCACCTCTAAGTCATTAATAAATATGTTAAAAAGGAAAGGACCTAATACTGAACCCTGAGGAACCCCACTTAGCACATTAGTCCAATCGGGAGTATGTTCCATTTACAACAACCCTTTGCTTCCTGTCTTTTAGCCAGCTCTCAATCCATGTACAATAGCCTCCCATGTGGCACTGTATCAAAAGCCTTTGCAAAATCCCAAAAGACTACATCCACTGAGTTACCTTGATCCAGGTTCCTACTAACCTCCTCATAGAAACGAATTAGATTTATTTGACATGACCAATCCCTCAAAACTCCATGTAGACATATTCTTGTATATTATACCTTATTGACCCTTCTAAAAGCTTCCCCACTACAGAAGTGAGGCTCACTGGTCTATAATTCCCTGGATTTGCTCGTGCTCCCTTTTTAAATATACCGTAGGTGTCACCTCTGCTTTTCTCCAGTCATCTGGTAGAGACCCTGTGTTGAGTGAATCTTGAAAAATTAAATATAATGGTTTAACTATTACAGAACCCAGTTCCTGCAGTACCCTTGGATGTATTCCATCAGGACCCGGGGCTTTATTAACATTTATTTTTTCCAACCTCTTTTGGATTACTTCTTGCGTTAACCAATTATTCGCAAAGGTAGTGTAGCCCCATTATGTTGCAGTGTCCCAACCACTGGTACCTCCCTTGTGTATACCAAAGAAAAGAACCTATTCAGCTCATCTGCCTTTTCCTGGTCACTACCGTATTGGTCGGAATATAAGCCACACCCGCATATAAGCCGCACCCGTAAAGTTCAAGGGGAAAAAATAGAAAAAAGATAGTACTCAAATATAAGCTGCACCTGTAAAATTGGAGAGAAAAAGACTCTCAAAGTGATCAGCCATTGCAAGAAACAGGCTTTCTAATTAGCAGTGTAGCTTTTTTTGCAGGTTTTACAGGATGTTAAAATCACTAAAACCGTAAATCGCTATTCAATACCTCAGTCTCAAGCACGAAAATCGGCACCCTTAACTCGCAATCGCGCAAATCGGTAGTCATTTTGCGTGAGCGAATAGAAGCTGCACACGTAACAAGCAAAGTTTGCAAATCGTCAGTGATTTTTTTTCTGGTTGTGAATATAAGCCGCAAAAATCGGAAAAAAAGGTGCGGCTTATATTCGGACCAATACGGTAATTATCAGATGGCCTGTGCCACATTGTAATGTTCCTATAGCGTCCTTCCTCTCCTTTCCATTAATATACTTAAAAAATATTTTAGGGTTAGTCTTGCTCTCTTTCGCAATTCATTTTTCATCTTCTATTTTAGCCAGTGTAATAGCACTTTTGCAAGCCTTGTTGATTTCCTTGTACTCCCGTAAAGCAGTCTCTGTCCCGTCTTGTTTGTATAACTGAAATGCTTATTTTTTACTCTATATTTTAATCTTTAAATCATTGTTAATCCGCGTTGGATGTGATTTACTCCTTTTACTTTTATTCCCACTTGGTATAAGTATGTATATTTAGTAAGGATTTAAATGTTGTCCATTTATGTTCAGTATTTTTACCTATCAGTTCTCTGTCCCAGTCTATACTTTGTATTGCTGCCCTTAGACAGTTAAAATCTGCCCTTTTAAAATTAAGAGTTTTTGTTGGCCCCTTAAAATTTTGTTTTTTTAATTCAATCTCAAATGAGACTGTGTTGTGATCACTGTTTCCCAAAGGTTGCCCTATTCCAACATTTGATACTATATCAATATTATTTGTGATGACTAAATCTAAGATAGCTTCATTTCTAGTAGGCTCTTGTATAACCTGGGCCAGATAATGACCCCTGAGTGTACTCAAGAACCTGCTCCCCTTAGCTGAACTGCTGGTCTTGTTATCCAGTTTATTTCAGGGTAATTAAAATCTCCCATTATTAGAACTTGCCCATGCTTAGCTGCAATTCCAATCTGTAACAATAATTGTATTTCCTCACTTTAAGCTATATTTGGGGGTTTATAGCATACTCCTACTAATATTCTTCTCCGCTATTTAACTCTACCCACAAACATTCAACATTACCGCTAGTTCCAGCATAAATATCTTCTCTGACTATAGGCTTAAATTTAGGTTTAACATACAGACAAATCCCTCCTCCTCTTTTACCATTGCCCCCTATCTTTCCTAAATAAGTTATAACCATCCAGATTAACAGTCCCATTTTTCATTAATTGCTAATAATTCTAACTCTCCCATTTTTCCTGGCAAGCTTCTGGCATTAGCAAGCATACACCTTATGTTATGAGTCTGTAGTTCTGAAGTGCCTGCCATTGTAATTGAGTTACTTAATACTACCTCCCTATTGACTATACTACCCCTCCCCCATCTCTTCCCCTATGATTTGTTAATCCATCCCTTATACCCTCTACACTTTCTACCCCATTACTTCTATCTAGTCCCTCCCCCCCACCTACTAGTTGATAATACATATTATCATAGAGTAGAAATAAATCTAAATTAATTCTTGAGGGAGTACTTAAATTAATACATATTCATAAATGAGTTGACAATGATCACATATAATAGTTGTCACAATGCGAATTGTCGTAACGCAAAGCGAGGGACGCAGTTTTGGCCACAAATGCGGACCCGCGCAAAGCGAGTGGCCGCATTTGCGAAGGGGGAAGGCTCCAACGTCGGCTGCAATGAGCCAAAAGCTAATTTCATGCCGCAAATGCGGACCATCGCAAAGCGAGGGCCGCATTTGTGGAGGTGGAGGCTCTACGCCCCCTCACTCCCGAGACAAATAAACCCCAGAAAAGCACAACTTCAAAAAAAAAAAAAAAACACGTACGGGACTTATAAAAAAAAACACTATCGCATAAAGAGAAAATACGGACTTACACAAAATAAAATACGACCCGCAAAACTTGGAAAAAAACAAAACTATACAAGGTCACAAAAATACAAACTTAACGGTCGAAACTCGTACAGAAAATAAAAAAATACAAAAACATCACACACAGCACCGGGGGACAGCCAGGACCTCTGGGGGTTGCACGCAAATTAAAGTCGATTTTATGCAGTTTCGTCACTTCAAAATCGGCTAAGCGAGAAAAAAAATGGTGGCGGAAAAAAATTTAAACGAGGCTCAACGACCACAAAATGCAGAAAACACTGACTAGGACGTTCGACTTTTCATTACGACCCATGGAGCTTAGAAAAAAAAAATATGAGGTCACAAAAATACGAAGTTAACGGCAGAAATGCGTACATTTAAAAACAACACAAAACAATACAAAAAAAAAACACACAGAGCATGGGGGGATAACCATGACATCTGCCAGTAAGGTTGCACGCTAATTAAAGTCCAATTTAAAGAGTTTAGAAAATTGAAAATTACCTATGCGAGGGAAAAAATTAAAATAAGGCTACATGACCCCAAAATGCGCAAAACATCACCAGGCACGTACGACTTTTGCCAGGGACTTACGAGGTACAAAAATACACACTTAGGAAGCACAGAAATGCTCGCGACCCACATAGCACATACACAAACTACGCCATTTTACAACACTAACACATTACGAATCTAAAATGGCGATTTACACAACTAAAGCAACGGTTTGCCCTCGCGCACGCAGCAAATTTCTAATGCACAGCTGGTACATTGATGACACGTTATCCTCAGAGCAGCAACAGGCCAACTGTACATTGTATGCTGCAAGAAAGTATATTCATTTCTTAAGTAAACAATTAATAATTATACAACAAAATTACATATATATCTGCCTTTGTCATGAGAGCGCTCATAGGACCAAAAGTAAACGAGAGGAGCGGCTCGCAGAAGTCGCTCAGCTCGAGACTCGCAATGAACCCCGAAGGTCCTCAGAGTATAAAAAGCTTTACATTGTGTGTCAAACAGCATTGCATTGGCTTAAAAGTTTATTGCCCCATCATTTTTGACGGGCAAGTCGCTAGTAATAATACAATAATAATAATAATAATAATAATAAAAGAACACTAGGGCTAGAGATAGACTTTTGAGAGAGGCCAACAATGTTATGGACTAGATGGATGGACAATTTGTATTGACATCAAGTAAGAATAAGCATATGAAGATTTCATATAGCTAAGAATATTGTCAAATCACATATATAGTTGTGAGCATACGAGCCTCGCGAAGGCGCTCCTTGCCAGCAACTGCGACCCTCACAAAATTTACGTTGTAACGCAAACAAAATACGAGACACGTTACGACCCATTAGGACCTTGCAAAAAACGGCTGCAACACGCGCACATCAAAACATGAAAAATACAACAAATACACACAACAAATACATAAAAAGTTTACTTACAGGAAGAGGGAGCATCCAGGACCTCAAAAACTAAAGTTACACCTCAATTTAACTCAAACTAAAAGAGTTTAGACACTAAAAAATTCTCTAAGCGAGAGAAAAAATGGCCACAGAAAAAACGAAAACGAGGCTACAGCAGTCTAAAGACGCAAAACACCACCAAACACCTACGTATTTGCCGAAAAACACCTACGAGATTAGAAAACAAGGACGTAACCCGCGCAATCCCAAAAACATTACAAACACAACAAATACAAACAACAAACACATAAAAAGGTTACTCACAGCAAGGGGGGGCACCAAGGACCTTTGCAAGTGAAGTTACACCTTGATTTAACCACAAATTTCAGAGTTTAGAGACCCGAAAATCACCTAAGCGATAGAAAAAAAGGTCACCGAACAAAACAAAAAAGGGGCTAAAGGTCCCTAAACACTCAAAACACTACCATAAACACGCAAAACACCACCAAACAGCTACGGATATTCCGAAAAAGCCCAATTAAACAGCTACGGATATTCAGAAAACCTCGCACGACATAGAAAACGAATATTACGAAAAACTTGCACAACGCTACATCAGCCACATTATATAAACCAAACACCCTTAGCTCACTTACAATTTCATTGCCGTAATTTTTGACGGGCAATTCGCTAGTATGTAGTATTGTCAAGAGTTGTCTTTCCATCTGGTTCACTGATAAGGATTTTAAAAAGATTTTGGATGAAGGTTATACAGCGCCTTGCAAACGTATTCACCCCCTTGACTTTTTACCTATTTTGTTAAATTACAGCCTTAGGTTCAATGTTTTGTTAATATGCATTTTATGTGATGGATCAGAACACAATAGTCTAAGTTGGTGAAGTGAAATGAGAAAAATATGTACATAAAACTATTTTTTAGAAATAGAAAACAGAAAATTGGCATGTGCATATGTATTCACCCCCTTTGTTACGAAGCCCATTAAAAGCTCTGGTGCAACCGATTACCTTCAGAAGTCACATAATTAGTGAAATGATGTCCACCTGTGTGCAATTAGTGATGTTGCGAACATAAAATTTTCGGTTCGTGAACCGCCGCAAATGTTCGCGAACCGGCGAACCCGGCGAACCGCCATAGACTTCAATGGGCATGCGGATTTTAAAACCCACAGGGACTCTTTTTGGCCACAATAGTGATGGAAAAGTTGTTTTAAGGGGACTACCACCTGGACTGTAGCATGCCGGAGGGGGATCCATGTCAAAACTCCCACTGAAAATTACATAGTTGATGCAGAGTCTGGTTTTAATCCATAAAGGGCATAAATAACCTAACATCCCCCTCCATCATCATCCTCCCCTGTATCTCTTTACCCCCTCCCTCATCATCCTCCCCTGTGTCTCTTTCCCCCCTTCCTCATCACCCTCCCCTGTGTCTCATCCCCCTCCCTCATCATCCTCCCACCTCCCTCATCATCCTCCCCTGTATCTCTTTACCCCCTCCCTCATCATCCTCCCCTGTTTCTCTTCCCCCTCCATCATCATCCTCCCCTGTGTCTCTTTCCCCCCTCCCTCATCATCCTCCCCTGTGTCTCTTTTCCCCCTCCCTCATCATCTTCCCCTGTGTCTCTTTTCCCCCTCCCTCATCATCTTCCCCTGTGTCTCTTCCCCCCCTCCCTCATCATCCTGCCCTGTGTCTCTTTCCCCCCTTCATCATCACCCTCCCTGTATCTCTTTACCCCCTCCCTCATCATCCTCCCCTGTGTCTCTTCCCCCCTCACTCATCATCCTCCCCCCTCCCTTGATGATAAGGGGGGGAAGAGACACAGGGATAAGTGTGAGGGGATGTTAGGGTAAGGGGTGTTAGGGATAAGGGTGAGGGGGTTAGGTGTTAGGGTGAGGGGTGTTAGGGCTAAGTGTGAGGGGTGTTAGGGTGAGGGGTGTTAGGGATAAGTGTAAGGGGTGTTAGGTCTTAGGGATAAGTGTGAGAATGTTAGGGTTAGGTGTTAGGTTGATGGGTGTTATGGATAAGTGTGAGGGGTGTTAGGGTTAGGGTAAGGGGTGTTAGGGATAAGTGTGATGGTGTTAGGGTAAGGGATGTTAGGGTTAGGTGTTAGGGTAAGGGCTGTTAGGGATAAGTGTAAGGGGGTATTAGGGTTAGGTGTTAGGGTGAGGGGTGTTAGGGATAAGTGTGAGGGGTGTTAGTGTAAGGGGTGTTAGGGATAAGTGTGAGGGGTGTTAGGGTTAGGTGTTAGGGTGAGGGGTGTTAGGGATAAGTGTGGGGGGTGTTAGGGTGAGGGATGTTAGGGTTAAGTGTTAGGGATAAGTGTGAGGGATGTTAGGGTTAGGGTGAGGGGTGTTAGGGATAAGTGTGAGAGGTGTTAGGGATAAGTGTGAGAGGTGTTAGGGATAAGTGTGAGAGGTGTTAGGGTTAGGTGTTAGGGTGAGGGGTGTTAGGGATAAGTGTGAGGGGTGTTAGGGTTAGGTGTAAGGGTGAGGGATGTTAGGGTTAGGTGTTAGGGATAAGTGTGAGGGGTGTTAGGGTTAGGGTAAAGGGTGTTAGGGATAAGTGTGAGGGGTGTTAGGGTTAGGGTGAGGGGTGTTAGGGATAAGTGTGAGGGGTGTTAGGGTTAGGTGTTAGGGTGAGGGGTGTTAGGGATAAGTGTAAGGGGTGTTAGGGTTAGGTGTTAGGGTGGGGGTTGTTAGGGTTAGGTGTTAGGGATAAGTGTGACCGGTGTTAGGGTTAGGGTGAGGGGTGTTAGGGATAAGTGTGAGGGGTGTTAGGGTTGGGTGCTAAGGTGAGGGGAGGATGATGATAAGGGGGGGGGGGAGAGAGACAGGGGTGTCCTTGCAGCAGAGATTAAAAGAGTCCTTCAGGACTGTATTGCATACTGTGTACAGTAGCCTAGCTATGGTTTTCCCTATTGATGCAGTATGACCTACACTCAGCCTCCTCTCAGTAAGACTGCAAGTTAGTTATGATTCCAAAATGGCTGCTGTCCATAAGGTAGAAGGGTGTGGAAGGCAGGGTATGATGCTGATTGGCTGGAATGTGTCTGCTGGCTGTGAGTTGCAGGGTCAAAGTTTGCTCAATGATAAAGTATAGGGGGCGGGTCGAATATCGCATATGTTCGCAGTTCGCCACGAACGCGAACATGCTATGTTCGCCGGGAACAGTCTGCCGGCGAACTATTCGCGACATCTCTATGTGCAATCTAAGTGTCACATGATCTGTCATTACATACAGTATACACACCTTTTTTGAAAGGCCCCAGAGGCTACAACACCTAAGCCTTAGGCACCACTAACCAAACACTGCCATGAAGACCAAGGAACTCTCCAAACAAATAAGGGGCAATGTTGTTGAGAAGTGCAAGTCAGGGTTAGGTTATAAAAAACCTAACCAGGAGCACCATCAAATCTATCATAACCAAATGGAAAGAACATGGCACAACAGCAAACCTGCCAAGAGACGGCCGCCCACCAAAACTCAAGGAGGGCATTAATCAGAGAGGCCGCACAGAGACCTAAGGTAACCCTGGAGGAGCTGCGGAGTTCCACAGCAGAGACTGGAGTATCTGTACATAGGACGACAATAAGCCGTACGCTTCATAGAGTTGGGCTTTATGGCAGAGTGGCCATTACTTTCAGCAAAAAAACAATATGGCATGTTTTGAGTTTGTGAAAAGGCACGTGGGAGACTCCCAAAAAGTATGGAGAAAGATGCTCTGGTCTGATGAGACTAAAATTGAACTTTTCGTCCGTCAAAGAAAACGCTATGTCTGAAGCAAACCCAACACATGACATCTCCCAAAGAACATCATCCCTACAGTGAAACATGATGGTGGCAGCATCATGCTGTGGGGATGTTTTTCAGCAGCCAAGACTGGGAAACTGGTCAGAGTTGAGGGAAAGATGGATGGTGCTAAATAAAGGGATATTCTTGAGCAAAACCAGTACCACTCTGTGCGGGATTTGAGGCTAGGACGGAGGTTCACCTTCCAGCAGGACAATGACCCCAAACACACTGCTAAAGCAACACTTGAGTGGTTTAAGGGTAAACATGTAAATGTGTTGGAATGGCCTAGTCAAAGCCCAGACCTCAATCCAATAGAAAATCTGTGGTCAGACAAAGATTGCTGTTCACAAGAGCAAACCTTCCAACTTGAAGGAGCTGGAGCAGTTTTGCAAGGAGGAATGGGCAAAAATTCCAGTGGTAAGATGTGGCAAGCTCATAGAGACTTATCCAATTGACTTGGAGCTGTGATTGCCGCAAAATGTGGCTCTAGAAAGTATTGACTTTATGGGGGTGAATAGTTATGCACATTGACTTTTTCTGTTATATTGTCCTATTTGTTGTTTGCTTCACAATAAAAAATAAAAACAGCATCTTCAAAGTTGTGGGCATGTTCTGTAAATTAAATGATGCAAATACTCAAACAATCCATGTTAATTCCAGATTATGAGGCAACAAAACACGAAAAAAATGCAAAGGAGGGTGAATACTTTTGCAAGGCACTGTAGATTTGTATCTAAAAAAGCTAGGATTAGTAGCTAGAGTTTATGAAAAAGCGACTGGTTGCAGAGCAAAAACACATGACAGTTTTGTTACCTAGTCTTTTGTTTGCCTCTCTTTGAGTTATAAACAAAAGTTTTTTTGTTTTTTGTTTAATTTTTTTTTACTAAAAGCACTCTTGCAGATTGTTGAATACAGATAGACGTTTGTTATTTATATCAATGAAAGACAAAAACAAAATGGGTGACTATTAGCCAGCATACTAGTCTTTCACCTCAGATCACCTACCCTCTCCCTCTAAAATAAAAGTCTTTCTATCTTTAACTTTCTTCCTTACCCTTGCTATTTAGTATTTGTTACTCTTCCCCAGTTCTCTGCCCTTTAACTCCCTTTAGATTGTAAGTAGCGAGTTTCCAGTCTTGTAGGGTGCTTTGGGATAAAGCACTTTCTGCTAAGATTCTAAGCTCAAAACAGGGCCCCTCAACTTTTGAATTAGTTAATCTTGTATTTCCCCTGTTCTTATCCCCTATGCAGCGCTACGGAATATGTTGGCGCAATACAAATAAAAGATAATAAAAAAATAATAAAAAAATGTCAGATATGTTGAACGAGATAAGGAAAAAGCAGATTGTATTGGTAATTACGGTATGTCTGTTCTTCTATTACTGATGATGAGGAGAGGAAGAAAGTCCCACTGAACGGCGCTACAATAATGATATAAATTGATTTACTCCGTTAACAGAAAATGTTTTACTGGCAAGATAAAACTAGCTGCTTTAGGAAGATAAAATAGGCAGACTAGATAGACTAACTGGCTCTTATGTGACCAATAAGGCAGTGAAGTGGGTCCTGGAAGTTTCTTAGTTTGTCTAAACTGATAAATCCAAGCAGCACCTCTTCAAAGTCCCAGAAAATGCAACAGTGAACAAAGAAACTAAATATATTATATATAAGTAAAAATAATTACTAGAAAAGGACAAATGTGCTGCACAGAGATACCAGGATGGAGGTTGGTTAGTTACTTGGGATTTTTCGATGTCTCTATGAATTTAGACTATGTGAGGCTTATTATCAGCCATCTTATATTTATGGACATATAAATGATCCACGGTGCATCTTTTCATCAATTCAGTTCCCCAGAAGATTTGAAAGTGCTAGTGTTACTGGATGAGTAGCTTAAATAGATGGTCATAATGATTGTGTCTTCTGGCAACAAATAGGTTAAACAAGCAAGCGATTTGTACGCTGTCTGTATGGTGTTTATAATTATGCAAAGTTTAGGTTTCCTGTCACTTTGCATTTTTATTTGAGGATGTTACCACATTTGCTTATTGTTACCAAATTGTTGGTACAGTGTCTCCAAAAATATTTAGACAGTAATATAATACAGCTTGTGTTAACGTGTGCCAAGATCTCCTCAGGTAACCTTGATATTGCATTGATGCTCTCGATTATTTTGCTCCCATAGGAGTGTTTGATATAATATTCATAATGAAGCATGTAACATGACTTGGTTAAAATAAAATGAAGGCCACACATCCGGAACTACAAAATGTTTTTCCAATGGTCAAACCAGACCTCTACCCTAATAAATAATGCAGTCCAATCAACCAAATTACAATGTCAAATACAAATCCTTGCTCACACTATAAAATGCTGCCACACAAATAATGCTAAGTCAGACTTAATTAATCCAGACACAGTTATTAACACTTATTACCTTTGCCTACAAATACATATGCAATCTCTTCAACAACAATCCTGCCATATAATACCATGTAATAGGTGTGAAATTAACTTATAATGTGATGCGTCTGAACTGCAATGTTCATGTGCAATAATAGACTTTATATATATGTTGTCAATGGGTGTGATACCCATCACCTACACATATGACATTATGCTTACTGCAGTGGAGGTAAAGTCTGTACAGTGAGTGCCAACAACAGTCCAGGATTGCAGTATCTTTCTGCTTATGTATTCATAATCATTGGTGCATGACTACAATTAATATAAAATAGTTATTTACCGGGACTCAATCTAAGAAACCTGAATACACAAGCAGAAATACAGTGCCTTGCAAAAGTATTCACCCTCCTTGACTTTTTATCTATTTTGTTATATTACAGCCTTAAGTTCAATGTTTTGTTAATCTGAATGTTATGCGATGGATCAGAACACAATAGTCTAAGTTGGTGAAGTAAAATGAGAAAAATATATATATACATTTTTTTTTAGAAATAGAAAACAGAAAATTGTCATGTGCGTATATATTCACCCCCTTTGTTATGAAGCCCATAAAAAGCTCTGGTGCAACCAATTACCTTCAGAATTCACATAATTAGTGAAATGATGTCCACCTGTATGCAATCTAAGTGTCACATGATCTGTCATTACATATACACACCTTTTTTGAAAGGCCCCAGATGCTGCAACACCTAAGCAAGAGGCACCACTAACCAAACACTGCCATGAAGACCAAGGAACTCTCCAAGCAAGTAAGGGACAATGTTGTTGAGAAGTACAAGTCAGGGTTAGGTTATAAAAAAATATCCAAATCTTTGATGATCCCCAGGAGCACCATCAAATCTATCATATCCAAATGGAAAGAACATGGCACAACAGCAAACCTGCCAAGAGATGGCCGCCCACCAAAACTCACGGACCGGGCAAGGAGGGCATTAATCAGAGAGGCAGCACAGAGACCTAAGGTAACCCTGGAGGAACTGCAGAGTTCCACAGCAGAGACTGGTGTATCTGTACATAGGACAACAATAAGCCGAGGAATATACTATCTGTAGACAGCTAAAAAGTGACTAAATAAAAGGGCTCTACCAGAATCTGTCTGTAAAGGAAAACAATACTAAGAGGTTTAATGTTTAATGAAGGTCTATATAGGCCTACACTTATATCTAATAGCCTTTTACAATGAGAAAGCTCAGTCTATTGAGCGTAACGCATTTGGTCTTTTTGTGATTTTATCTTGCCTTTTTCTGCATATATCAGCGTTCTGTATACTCTGGCCCTTTGGATTGTCCAACCAGCAGGCTGCCATCTATTTTTGGACTTTACTCACATGGACACCTGAGATTTCAACTGAGAATTGCCTGCTTTTGGAACCACAACTGAGCTGGACTTATGAGGACTATAGCTAATTTATAAACAATACAAATACCTCATATGACTGAGGTCTTCCAATGTGAGTGCTTTGATTGTTTTTATATTACTTCTTGATTAAACTCCTTTTATTGCAACATCTGGTGTGTGTTTCTCTCCCTCATTCCCTTTTTTATGGCAGAGTGGCCAGAAGAAAGCCATTACTTTCAGCAAAAAACAAAATGCCACATTTTGAGTTTGTGAAAAGGCATGTGAGAGACTTCTAAAATGTATGGCAGAAGGTGCTATGGTCTGATAAGACTAAAATGTAACTTTTCGGGCCATCAAAGAAAACGCTATGTCTGGCGCAAACCCAAAACATCACATCACCTAAAGAACAAAATCCCCACAGTGAAACATGGTGGTGGCAGCACCATGCTGTGGGGATATTTTTCAGTAGCCGGGACAAGGAAACTGGTCAGAGTTGAGGGAAAGATGGATGGTGCTAAATACAGGGATATTCTTGAGCAAAACCTGTACTACTCTGTGCGCGATTTGAGGCTAGGACAGAGGTTCACCTTCCAGCAGGACAATGACCCCAAACACACCGCTAAAGCAACAATTGAGTGGTTTAAGGGGAAACATGTAAATGTGTTGGAATGGCCTAGTCAAAGCCCAGACCTCAATCCAATAGAAAATCAGTGGTCAGACTTAAAGATTGCTGTTCACAAGAGCAAACCATCCAACTTGAAGGAGCTGGAGCAGTTTGGCAAGGAGGAATGTGGAAATATCCTAGTGGTAAGATATGGCAAGCTCATAGAGACTTATCCAAAGCGACTTGGAGCTGTGATTGCCGCAAAAGGGGGCTCTACAAAGTATTGACTTTAGGGGGGTGAATATTTATGCACATTGACTTTTTCTTTTTTTTGTGTTATTTTGTCCTATTTGTTGTTTGCGTCACAATAAAAAAAATAACATCTTCAAAGTTGTGGGCATGTACTGTAAATGAAATGATGCAAATCCACAAACAATCCATGTTAATTCCAGGTTGTGAGGCAACAAAGCATGAAAAATGCCAAGGGGGGTGAATACTTTTGCAAGGTACTTAATACTGCAATCTGGGATTGTTTACAGCACTCATAGGACAGACTTCACCACCACTAGTTTAGTGTATGTGCTCATAACAATCACCCATTCCAATATAAAGAAGCAGACCCAGTGAATCTGTTTCAAATATTTACTGCAAAATATATCAATGTTCAAGAAGCATGGTCAACAAAGTAACAATGTCATGCACAAATATAATTAGTATAGTGCAAATTGATCCCAGGGGGCCAAGAGGCTGACTCAAATAAAATAAAAAATCTTACTAACCCCTAACATACAAAAATGAATGACATATATCATTCATATCTGGTCAGTACACCAGAAGAAATATAACTTTGGAGAAGGGTTTCAATATAATGCCTAAAATGGAACTAATGGAGCTAAGGTGCATAGCATCTACATATTTTGTTAATATCATTCACCTATACACAGCAAGTGTCATTGAAAAGTATGACACAGTTCTGGAATGCTCCATGTGGGAGAAAAGGGATGAAAAAAAAAAAAAAAACACAATAAGATGGTTCTGTATAGTTTAGTAAGGATCAAATTTATGTTTTATAATAAACAATCTTACTTATTGTTAAGATGTTTTCACAGATCGGATGTGCTTGTGCATGTGCATGTTGTTAGTGTGCACTGCATATGGTTCACTCACACAGTATTAGGTAGCAATGCTTGGAGATCAACATTCTCAACTACCTGAAATAGAATCAAAATATAGCTAAGCTAAAAAGACATAAGTAAAGCCTACTTCCTCCACCTCTTGTTCACAGGGGTTCCCCACTCCAGCATATCCAGATGGTCTCCTTCATGAGCATGTTCTTGAGCCTGGTGGTGGAGTCAGAGGTACAGCAGCAGCACTCTGTTGGACAGGCAGGGGAAATAGAGGATTGTTTTGGGGGGACCTCTCATCAGGCGTGGTGGATTACATGGTCTGTGCTATGTAATGTAAGCCATATTAGGGAGAAGGGATGTGTGTTGTGTGAACCTAATGATTGCGTTGATTGGTGATGCATGCATTCACCTTGCAGGGTCTCAGGCCTGGCTGTGTCTAACATCTCTGCTATGCCAACCACAATGATTAAGGAGATCCTTCCCCTAAGTAGTGCCTCGGACTCATTGTATTCAACCAATGTTGCCAGACCACCTGGCAGCCATCATAACAGTATACAGCTCTCTTCACGTCCCTGTGAGTGGGTATGTGTTGACAGGGCAGGGTGGGTATGGGGTAAATGGTATAGGTACCAGATATAGGTTAAATGGTAGGTACCAGATGTATATTACATTAATAATATGGGGTATGTAGACTATATAGAAATAATTTATGGGGAATGTGAAGAAATGTGTATGGACAATAAACCAACCTCCTAAGCTACTCTCATAATAACGCCACCTCTTTTATTTCCAACAAAAATATTGGGCTCTTTGTGTTAGCTCTATTATTATTATTATTATTTATTTGTAGCGCACCAATATATTCTGTAGGGTTATATATGGGCTAAGTACAAGGCAGAAACTAAATTAACACATTACAAAATAATGGAGAGCCCTGTCTTTGAGCTTAAAATCAAACATACATAGTGCTTGATCTTAGAGCACCTTATACAATTGAAAACTTGCAAACTTAAAATCTAAAGGCATAGCAAGTATGACACAGTCTGCATTTGAGCAGGAAACACATAGCTTTATAGACACCATGTAGCAGACAAGGGTATGTTTAGGTTGTATGCTACGCTAGAACATTCAGATTTATGCACCTCCTGTGTCACATGTAGTAGTGCTATTTTCCCCTTGTTATGTCCCATATACTAGGATTACCACACGCTTATGCATAGAAATATAATCTTATGTGTGTTTATGTATGTATATTGTATGTCTGAAGATCTTGTATGCTTTTCCAGGCAGTAAAGTCACTGCAAATAGACATTTCTGTGCACACAGTATTCCGAGCAACTTGGGAATGTGCTGCCCTAACCCTGGGCATTGTAGGCTTAGGTAGAATTACACTACTGATCTAAGATTAAAAAAAAGTACTGTATGTAGCCCTGCACTTTACATAACAGAACTCAGAATCATTGATCATTGATGATATCATTATTATCCTTTATGTGTAACTATTTCTACAGTGTTTGGGAACAATTGAAACTACATGATAACTTCAAGAGTGAGAAAGAAGGGACTCTGATCTTCTGATTTTAAGATTAGAAAGAATAAGAAATATACAGCGAGAGCCCCCACAACTGGCTGTCTCCCTAAATAAGGGATGTTTGACAAGTATTTTATATAATTAAAAGGTAAGATGAAGAGAATACAAATGTTTGAATTAGTTTTAAAATCATTATGTAGTCTATGTTCTTAGCCTGATGTTTAAACATAAATTGCTAAGAACTAGCAGGCAACTCTGCTGTAGGCGTAGGCCAGGGAACAGACCTGTAAGGTGTATTGCTGTAATAATTATAAACTTTTTTAAAAAAGGAAGTCTCAGCAACTATTCTTATCAATATGGCTTCATTATACACTCAAGTCTTTGGCATTCCATCACCTCATGCTGCCTAGATCCATATCACCTTAACTTTCTTCATCAGCTTGGCTTCTGGCACCCACAACCCACAAACTGGATGAAAAAGACTATATCCCTATATAACTGAAGTCACACATTTAATGTACATTTTGCTTTAAGAACATACAGTATCTGTATTATTCAGTGCTATTAGCCTCCATAGTTTGTGAAATTAGGATTAATAATGGCCTGGGGTGATATTGTTCATCTTACCCCCTGCAGACACAGTGTCTACTTTTCTGAATGGGGCCAACCCTTAATATCCCAGAAACTTTCTACCTCACAACCAGGTGACAGCTTGACTGGACCCCTCTTTCCACAGAGACCATGGTAATACACCTTAAACTCCCTGTGGGAAATGAAGCATTTCGATACTAAACATGCGAAGGGGATCCTCATACTTATCATTACAATCGTAAGTCATATACATGCCCCGATCATACCAAAGGCAATTTTACCCATGCCAACAGGGCAACACCAGTCCACGTTAATCCAGAGCCCCTTAATAGTCCAACAGTCCCCAAAAGTCCAATGGGCCCTCCTGAACATGCATGACAATGATAGCTCTAAAACTGCAGCTCTCACCACTTCAAATCTTAGTTGAGCACCCGTGTTGAGTGACAGCTGTCAACCATGACACCTGACTCCAGGTGAGGTAAGAGTTCTGTTACTTAAGTAAAGGTCTACCTCTTAGAAAGGAGACACCAAGGATAACAATCTGGCAGTTAATGAGTGACCCATACTCATAAACATGAAGGTACTATCGTTGCTAGGGATCTCTCAGACTGTTTTCCCTGGGAACAATTAACTCATTGGGCAACTACCCTGCCTGTGAAATAGGAAACTGTAGCTATTTAATGCACCTATTCCTATTTAGTACTTTCAAAGTTTTATTCACTATGTAAGTAAAACAGTAATGATATACTGTTTGATTATCACACTTCAGTTCCTGACTATAACTAATGCAACACTTGTCCCCTAATTACTGTATATCACTCTGCAAGCAAAGACAGTGTACCCTATATAAATACCTTCATAGCTGGTTTTAGATTCTTACATGTCACAGAGTAACTCTGCCGAGCTCATGTACTGTGCATACTTAGTCATCTGACTATTATGAAGTCAGTTTGCAATTTTTATACCATCTAAAATGTTCAAATGGTGCAAGAAAGAATATGTATTGTATAAAATCACAGACACTGCAGCTTTAGCTAGAAGATTAAAAAAAAGGTTTTAAAAAGTGGAAAAATAGCAGCCTTGTGAAAATCTTTAAATATATATAAACGCAGCACCACCCATATTAAACCAGTGAACTACACAAATTTATTCCACTCTTGTGGTCACCAGCTCTATATAAGTGTTCCTGAATAAAGTTGTAATAAGTTTAGTTGGAATAAAAATGAAAATGAAATAAAGAAACACAATAGAAGAAACTGCTAGACCCTGAATTATAGGAAACCTGTTTTCTACTGACACCAATGGAAATATTAGGTTGGGTTTTATTGGTGTGGTTAACCTAAAAATGAAAAACACTGTTAAGTCCTTTACACAAAATACAACTGCTTGGTGGTTACTGGAAAAAGTAGAAGAATTTGAGGGTTTCCAATTTTTTTGGGAAAATAGACTTATTGGTATTTTAATGAGAATTCTGTAATGGTATTTGTCCAGTAAGAGGTGGAACTAAGGAAGAAAAGAGTCAAAGAGCTGGATTCCTTTCCCAACAAGTGATGTCTTCAATGGTTAGTGAGCTTCTTAAGAACACTGATCTCTGTGCCCAGAACTTGATCCATCATGAAGAAACAAACTATGAGCTTATGTAAATCAGGTGCTCTAACTTAGGGGACTTCCCTAAATCAGCTGCAGGAGCTTTTTATAGTAGGGTACTCAGCTCACATCCATAAACCCTTGCCATTGTCAGTAAGAGTTTTCAGTGTGGTAACTTTACGGAAGAAACGGCTCTAGGAGCCAATAGAAAGCCCTGGGGATTCCTTCCATTTAAATCCCTGCTGGAAGGAATACCCGGGCATCCCCTATTCCCGCTCACTGCACATACAGACCCCCATGGAAAATAAATTTAACCTTCATTGCACCTAAAAATAACCCCCTGATCGGGACTCCCTGGCTTATAGCGGTTAATGTTAGGTAGCATGGGGGTTAATGATAGGAGCAAGCAGGGTCCCTTAAGGACCCCTATTGCAGGAGTTGTGGTTTTAGGGGCCATTGTAGTGGTTTAGAGACAGTGTCCTGTTGTTTTAACTGCTATCGCGGCACCCAGCAAAGGCTTTTAAAGCCCTTACGGGTGGTCTTTGGTCCCTGTAAGAATATCTTAATTTTTTGTGAGTTAGGGGAGTGCTCTAGTTTGCGAGTGATTGGAATATTTTTATTAGCATTGGGTTTGGGTGTCAGAGTGTCAGGGAGTAACTCATAATTTATTGGCAGTGCAAAACTCAATGGAGATTTTTTACTTGCTTTTTGGCTTTGTTGTGAAGTTCACTCATAGCAGTGAACCGTAGGAGTTTGCTTGCAATGTTTTAGGGGAGGGTGATTAACATAGCTAGGTAGAATTGTTGTGCCTCTATTGATTTTGCAGGGATTTACATAGGGCCCTATGTCTCCACATATTGTATGGTTCCGACTCTTAACTCCATATGCACTCACCACATCACCTGTACTACATACATTTTGGACAAATTCAAGAAATTCACTACTACTAAATATTGTGTTATTAATGTTATAGTTTTACTGCCAAACACATAAATCTTTCACAGATGTTGATTGCCTCATCTGGGTTGTACAGAAAAAACATCCTGATATCTATTCAGCACTTGAGGACTGACTTTTCCTACCAGAGTTTTATGATACGTATGTGATGTTTTCAGATACCAAAACCACACCAAAATGCATTCATCAGTATTTCACAAATTAGTCCAGCCCTGGAAAGGGCATGCTGGGTGTTTGAGGAGAATACGGTCATGAAACTCCCTCTACAAGCCACACACAACAAATGTATAATTATTAGCAAATAACAACATTATGTTTTTAATAAGTGTTCGTGTCAGTGATAACTGATGCTATTCCTATACAGAGATATTAGGAGCTAACTCACTACTGCTCATGGGTTTCATCTTACTACTGATCTGTCAGGACCACATGGCTTAATAATATAAATACACCAGTGCTGGTAACTTAAGTCCATCTGGCACATGGGCGCACTTCAATTACACACCTCTTTAAATGACCTTTTAAATCATTACATGGCAATGCAAATTAAATACTGTCACATATTACCCATAAAAGAATTCTAGGTTTTTAACCCTTCACTTCAGTAAAGTTATAATTGTTTGGAGGTGTATTTTACAGGATTGACAGTTTTGGATGCGCAATAAAACAAGAGGTTCTGTACTAGATACTATGAAGTTCTTGACTTGTGTCTGTCACATTCACTCTAAAATATATGTTGCTAGATGTGATGTAATAATGCTAGATGTATGTAATACTGCCAGTAGTTCTCATTACTGATTTTCACTGCTATATAAACTGTCCTATGGGACAGGCATATCACACCTCCCACATCCACAAGGGTGCCCTGATGGCTGCTTATGATCTGTAGTCTGAGAGCTAAATCAGCCACATGACAAACATGTTATTATTGCATCCGTGCCCTATACAAGTAATAAACATCATACAACAATATGCTTTATTTGGGCTCTGAGTGAGTGTTTACACAGGGGTATGTTCAAGGTGACAGGGTTCAATGACATGCATTCTGTTTTAGGTCACAGTCATATGGTGCCTCTGCGCTGCATGATTCATATACCATCTCCTGGTGTCAAGTGTCCTCTTCTCTTTCATTCCACAGGCGTCTGACAGTGATGTAAGGACTGTCCTGGCCACACACAGGCTATAGAACGCATAAAGACACAAATAAAGGGCAGGCAGTCAGGAGAAATAGTAAATATGTGAGCAGACCAAACTAGTCTTATTAATTAGCACAAAAGGACAAGTTGGTAATGGTGTAAAATAGGACTGGAACTTTTATATAGCATGTCAATTTAAAGGTTATTACTGTGAGTGTGACAGGCAGAATAGTCAGTGATTGAGTCATCAGGCTTCAGCCGCTGGAGGTGGCTGTTTTTAAGGCTATATTTTGGGAACATAAGGATGTACAGACTGTGCATCTTAGGGGTGTAGGTGACACTCTTCTATAAAAAAAAAGATGCATTTTAGTGAGTGTTTGAAAAGTGACATTATGGATCATGTGGGCTGGACAACCCTAATGACATTTAGGGTCTAAAAAGAGTGGCAATATGGAAGTGATGTGAGCCTTAGGAGATAAAAGGAGATTGTGTGACAAAGCGAAGCAAGGAGTTCCACAGAATAGTTGCAGTTCAAGAAAAGTCCTCTGGATGAGAGTGAGATGAGATAACAGAAGAGAAAAGAAAGGTCATGAACAGAATGATGGGTAGTTGGGAGAGTGCAGACAGGTTGGTAGTGGAAAGGCTGACAAGAGAGTCACAGAAGTCAAGATGGCATACAATGAGGAATTGTATTTGAATTTTTGTTGCATCTTGCTAGACTTAACAATGAGCAAAATGGTTTAGTAAGTAAAATAAGAAAAACATAAATACAACCTATATTTATATATAATTTTTCTTTAATGGTGTAATTACCATCTGAAAATCTGCATGTATAATGGGAGTGTGTATGTCAGTGGCGGCTGGTGAACTTTAAAGTTGGAGGGGTGCCAGACCAAGACTTGGCCCCTCCCCTTACACAGATCCCACCCATTTTAAACTCCTCCCCGGTTGTTATATTGACCTTTATATGCCCCGCCCAATGACCTTATACTTGCCCCACCCATTAAAATAGACTCCACCTACTGATTTTTTAATACTGTTTAAAAATTCTAGAATCTTGAGATTCAGGCAAATAATAACATTTCTCTTCTGCATGAATGCAATGACACTCACCAACAGTTGACTCTCCTTTTCGTGGTGTCTTCAAGTTTAGTAGTCCAAAATAGTCTGCAGGCGCAGAATGTTTGGACCTGGGAGTGATATAAAGCAAGCAAACAAATCAGAGAGTGCAAGACCCCAACCGTACTTAAAAACACTTATGAAACCAAGCGAGACTAGGCCCCAACCATACCTAACAAATCCTGGTGCTGCAGTGGTGGTGCAGAGGGTTAGAGCTCTGTGCTTCCACAGCTATTGACCTGGATTTGAATCCGAGTCAGTTCCACTGGAGAAGGAACTGACAACCCACTCCAGTATCACTGCCTGTGCAAACTTAATTGGTTGATAAGATCAGCAGGGGAGAATCCAGTCAGTAAAAAGGGTGGGAACAGAGTAAGGAGTGTTTGAGATAATAGGCTTATTAAAGCCTTCTTGATGTCATATCATAACAATATGCTCTATAGGCTTGGGGGTGTTCAGAGGGTAGGTTTTAGGCAACATTGGCTGATGCTGCAAGCTTTCAGTCAGCCAAATTTATACAATTGTAGCAGAGACAATTAAAATTAACTCAGTTTGGAGCTTTACAGCCTGACACTCACATAGTAATATGATATAGCAGTGAAGCCCTAACGAGAGAGACCAGGCAATGGGGAAGGCACACAAAGGGTTAATTTAAAGTGATAGATGCATATTTTTAACAAAAACATATGAAAGAAGACATGACAGCTGATATACAGATATAATTACATTGTACTATCTATATAAATTTAAAATACAATATTTTTTGGGGGGGGGGGGGGGGCCTGCCCATTTGCCCCTATGCACCAGCCACCCCTGGTGTATGTATAAATCACAAACAAGGGTTTAAGTTGAGGGTACAAAATTAGTCTTGAAAATTGTGATGGTGAGGTGCAGATTCAATAATATTCTGTGAGGTTTATACATTTCTATTATATGTTATCTAATATTAGTATTATTATCTTTGTTTGTAATGCGCCAATATATTCCATAGCACTGAACAAGGGTTAAGTATAAGGCAAAACAAAAATGGACACATAGCAAAGAATGGATAGTCCTGTCTTTGAGTTTAGAATCTAGTGTGTGTGGAGCTTTCGCAGAAGCACCTTGCAAGATTAAAAACTTGCAAACTTACAATCTAATCTAATATATGGTTAATTACATATATATCATATGACCATAACATTCATGTTAAAAGGTAGTGTAAAATAGAGACAGGTAGTGGTAAGAAGGGTTATGGAAGATAATGCACAGGCACTGTTTTTTCTATATGAATGAGATTGGTAGCTTTTGATGAGAACAACATTTTATGAAAACAATACAGAACAATAATTACTTGAAAACAATAAAAACAACAAAGAACTTTACTGCTATGCAGTCAGCTCACTGAGAAATGTTAATATATGGGTATGTTCACAGAAGTCAGAAAAACTAAATGAATAGAATAGAAATATGTAATTTTACAAAGTGTAGCAGTATCCAATCATGTGTGTAACAATGTATACCTTTGTATTCCCTCACAAACAAAATGCATTACATACAGAATTCATTATTCAACCTCAGTTTAAATGAGATCAGCTAAGTGCATATAAAAAGTCTACACACCCCTGTTAAAATGTCAGGTTTCTGTGCTGTAAAAGAATTAGACAAAGATAAATCATTTCAGAACTTTTTCCACCTTTAATGTGACCTATAAACTGTGCAACTCAATTGAAAAACAAACTGAAATATTTTAGGTGGAGGGAAGAAAAAAAAAGAAAAATAATGTGGTTGCATAAATCTGCACACCCTCTTATAAATGGGGATGTAGCTGTGTTCAGAATGAAGCAATCACATTCCAAATCGTGTTAAATAGGAGTCAGCATACACCTGCCATCATTTAAAGTGCCTCTGATTAACCCCAAATAAAGTTCAGCTGCTCTAGTTGGTCTTTCCTGAAATGTTCTTAGTCGCATCCCACACCAAAAGTCATGGTCCACAGAGAGCTTCCAAAGCATCAGAGGGATCTCATTGTTAAAAGGTATCAGTCAGGAGAAGGGTACAAAAGAGAATCCAAGGCATTAGATATACCATGGAACACAGTGAAGACAGTCATCAAGTGGAGAAAATTTGGCACAACAGTGACATTACCAAGAACTGGAGCTCCCTCCAAAATTGATGAAAAGATGAGAAGAAAGCTGGTCTGGGAGGTCACCAAGAGGCCTACAGCAACATTAAAGGAGCTGCAAGACGAAAGCCTTTTCTTACGAAGAAAAACATCCAAGCCAGGCTACATTTTGCAAAAACACATCTGAAGTCTCCCAAAAGCATGTGGGAAAAGTTGTTATGGTCTGATGAAACCAAGGTTGAACTTTTTGGCCATATTCCAAAAGATATGTTTGGCGCAAAAACAACACTGCACATCACCAAAAGAACACCATACCCACAGTGAAGCATGGTGGTGGCAGCATCATGCTTTGGGGCTGTTTTTCTTCAGCTGGAACTGGGGCCTTAGTTAAGATAGAGGGAATTATGAACAGTTCCAAATACCAGTCAATATTGGCACAAAACCTTCAGGCTTCATCTTTCAGCAAGACAACCACTCAAAGCATACATCCATATCAACAGAGGAATAGCCTCACCAGAAGAAGATTAAAGTTTTGGAAATCTGTGGGGTGATCTGAAGAGGGCTGTGCACAGGAGATGCCTTTGCAATCTAACAGATTTGGAGTGTTTTTGCAGAGAAGAGTGGGCAAATCTTGCCAAGTCAAAATGTGCCATGCTGATAGACTCAGGGCTGTAATAAAATCAAAGGGTGCCCCAACAAACTATTAGTTTAAGGGTGTGCATACTTATGCAACCATATTATTTTATTTTTATATTTTTTCTTCCCTCTACCTAAAAGATTTCAGTTTGTTTTTCAATTGAGTTGTACAGTTTATGGGTCACAATAAAGGTGGAAAAAGTTCTGAAATGATTTATCTTTGTCTCATTTTTTTACAGCACATAAACCTTACAGTTGATATGCTGCAGAGAAGAACCCTGTGTAACTTACATTATCATTATTTACTGACATTACTCCAACAGCCTGACAGAAATCAGCACATTTACTGAAACAGTAGCTGAGAAAGTATATATAAAACATTAGGTGTTTTGTGGAATTAGGTGCTGTGGAAATAGAGGGTCAGTCAAGGTCGAGAGTGCACTTGTTAATGCCAGAAGATCTGGTAGTGACATTTGCACAGTGCGATACTCTTGGCTTCCGGTATTGTTTCTTACGCAGGCTGCTGAGTTAGTCTTTGATACGTCTGTATACCCACCTGTATCACATTTTGTAATGTTATCTAAACATACTCGATCCAACATTCCCTGTGTAAATCTGTCAGACACGTTCCATCACACACACTCACACCTTACCTTGAGGTCTGACATAAGGCAGCTGATGATGGGCTCCCTGTGACTCCATGACTGGGAATACAGGGATGTTTAGTTGGCTTCTAGGCTTTTTGTTTGAAGTCCTAATTATAAAGTCTGCTGAAAACACACTAGTCAGTTATCTCCAAAATATTCAAAATACAGTGCAGCTATTGAAGCAATCCACGTGTACACAAAATATTTACCATGATGTATTTGGGTTAGATAACAGACCAATCTAGCTCTACGGTTTCAAAAATGTTGTTTTGAAAAACTAAATTTTATAATGTGCAAAATTAATTTAGCAACCTTTGATTTACTGCCTAGTTCATAAGTAATTATACTGCAGAGGGAGCCATCTACTTTTCAAGGTGGGATGAGGCCTTGCATACAGAGCAAGCTTTCACTGCTATGGAAATGTGGCAACTGAAGTAAGACTAATAGAAATCTTATTAGCTTTATCAGACCTTGCTGGGAAAGCAGCTAAAAACAGCTCAAAAAGGCAAAGGCTGTCCAATGTAAAGAATAATTGTATGTAAATATAGGTTGTATTTATTTATTTACTTATTTTACTTCCTAAAACATTATTAAGTTTAGCAAGATGCAGCAACAAATCTATTTCATTCCTTCATTATATTCCATCTTGACTACTGTAACTGTCTTGTTAGCCTCCCCATGACCCATCTGTCTTCACTCCCCAACTACCCATCACTCTGTTCATGTCTTATATCTTCTAGTTATCTTACCTCACTCTCATCTAGAGAATTTTTCTTGAACTGCAACTACTCTGTGAAACTCATTGAATACATCAAGGCTCACATCACTTTCACATATTATTATTATTAACTTTTAATATTTGTAATGCGCCAACGTATTTCCTAGCGCTGTGCAGGGGATAAGAACAAGGAAAAATACAATATTAACAACCGCAGAAAATGGAGGGCCCTGCTTTGACATAGACCTCTAAACTTCATTAGGGCTGCCCAGTGCACATGATCTACAATGTTGCCCTCTGATGCTTTTTATCTGAACCCCTACCAACTGTCCCAAAATGAATACTGTGTTGTACACATGTGAACCAGACGCATTTTGCAGCACATCTTCAGAAGCGACATTCCACCTTAAGGTGCTGGTACAAACTGAAGCTTTGCTGCAGTTTACATTTAAACAAAATGTTTTAGAATAACATTGCTATATTATTATATCAGATAGATATTTCTTTAGCCTTTTTGAACAGCCTATGTTGGGAGTGGACCTGAAGATGATTTATGCTGCTCTTGGACAAGTAAAACTCACCCCAAAAACTGAATAGGCAGTCTAATGTTCTTTTTCGGTGGCTAAACTACCCCCAATCATCATAAAAAAAAGAAAAAAATACAGTTCTTTGCAGGGGATGTTTTCTGGGTACTTTATCAAAATTATAGATATTTTTCATTTTTTTTATATTTATATTTTATTTCCTAATTTGGACCCAATCCTATGGACTATTCCTGCAGTAGTACATAGTTTAAGTTGGTAACAAAATGATGAAGTTAGAGGGTTCGATGGATTATCAAATCCCTTCATCTTTCCTGTTTTATTTTGAAGAGTTGTATGGGAAGCATCACATATATAGTTGTGAGCATGCGTCCTGTTGCTAACGCTGCGGGCTCGTGAAGCGAGGGCCTCAGTTGCTGGAGTTACGAAACAAAAATACAAGACGCGTTATGACCCATTACGACCTCGCAAAAACAGCCCGAAACCTGTGCACATGAAAACATGAAAAACACAATAAATACACACAACAAATACATAAAAAGCTTACCTACAGCAAGGTGGGGCACCCAGGACCTCGAAAACTGAAGTTACATCTCAATTTAACTACAAATAAAAGAGTTTAGACACCCAAAAATCCCCTAAGCGAGAGAAAAAATGGCAGCCGAAAAAAACTAAAACGAGGCTACAGCACTTAAGACGCAAAACACCGCCAAACAGCTACAGATTTTCCGAAAAAGACGTACGACATCCAAAAATAATGACGCAACCAGCGTGACCCGAAAAACATTACAAACACAATAAATACACACAACAGACACATAAAAAGATTACCCACAGCAAGGGCGGGCACCCAGGACCTCTGCAAGTGAAGTTACACCTCGATTTACGTACACATTTTTTAGGTTTAGGGTTTATTTAGGCATTTGGGAGCTTGACATCTCCTGGTAGATGCGATGGGCCTGAGCCTGTATCAGCTCACAGAGTGGGAGTCTACTAGCATGATTTAAACCCAGGATGACCAAAATTTGCAGTGATGAACTGGGATACAGGCTAGCACTGGCAGGAGCCTCTGTGTCCAAAGTTCATCCAACATGGCCCCCAAACCACAAAGTGCATCTTGGTTTTTAAGTGCTCTTCTCCATTACCATCATGAATCATAATGAATCCTTGTTATAGAGGGTTATGTCACACGCATTACAGAACACACAAATATCACAAGAGAATGTCACTAAGTTTTAATGATTATTACATTTGTACTTCAAGCATTAGGAGCATGGCCATATTTATTTTGTATTCTGCCCTATCGTCCTTTCATCTCAAATCATATGTTTATGTATATATATGGTATGTCAGTGTGCCAAGTACACATACAGATGGATTTAAAATGTACTGTACTGCCCCCTGAAAAATGTGCTGCCTTAGGTATGGGCCTCACGGGTCTAAGCAGAAACACACGTCTGTATTTACTGCTGAAGCCTGGCTCTCTTTCACTGGTTTCATTTTAGAATAGTAATCAATAAATGTGTTGTTTTTAGTAATGCATTGGCTCCAGACATCCTCAGGCTTTTGAACTTGTTCAATTGGTTCATATTTTCTATTTAAAAGAAACAGATATCTCACTAAAGAAGTGTTAAATATAGTGAGGAATAATAATACTTTCTCATTTAAAGTTTGTTCACTTAAAAATATTTGATCACCCCTCACATAGATAAATAAATACCTGCTTATGTAACCCTTTCATTGCCAAATAAACCAGCAATACAGGGGTTAAGCTTTTAAATCAGGTAGCTGCCGCCATGGTTGAAGGGGTGGCTGGTCTGTGCAGTACAGGAGCAGCCTTACATGTGTTTAACACGACTGACAGCTCTTTCATGCTCAGCAAACAGACATAAATCTCCGATACATACAGCTGCTAAGTCTGTGGCAGCCAATCTATTCCTCGTACTGCTGCAGACTTGCAAAGGCAAATAAGATGCTTCATACTGGAGCTCCCGAGAGGCCTGGAGCACATGGATGGGGTAGCCAAAGTCTGTAATAATGGTTTATCTGTCTGTACAAAACTCGGAGGATGAAGCTGCTAAAACCCAGCACAAATCTTATTGAAGCACAAGAAATATGAATGTGGTCCACAAATGCCATTTTCAGAGCAATAAAGATGCTTTACCTTCACACAGACTGCATTTTTTTGTTATGTTGTTCAGTTGTGTCTGACTCTCATTGACCTTATGGACCACAGCACACCAGGCATAATCATTGTCTCTGGTTGTGCTTATCCATAAGTTTTTTATGGCAAAGATACGGGAGTGGGTTGCCAGTTCCTTCTCCAGTGGACCTCTCTGCTATTATCCCACATGGTATATAGCTCATGGCTTCACTGAGGTATACAAGCCCCTTCATCATGACAATATCATATATTACAAAGCTTTTTTTTTTTTTTATAAGAAAGAGGGCACTGAAAAGAAACAAAAAATTTAAAGCCCTGGCAATGCAACTTTACATTTCGTTCTGATGAACTAGAAGTAAGATGTGGTAAGGGTTATTCAGCCCTTTTCAAAATGATTTAGTTCCTAGACAGACTGGCTGGTACAGCCTATGAGAGGGGAGATCATGAAGTTATGAAAACAAGGGGTAGTATTTGTTTAACCTTTACAAAGCTAATTTTTCATGCAAAGAATGTCTGCACCTTTAAATTTATGACAGAAATTTTAATGACCCTATAACAGGTCTTAAGGAACAAGTTACACCCCAAAATGTAAGTGTATTTTATATTAAAGAGCAGTCAGAAGATGAATTATGTACAATTTATGGAAATCGCCTGGTTTGCCAGTTATATCGCTGTGTGGAGATAGAAAGCTGCCATTAGAAGTTCCATTTCTGTCACTGACACCTAGCATGCTAAACTAATTTGGTAAAAGTTTAAGAGACAATCAAGTTACACTTTTACTCCATTTGTGTTCTGTGTTCGTCAGCAGCTTGCATCACCCAAAATACCGGTCTTATACTAAAACTTTTACACATATATTTTAACTTTGTGTACTCTTTCATAGAAGAGCAGTGTGTGTAAGTGGGACTTCCACTTTAACGCAATACTTTTTTGAGCACAGGTGGTTAATCAAACTGTCTGAGTAACTGATTAACCAGTCTGTGCTCCAGCAGGGATAGTATTAAACCCAGCCAGTTAGTGGTCTCAGATGAGTGGCCTTGAGAAACACTACTTTACATTACAATTTTCCAGTAAAATGAAAGATTACCTGTTTCTCATCCCTCATAGACGTCTTTCTTTTGATCTTTAAGAGACAGCTCAGCAGACAGACACATGGTTTGAATCTTTTCCCCATTTCTTGCTTTGCTTGCGTCAGTTTGAGTTTTAGTCTTTTCTTATTTTTCCTGGATTTCCCACAGAGCTCTTGGAATAGGCACGCAGTGCATTTTATGGATTCTTCTTGGTTACCTCCTTGGTTAGCTCCCACAAAGTTGTGAAGTACTGAAGACATAACACCAACTACTGTCCCATCAGTGAGAGCACCACCATATTTGTTATCCTATGCATTTAATAGTCCTATAGATCGGAGTCAAAACTCAAGAAAACAGAGTGCAAACCAGGCTAATCTTATTCAAATATACTGGTTTTAGACAACCTTACAAATATTATTAAAATGTAAGATCTAGTTAAGGAATGCATAGTTTATTATAGTATATCACTGCTTATCCCCCCCCCCCCCCAAAAAAAAGAAGCAATATAATACTAACAATAAAAACTAATTCAGCAACTAATTGAGACCATCTACAGATCAGTATCCAGACTGCACAGATTTATTATTATGGATTCTGTACACTAAGTCCTCTCATGCACTGAGCACACTTCTGAAGTCAAATATTGCCATCTACAGGGCATGGGAATAAAACAACACTGCCTCTATAATATTATGGATAGGTTGCTCTAAAATGAAAAATGTGTGTAAAATTGGGAAATGTATTGCTCCAAGTCTGAAGAGGAAGGAAGTGGTCATCAATTAGAGTTTTCCTCGGTATGCCATGGATACGGTTTAGATCTGTAACAGGTGTCTCAAAGCGCCAAATAGAACACATTTGTGTCACAGTTGTCTTATGTTCTCCTACAATAATATACAAACTTTTACATAACTGTAAGTACTGTATTATATTATCTAAAATAAATTATGTTTGATATAACAAGGTGTCTCCCAACATTTCAAGAGGAATAGTCTGGAAAAACAACAAACTGTTATTTAGTATAAGTTGCCATTCATCAGGAACCTGACCAAGCTTTATAAATAAATATACTCAATATGTGCGCACTGCGCTATACAAACACTGACCTTTCTGTTTCAACTGGACTGGAGAGAAAACAACTGGAGAGAGTGTGAAGTAAAGGTTCAAGTAAAAGAGAGACAGTCTGAGAGTGAGCCAGTTGATAGGTGTCTAAATCTTCATGTCACTCCTTTCAGAAACAGAGGGCCTCAAATTGTGTCCAAGACGTCAGTGTTCAGTCTATTCCCAAGTATTAGTAAAACCTCAAATGTGGCTAGATCCTCCCCTGAAGGACTAACATTGAATGAGCCTTATTTAGACAGATGTATAGAAGTATAATTAATATGACACCATATCAATTAAATTCATTATATACATTTGTAGGATATAATAAATGAGAAATATATTTGGTCAATTATGCCCAAACATAGTGGTGCTAATTTTATGCATACATTTCCACACATAAAGTTATAGCAACACAATGCTCTCCATAGACTGGAGACTTACAGTGCTTGTTGTTTCCTTTGGCAACAAGCTTCTGCTATGGAGACAGTCTATGAATAATTGTATGGTCCGCTAATTAGATTGTTCCTAAAGCCCTTTGGTACGGTCTCTCAGCCAAAGTCCATTTCAGCTTCCATAAATGGTGACATTCAGAGATTGTACAATAAAAACAGTGTGTACATTAAAAAAACATACTGAAATAAGCATTCTGTATATTATCAATGTGACGAAGTGCCCTTCGCCACTTTGTTTTGGAGAGGACGGTTTGCCAGCCTCCTGCCCTGCGACTATGGCCCTGGGACATATTGCCCTTTAAACACAGTATTCGGCCATACCAGCGTGTATGTCACTCATTCTGGCCCTTTACATACAGGGGGGTCATTCGGTACTTGCCCTGTGGGAGCGGGGATACCACAGATAGCTATGCCATGGAGCCCATTCATACAATGAAAGACTATGGGAAAGACTTTAGCTACATGGCAATTGAACTGTGTGAATAGGATCTGAGCGCTATTTGGTAGTTTTGTGCGCTCAGATCCCAGCTATCTGGGGATATGTGAAATGTGAGTAAATGTGAATTGCAGTAATGCTGATGGGTTGTCAAACTAGAGAATTGACCAACAAATACTTTTGTCCGGAAATCCCCAGGCCGATCCGTTGGGATCAGACCGTGTATGCCGGCTTTTGGTCACGGGGGAGGTGTGTAACGGAACCCATCACTGTTTTGCCCTGTTTTATGGTTATTTAATACTTGGTTAAAATATGATCCTACTGTTATACTGTATGTATGTTGGTTTATGCTCTGCAGAATATTAGCCCAGACTATTGCAGACCTTGGCAGAATGGATAATCCTATTACAGAGACTCCTCATAAGATAAGGAAGTCTATTGTATAAAGTGTTTTCATTCTCAGACATAAGAACAAAGAAGGATGATCTAATCCATGTCTGATTGTATCAAAGTTGCCAGGTAGCCTCAGGGAGGTGTGACCCACCTATTGTCTCTATATGTGTATTGTGTGGCCAACTATGGGGGATATGTGAAATGTCTGTGTGTTATGTGTAAAAGATACTTTTACTAACGTTTGAACCCCTGGTCTGATTCATGCCATTTTTTAATATGTTGTTCCACAATTTATGTTGTTCATAAAAATGTAAGATTTATTTATGTACTATGTAAAATCATAAAGTTATAAAAATGTAAAAAAATGTGTAAGTTTTAGCTGGGAGATAATTGAGTACATACAGTAATAAACTCAATTATCTCCCAAGCAAAGGGGAGGTAAACGGTGGGCGTTACTATTGTGTTATTGATTGTTTTATACCTCCCCCTGGGTGTGTTCTGTTTGTACCTGACTGTAATAAAAACCAGGCTGGGTGTGCCAGCAAGAGAGTTCTACTTGACCCTTCAAAACGTAGCCTTGTCTCGTTCTTGGAGGGGATTGCTATGCTTTGCATACTCCCTTGAGCTGTAACTACTGAACCCTTGTTCCTGATGTACTCTCCTTGGAGGAGAGGTCTTCCCCACACGATCCTGGATGCTGGAGATTCATACAGGGTGGAAGGAAGACGGCGTGGCTCCAGTTAAGCTACGGCGGTTGTGGAGTCTGTGGTGGTTGTGGTGTCCGGTGCGGTGCTTGTAGTCCTCGGCGCAAGCTAGGACGCGTCCATCAACGGAGGTACCCAGTCAGGGTGCCAGCAGATCTGTTACAATCAAGATAGGGTTCCTTGGTGCTCCAGTGGTTAGGTTTCAGTGCTTTCACCTCTGTGACCTGGGTTTGATTCGAGTCAGGGAACCAAGAGGCCACACCACCGAGAAGCCAAGCAGGGTTGGGCCTCGTCAGTACTTGCATGGGAGGCCATCTAGGAATAGAAGGAGCTGTATATTGTGGCCCACTGGAAAAGGAACTGGCAATCCACTCCAGTATCTCTGCCATGAAAACCAAGTGGATCAGCATGACCATGAACATAAAGATGTGCCTGGTGTGTCACGGAGAGTCTTAAATGACAAAACAACACCTGTAACTAGAATAACTATTGCAGTTTGAGGTTACTCATTATCCCTAATGAAGTTCCCAACCCAATGACAAATATGGTATAAAGAACTTACAGACAGTGAACTTACATTGACGCTTAATTTGTAGCCACCAGTCTTTCGGATTCACCCTCCAAACATGGGCTATTTTTACTATATAGCAATCTGACATTGAGAAGAATGAGTGTGTGCAGACTCCCAACTGGATATTGACTGAAAACATTGCCAAATAAAAACCTAAAATGAAGACAGCAGCATATGCTTTGTGGGTCAATCAGAAAGTCTGACTGGCAGGTAAACATTACAAACTTTAATGACGCTTACTCTCAGAAAATAATATTCAACTGAAATTACTTATTATTACCTATATTTTTAAGTTATACTATATAGGATTGTATGTGTGTATGGATTATATGAATATTCTGCTCCCTCTAGTATGCTGACAGAAGGGGTTATTAACAAACCAGCACCAGCTGCCCATCTAACGCCTGATCCTTTCCTTAATAAATGGCATAGTGTAATATCTAAATGTTCCAACGATTTAATGAACAACAGAATTTAAAGGTATATAAAAGTTTCCTGGGTTTCAAATGTTTGATAAGAAACAGGCCTTGATAATCAGAAAAAAAGATGTGTTATATAGATAAGTTAAATGCACTTACAAAGCTATAGGCAGGTAAGTAAATTTCAGTTTTGCACACTCACAGGAAACTGACATGCAGAGGAAATGTATGGAGTTTGACCTTTCAAATTAAGTACTTGGTGCTGGATTGCATCACATGGTTGGCAGGGGTCTGAGCTCACAGCTGAATCAGAAGGCTATAGAGAGAAAGACACTACATATCCCAGGCTTCTTTGAAACACAGCAACCCAAAAGTATGATACAAATGTGTCTGCTTATTCCATATTGGCCCAAATGACTTATGCTAATCTCAGCAGGGAAGTCAACTGACAAAAGCATCAGCTTGAAAACTGAAAAGATTTAGCAAACATCAAGGTGAGTTTGTAAATGTTTGATTTTGTATTTTTTCATGCAAAAAATATGTTTGCATACACTACGGATTCTCCTCTATCAGATACATTCATAATCCAGGAAACTTAAAAATGCCTTTAATGGAAATGAATTAGAAAATCTAACAGGGTTAGCAACTATTACAAAGGTTCAAAGTGTTAAATATGTATGAACAATTGAATATATAAGTTACAAGAACATATAGCTAGCTTTCAAGATGAGATTATGTAAAGAAACCAAAATAAGTTTTTATAAGGGATCGAATAGGCTTTGCTATGGGAAACATCTATTGAAGATTCATAAGTAGAATACATTTTGGGGGAATTTAGCACTACTGGATATGGAATCTCTGATGTTGAGATGGTACATTAAACAAGGAACATGATTTAAACCTAGCAATTAGCCATCAAAAAACTGATATTCTATCCATCCATTTTATCAATGATTCCCAAGCATTACCAGCCCAGGTGGTGGGCCCAAGGCAACAACAACAAAAAAAAAACAGGAATTCTTGGATTTCCTTGATAGCACTAACACAATGGTATTGGCCTGAAATTCATCTTTGCAATTAGCGAGTCTGGTCTTGCATTTCTGGATTTGATTGTTACTAATATCATCAATCATCATTTGATTATCAACAACAGTGTTTAAGAAGAAATAGGCTATAACATTGGGATAGCAAGCACCATGAGGCCCAAACAAGAGGTATCCCTGTAGGTCAATAGCTATGTCTCTTGTAATACTTTGAGATGAGTTTTAATATGAATCAGAAAGTGAAGGAGCTAAATTCTTTTTTCACTTTCTAGAGCGCATTAGTACTCTCGATTTAGATATAGATTAGGATTCCCTCTATCTAAATCTTTGATTTAAAGAATAATAATTAATGGATAATAACAAATAGTCCTTCAGATTAATTAATTAGCTGCATTCTTACAGTTGGTGATAACTGGGGTGCAATTTGTTTTTTCAATGTTTTGAAAGGACATATCTTAATGGAGTACATTAGGGATGTGATCAGTCCCAATGGTTCCATCATTTATCACAGATCACTTAATCTTAAAGATATACTTACACATAGTCACTTTCAACCTGTTAGGGAATAATTATAGCTGTATCAGACTAAGGAGACATTTACATGTGGTCACTGTAGTGCCTGTAAATGTATTGCTCCAAAGAAAAATCACATTCACCCCCAAACACATCATCTATGATTAAGTATTTCTTCAACTGTGGATCATTTGAATATATATATATAGAATACTAGCCATGTCAAGCCGACTGCTTCAGATTTTGTGTTAATAGGACAATACCTGTTTGGAGAAATGAAAATTCGGATAAAGCTCTACCTAAAGAGAGCAGGTAGATTTATATCCCTAAGGATCTGTGGGGACTTAATGAAGGCTTTTCTTTCAGTGTTTTTTTAATGATTTTATGCTCAATGTAAGGACTTCTCTATATAAGAGCTTTTGTCCTGTATCTTTATCACTGTACTGTTGACATCTCAGTTCGGTGTTGCAAAACATTTTTTTAGCTTGGTGTTTGAATGCAATTGACTATCTTCATTGTTACAGCAATTACTTGAAAGCACCTAAATTAGCTACTGCCTCTTTACAGAAACCTAAGTTTAGAAATAAACTATTATGTAACACAATTATTCAAATATGGATTCCATGATAGTATGGTTAGATCATTGGCATCCAAAACAACACTATACACACATATATATATATAAAAAATAACATTGAAACATGTTATAGATAAGGAAGTTCCATAGATCCCACCTATCCCTAACAAGCCACTGAGCATGGCAAAATGTACCATGGGATTAGTTGTAGTTTAGTCATGCCTTTTCTCACGTCTCAAGAGCGAGAATGCAGAGTCGTTATATTTAATCATAGAAGACAGCATTTTGAGGTTTAACTTATACCAGGGATGAACAAGTTCGCTCCTGGAGGGCAACACACATGCCCGAATTTGAAGATATCCTTTCTATGCACTGGTGAGTCAATCAGATTGACTAAAGAAGTGATTGACTCACCTGTGTGCAGAAGGGATATCATCAAATCCAGGCATTTGTGTGGCCCAGCAGGACCAAAACTGCCTACCCCTGACTTAGATTGATAATTCTGTACATTTATATACTAGTAACAATTCTGAGCAGGCATATTGTGAACTGAAGTTACAGATTTTTTTTTATTTAAAGCTGCCATAAAACTACTTTGAATATGTCATATAGGTCAGTGGTTGAGCAAGCCATTGGGGCAAGGCTATAGGCTGTTCCTTCCAGATAAGAAGCACCCCTTCTGGGTCATAGTTTGAGACTTCTGTATGTACAGTGCCTTGCAAAAGTATTCACCCCCCTTGACTTTTTACCTATTTTGTTACATTACAGCCTTAAGTTCAATGTTTTGTTAATCTGAATGTTTTGTGATGGATCAGAACACAATAGTCTAAGTTGGTGAAGTGAAATGAGAAAAATATATACATAAAACTATTTTTTTAGAAATAGAAAACAGAAAATTTAAATGTGCGTATGTATTCACCCCCTTTGTTATGAAGCCCATAAAAAGCTCTGGCGCAACTAATTACCTTCAGAAGTCACATAATTATTGAAATTATGTCCACCTGTGTGCAATCTAAGTGTCACATGATCTGTCATCACATATACACACCATATTTTGAAAGCCACACTGCCATGAAGACCAAGGAACTCTCCAAACAAGTAAGGGACAATGTTGTTGAGAAGTACAAGTCTGGGTTAGGATATAAAAACACCATCAAATCTATCATAACCAAATGGAAAGAACATGGCACAACAGTAAACCTGCCAAGAGACGGCCGCCCACCAAAACTCACGGACCGTGCAAGGAGGGCATTAATCAGAGAGGCAGCACAGAGACCTAAGGTAACCCTGGAGGAGCTGTAGAGACTGGAGTATCTGTACATAGGACGACAATAAGCCGTACGCTCCATAGAGTTGGGCTTTATAGCAGAGTGGCCAGAAGAAAGCCATTACTTTCAGCAAAAAACAAAATGGCATGTTCTGAGTTTGCGATCAGGCATGTGGGAGACTCCCAAAATGTATGGAGGAAGGTGCTCTGGTCTGATGAGACTAAAAATTAACTTTTTTGGCCATCAAAGAAAACGCTATATCTGGCGCAAACCCAACACATTACATCATCCAAAGAACACCATCCCAGTGAAACATGGTGGTGGCAGCATCATGCTGTGGGGATGTTTTTCAGCAGCCGCGACTGGGAAACTAGTCGGAGTTGAGGGAAAGATGGATGGTGCTAAATACAGGGATATTCTTGAGCAAAACCTGTACCACTCTGTGCGGGATTTGAGGCTAGGACAGAGGTTCACCTTCCAGCAGGACAATTACCCCAAACACACTGCTAAAGCAACACTTGAGAGGTTTAAGGGGAAACATGTAAATGTGTTGGAATGGCCTAGTCAAAGCCCAGACCTCTATCCAATAGAAAATATGTGGTCAGACTTAAAGATTGCTGTTTACAAGCGCAAACCATCCAACTTGAAGGAGCTGGAGCAGTTTGGCAAGGACGAATGGGCAAAAATCCCAGTGATAAGATGTAGCAAGCTCATAGAGACTTCTCCAAAGCGACTTGGAGCTGTGATTGCCGCAAAAGGTGGCTCTACAATGTATTGACTTTAGGGGGGTGAATAATTATGCACATTGACTTTTTCTGTTATTTTGTCCTCAAAGTTGTGGACATGTTCTGTAAATTAAATTATGCAAATCCTCAAACAATCCATGCTAATTCCAGGTTGTGAGGCAACAAAACACGAAAAATGCCAAGGGGGTGAATACTTTTGCAGGGCACTGTATACAAACAGTTTCTTGCTATTCTCCTCCGTAAAATTAAATTTAGCCATCTCTGTGTTTTTGTGAGGTCTCCAGTTGTTTATTTTTATATTAACAAATTTAGGTTTTGAATTTGGAATAAGAGTTGATACATCAAACTTGTTTTCTTCTTTTTTTCACTATTCACTTGACTGAGTAACTGATGTCCAGTTGCCCTACTGGGAGAAGGGGTTAAATCCAGTACAATAAATCAAACAGGCACAGGTTCGGTTTTGCTGGCAATAAGCTTTTTTTTTTTTTTATTATTTAAACAGTAATGCAGTGTTTCCACACTGCTATCCCACAATGCCCACTGTGGGTTTTTTAAAATAACAAGTGAATGAAAACTTCACCTTCAGTAGAAGAAAAAACAAACCTCCAGCAAGCCGCATTAAATATGTACAACTCTGTTCTATTTACATTCCACTCTATCATACAACTCTGTTTAAAACACCTGTACACAAAAGAAGTTTCCTGTACAATACCAATGATAACCCCCAGTCCTCACTGATGCATGGTTCATTCTTTCCTATACATTCCGGTTTCGTACAAATTACCAGGTTGTTAAAGTAAAAAAAAAACAAACAAAAAACAACATGTTGCAGGTTTTTGTAATTACACCTGGGTGTTTTCTAACACAAAAATTAGACAATGAAGAATCCGCTTTAGTTTCAAAATATTTAATTAGTGGGCAGTTTACAGTGTTTGCACCAACGGGGCCTTTGCTCTGTAGTTCAACATTAAAGAGAAAGCATCAGACTAAAAACATGTATTTTTGACTCTAAAGGGGGGTGGGGGGGTCTTAGAACTGTATTTCGAACTTCACTATTCAGAACTTATGCCCCATTATTGGAGAAAATGCTGAGAAAATGCATATACAGATACTAACACACATGAATGTATTTTTTACTAGGCCAAAGTCTGAATTCAGAATGATACATAGCAAGAATACCTGTGTATTTCTTTAAAGAAAAGATGATCAGTTCTGCTTGCAGAACCCTAAATGCAACCAGAGACTTCCATCTAATAAAAACAAAAAAGAAAGCTTGTAACAGGCATAGATATCCTAAATATAAAATGTTAGCTTAAAATAAGTCAATCAAAATGGCAGACATACAACTATATAGCAGTGGAAATTCAAGTCTAGAGATTGTTTTCTGGGGTAACAGTTTTCTTCTCAACTGCAATAGAAGATATCTTTAATGGATACTGGTCAGGCATCCCATGAGCAGCCATTAAGGTGAGTGTAATTTTACTAGCTACTCGAAAGAAGCCTAGACATGTAATTGTGTGCAAACATTCAAGTGAATGAGAAAACACTTGCTCAAATGGATTTAAATACCTGCCAAAACAATGTCTAAGCCCCTTTAGTTGAAGATGGCTCATAGATAGCTTACTAATTGCAGAAAGGTGTTGTCACAATGGTATACATTAAAAAGTAATTTGTATTTGTTTAATGGTCTGGGTCAGTATGATAACACCTGTCTCCCGACTTGCTTTTTATGCAGAGTTGATTTATATATGTATGTTTCCAAAAATGGTCATTGCCTACGTTTGAGAGGTAGAGTCAGTGCGTACACACTGTAAAACCTATAGATGCTTTCATAAATGGTACTCATTCAAGTCCGTTAACACGCATCACTGCCTCCTACACACTGTTGAATTGTTGCACCACTGCAATATTTCAAAATGGCACTTTAAATACTGCATGTGATAAGGGCATGTATGTAGAAAAAAAAAAACTCTGGTAGTTGAAAATCAATAAAAGCTTAAGCTTGTCACCTATTTGTTGGTTTTGACAACTGATTTTTTGCGGAGTTCACATCCCTGGTGCCACAAGTTTATACTTGTACAACATTTTTATTAGTTTCTAATGTACAGTACTATGTGTGAAAACATATCTTGCTCATAGGAGGTTGCATATTACATAGAGATGATCAAAGGTGTAGTTCCTCACCCAGTGTGTTGTGCGGCTTCTAAATAGTACCATGTATTGTATGGATTAGTGTAACTAATAACTGAACTCTTGAATCGGATTTGTATTTTTTAGGGCTACACTGAATCCTATAGCAACGATTAATTGATCTCCATGACAAATGTGACCCAAATTCCTCGATCTACCAAAGCATTTACAAGCAGGGCATTCTGGAAGGTGACCTTTTTTTGGGGGGCAACTATATTATGCCTTGACATACATATAGGTTAAGGTGTAGTAACTCATATTTTAAGTGACTATATTAAGACTAAATCACACTAATGCACATTGGATAATTAAGTATATTTATGTTCTCAGTTTTAAAGATTAAAGATTTTTTTTTTATCTACTTATGTAATATAGCACTTTTAAAAATGTATATTTTAGGTGAGATAAGAGATATTTAAATGTCCTGGAAACCAGGACAAAGGTAGCATGAACGAAGGTGCTGAATTGGTAAATTCAGTCCATGATTTATATTGTTTTTGTGATCTAATTAATAACTTTAAGGAAATAAAAAGGAAAAGACATACAGTAGTAAACACTATTATGTCTATCCCCTGGGCGAGAAATAAAACGTAACTTTTAATAATCAACTAAAATCTTAATTTAAAATAATATGACCTCTGAGTAGCACTCACTAGTAGCGAATAAAAATAAATCCCAAATTACTTGGCGTATGGAGTAATTCCAAGTTAAAATAGACGATTTACTAATTTGATACTGTATTGAACATAATATTCTTATAATAGTATTCAGATCATGTCCATTATTTGAAATTGTATTGGATGTATTACTCAAACTTCCTAAGTACAGAAGGAATGGAAATATAGAAAGTCCAAACTTGATCGCCTTCCTATAATTATATATTGCAGATGAAAGGAGCACTAAACATGTGAACAGAGCACTGTACCTGTGTATTAGAATGCCCTGTATATACCACCAAATGAATGGCATTGACAGAACAACATTCCTACATTATACAAAGTAAAGAACCCCAGAACAAGGACCCTAACCAGATTGATTTAATTTGAAACACAAATATAATCTTCCTCTCTCAGTCCTAATTAAGTACCAATTAAAAGAGCAGGGACCTTCATAACAATAATGAAATAAGAGATGAACCTGATCAAGACTAGGATTTAAAATATAAAATACAACTACTGAGCATCATTTTTTCATTTCACACCGAGCACACGATTACTTGCATTATGCACGGTTTTTGTGTGAATATATTTTGAACATTTGTACGTCAGAATTCAAATTCAATATGAGCATCAACTATGAACACTATATTTGAGCTCTATGTGCAACATATAGATTATGTTCTGTAATGAAAACACACCCAGTGATTCACAATTCATCTTTTAAATTCATAAATGTTATGCCATGCATATAAAAGAGCATATTTTAAACATTACAGTAGCTTTTACATGAAAAATTATTTACGACACTATCACTTCTTATCCTGCAGCACAGCATTTTCAAAATGATACCGGATGGATTTATTATGGGAGTAAGAATCTGTATAGTTTCCTGAAAGTCGGCCACCTTTATACTGCGGTACACTTTCTTTTGATATGTACAATGAATTGCTGGCTACCATGTCACTTTTTTGAGAATGGCAATTGGACAGAACAGTTCCTGCTGACGTCCTTCCTTCCTTGCAGGATAAAGTAACAATGCTGTACTACAGGACTCATTTATGAAAAAAAGGATCACTGTGGTCATATTAAAATATACTCTTTTGACGGGCTGTACTTGAAAATAGGCAATATTTTTAGAATCAAAAAATAAATACAACCTCCAAATGTATTGTTTTATGTGCAATTTTTCTTTTGTGAAAGCAGCCATTTTGGTTTCAGCAGAGCAACTTCCTGAGGTGGGAGGAGACTTTGAATGCACACAACGGGAATGTGACAACTACCAGTGTTCTCAGCAAGACTAAGGGGAAGCTCACTGTTGACAAGGACATACCCTCCTGAGAAAGTTAGACTAGCAGGCAAGAAAATAAAAACCTGCAGTAAAAATTGCATATAAAAGTTACAAAACATAAAGGTTGTGTATATTTATTGTTTTCTAAAACCAGTTACCCATAATCATGCATAGTTAATTAATGCCACATATAAAAAAATATTACCTCAGTGGTCCTTTAACACCTTTTTTCAATTTGTAAAACAGATTCTTTTAAAAATGCATGGCAGAAAATGTGGGACAATGTACCAGAAATCTTTGTAACCAGATCCTTTGTGAAAACTTCATTGTATAATCAGACAACATAAAAATGCCCTAATGAAACAGTTAGTTAACCCATTACCAGCTCCTTCCATTCATTTGAAAATATCTAATTTTGTATTAGAACCGTTGATAATGTCAATCAAAACCAACTAAAAGGCCTGTGATGTCATGCAAACATAAAACGTAGTGGAAAATAAATATTTTGGTTTACACTCTAAATCCATTTTGTCCTTGTAGAAATGGCCCTCTAGCAAGATGGTACCGTTTAAAACTACCTGGCAATGGTAAAATAATAAAGATAAAAAATACAAATGTAGGGAGATCCTCTTTCATTAGTACTAACCCTTGAAAGGCTGTTCTGGAGTAGCCTATGTACACTTAGTGTATGTGTAAGTACATGTGCCACGATATATACAGTGAGTATACGTCTGCAACCATGGAAAAAACATGCAGCATTTGCGCAAAAGGTTGTCTCTTTATTCCACATGTCACTAATAATCCTTCAGCAGAACATTCCTTATGTAGAGGTGAGGGCTGAGAGAAACATATCATGTGCTCTCCACACTGATGCTTCAGGGAAAAGCACAAAAGGTTACGGATCCCATGACAGGATCCTAACCAAACTGGTAACAGTTCTGCAATGGCCGTGCATGCAGCTGCTCTGCACTGCTAGGTCTGTGTGCAATAAATTGGAATGTGTATATATCTTCTTAAGTGCATATGAACACATGTACATACATATACATTGTACACAGACATACGTAATCACGCTTACGAGTCAGCTTTGTTAACAAACCAATGCAATGTAGCAAAGCACCAGGTGGAAATATCCCCTGAGTATAGAATTGAAATATCCAATCTTCTGCAAGGTCTCGGACCTGTTACTCTTTCCTGAGCAGTCTCGTGCCAGAAACTGTCTATAGGAATACTGATCCTCGAGTGAAGATTAGGGTGTCTTTTTAAGGCTTTTCAGACTGTAGTCTTTTCCCAGCTTTCCAGTCATAAGATGGCATTGGTTGCTTTTATTCCAAATGGTCAGATTGACCATGGGGCTCTGTATGTGACCAGCCAACCCACTGAGGAGCTCTGGTCCTGACTCTTTCACTCGCTGTCAGAGAGTGTCTCGTACTGGGAGCAAAGCAGCGGTTTGGGCTCTTCATCTCGAGCCCTTTGTGGGGTGCCAGAGTTACCCTGTGGAATGGATGAGGGTGGAGCAGCAACAAGACCAGTAGGGAGCCGGATAGTTAGTGGATTGTATGGAAATGGTGTTGACCCTGGAGAAAATTAAATGAAATAGTGTTGCACTTGAATTAGATTATCTTGTAAACAATAATTAAATGTCAATACATAAAATAAAAAAATATAACTTTCAAACCTTAATCCTTTATAAATATACAGCTGTATTTTGCAGGCTTACTTATTACATTTCAGACACAGGTATAAATTGCACATTTTTACATTATTCTGCAGATGACATTTCCCAACCAACTAGTTTATTTTATTTATCTTTCCTATTAACATTCCTCACTTTTAGCCTCATCTATAAAATGGCCACAATTGTGCCAATTTCGGAGTCCTCCCCCCCAAAAAAAGTTTGTTTTCTATACTGTTGCTCAGGTTTCTAACACAAATACTAAATATACTTTAGAAAATACAACCCCAGAAAACTGTCATTTTCTTCATGTATGTGTCCTGCTAACCAAATTCATATCAAATAATGTTACACTTTATTATCAGACTTTGTAGAATCAGCCCTATTAGCACACATCTTAGGCAAAATGTATTCTTAGTAGTAATAATTATAATGATTGGCTACAAAATGGATACTTATATATTATATGCCCATATTGCCTGTTGTGTGTAACAATGAGGCTTAATAAAAACAAACAAGAAAAACTTCATTGGATTAAGTTAACATATCATGGTAAACTCACTTTGTACTGACAAATATATTCTCTAGTTACCCTTACGTGAATACTAAGCCAGTGGCCCACGTCACATGTGCCTGGCACGCTGCTTGTCATTTACCTGTTGAGGATGGTCTCTCTTCCCACACTCTGTTGGTTAGGGGGGTTTTCCTATTGCAGTCACCCTCTGAGTGCACAGATGAAGCAGATGGCGGCCTCTCTCCAGACGGCTGACCTGGCGCAGGAGACTTGGCCTTCCTGCTGCTTGGCCTAGAGGACAACTTAGGTTTCCCTCCACTGCCTGAAATAGATGTAACAACCCAAATATATTGCAAAGACCAACTATATACATTTTCTATACACTTTTACACTAAAGAGACCTACAGCCCCATTAAATTCCAATAATAATAGGTTTGTGACTGCAATAATGAACTATATATTTCCGCTTCTTTCATAGTTTGACTTTATTAGCTATTTAAAGATATTTATAAAAAAAGTTTTAATCTAAACCTATCAGTTAGTTCAGCATCCTCATTGGGAAGGGGGATTTATATACATGCATCTAGAATCAGTGATGCCCCCAGTGTCCTTCAGAGGCATCCCATTTGTGTGTATGTATCTAGAAATGTTTAAGGGCCCTCCCCATTGATTCATATTTAACGGAGGGTTATTACTGCAAAATTAAATCAAAGTTTGTAATTATTTTCCATTTTTTAGCATTTAAGATCCAGCAGGCCATTCCTTTTATCTATGTACTATAATTTAGTGCTTACCAAATACTCCCTGGAGCTCTGCACACATACATCCCTATTAAGTTCCTCCTTCTGAAGAATTTGTAGCCCATAAAGGAGCCTGCTAGACTTACGGCTATTAAATTATCCTTTCAGCTACCCGCAAACAATCTGCGGCTTACAGGAGGAAAAACTCTATGGGATGTCAAAATCAGAACTCCGTTTCAGCTAAGCCTTTGATCTGTCAAATCCACAAGGACGAACTGGCGTTCAAACCTGTAAAAGGCAAATGGAGCCAAAAAGCCTACGTACTAGAGAGGACCCGCAAGGGAATTAAAGTCCTATCTGTAGCACTGTAAATGCAAATAAGATAAATACTGTATTTTAAAATTAAGGGGAAAGTGATGTTCGGTATTAAAATTAATAGCACAACATTCTCAAGCTCTCAAATCTGCAATATAAAATAGTTTATTTTAGGTTTAATTTCCCATTTGTATCGATCCTAGCAATCAATGTGTTAATACATATAATAGAACTCGCATGGACTAGAATATATTTATTGATTTATTAATATTGCATTATTTCTGGTATTCGGGTCCGATCGCAACTCAGACTTCAAACCAGTAACGGATTGAAATCTAACCTCTATTTTTCAGTGACTTAATGATGACTATCTATTTTACCATTGGCTCCATCTAAACCCGTAACCATGGGTTTGACTAATTGATCATGTTCATGGCCGCAAGTCAACGTATGCAAGAATGGTTTACAGATTTGGATGGGGGCCACGTCTATTGCGTGCGTGGCTAATTTTATCGCTCTGTAACTCCGCCAAACTTCAAGGAATTTAATAGGGGCCATTGTTTGCTAATAGTTATAGCAAATGCACAACCAATGGAGTAATCTGCAATGATTAGTGCATTCATAACCGTATTCACACACACAATTTGAGATACAGAAGGGGGGAAAGAGGATCGGTAAGTGTTGCATGGGAGCGCACACAAATCTGAATGGCTTAGGGCAGTTTACAACCTAAACAAACCTATGTTGTAGGGATACTGTAGAACAACATTTTCCATCATTTGTTTAAAATACCAACATTATACCTTTTATGAAAAGTTTGTTTTATAAGCGTAAAATTTGACAGGGGTGAGATTGTTTATTCATACTCTGTCCCAACCTCTCACATGATAAAAAAAATAACTAATTAAACAAAGATAAAGGGATTACTAAGACTTTAGTTAACACAACCTCCAAATTGTTACAATTCACTAGCCAGGTAAAGGTGGATCAACACATTAGTTTTCATTGATTTCTCTATTATTTTACATTTTGTTTTCTTAATCCAATATAATTGTAGGAAGAAACCCCCCCCCCCCACAATATTTGTGTGATGGATAAACATGTGGTCTTAAAGAAAAATAGAAACATGTGCTTCCATAGCAGCCCTTTAACCTCTACTAATTTATATTTAGGGAGGTCTGAAGAATCCCTGTAAGAACAGGTGTCACAGAGTAAGTTACTTGCTCCAAACTCCCATTCAAAGTTATTTATAAAAACAAGTGTGTACCCTAGATGTGACCTATTAAACAAGTGCCTAAATCACCATGTACTAAGAGAGTGGTTGCCTGGAAAATTGCATTTGCACTCAGGTGAACAAATAGCAGTACAGGCATTTGGAGCTTAAAGAATATAGAAAAATATACAGTTTGTTTAAATATCGGTTGGAGCTTTGCCATCTTCACATATTCTCAATTATCCTTATTAATTTTGCCGTTATTAGTGAAAATAGATAAGCGTTAGAAACAAGAGCGTAATAAAAATGGATTTTAGCCACAAAGGGGAACAAGACTTTTTAAGATTTCTTAACACAGGACAGGACATGTTTAAAGAGGGAATGCCATATTACATTACCTGCTCCCGTCTCCATTTCTCATAGCCCAAACAAGAGCAAATTTAACAAGATTATTAGGAAACTAGGTCATTTTGCCAGACAGACCTGTGTGTAGTAATTTAAGATATCTTAAAGTGGAAATTTCCCTTAAACATAAGTTAGTCATAGGAAAGAGTATGCAGAGTAATTCAAATGTGTATGTGAAAGTTATTGAGGATTCCTTTTTGTCTGTATTTAATTGCGAAAGGTTATAATTTTAATTGTAGTTTAATTAGAGCATCAAATTTCAGTAGTCTAACCACCTGTGGCACACATGAAATACAATTATTTCTAATGGTAGTGGTCTGCTCAAAAATGCAGAAGTAATGGGCAAATTAAACAAGTTCCTCACCTTTTAAATACATAGCTAACATTTTCTCATTTGAGCTTTCATATAAAGGAAACTTAGATTTAGGTGAAACTTCCTCATTAATAATGTATTCTCTGGTTAGTTATATAAGACTATGGCCTCACTGTTTTGCAACTGTCCACATTTAATGTTACTATAGAGATTACACCATCACAATGTATGACAGATATCATTTAGAGTTGTGACTATCTTATGTGGCCTTTAGAGTGTGGAGAGTGTTACTAGCACAAATCCCTTGTTTGGTAAGATTTTTACTACACAGATTCATTTAGATGTCCCCTTATCTTGCATTATGGAGGACAAAGTTAGCCTGAACTCAATGCACAAAACTGATCTGCATTTACAGAGTATCTGGAACGCTATGGATATTTAGCTTTTTTCACTGAATCTCCAATGTAAATGTGAACAGCTATAAGGAAAGCAAACGTGTGTACCAATCTATGATGTGTATCTGAGTAGCTTGGTGTGTGTCTGTGTGAGACTATATATACAGAAGTCACATTGTTTGGGATGTATACTTTTAATGTGTGTACCACGGTCTGTTGCAAGTGTCTAATTACTGTGCACAACTCTGATATACACAGAGTATTCTTTTTTTAGTTGTGTGTACTAAATTCAACCATTATGTAAAGATGAATAAATCTATGTGTAGTATACATACATGAATATAAAATTGTGTATGGGACTGTTCAGCTTCATGAGCATTTAGTAATGGGGAATGAGGACAATCTGAGTATACCTCCTAGACATATAAACATATGGCACTTAGCAAGGTGTTTGTGGTCTGAACTTACTGACTTATCATGCATTGGTGCACACAAAGTTTCATCAATGCATCATAATGTTTGGGTTGCAGTGGATTATACCACTGTAACCCCAATATATTTTATGCTTGGGTTTAAGAAAGAAGATACAATAGGGAACACGGCAGCATAACAGGCATTTTAGAAAAGGAAGCAGGCAGCTCTAATTCAGGTTATAGGAAACAAGCCAGAGTAAAACAAACAAAGTAGGCAGAAGAGACAAAAGAAAGAACAAGAGGAGAACTAATGAACATTAGAAAAGGAGGGAAAGCATGTGAAACGAAAAAGCAGCAGACCTGGCAAGGATCGCATGTCGTCATTCCTTCCATCAACAGCTGTTATGGGTATAGCAGAGGGCAGGCTTGCGTTGGCATTCAAAGTGTTAAAAGCATTGGTACTGAGGGCTGAGCGTTCGTCCCACTGCTCGTCATATTTACCCATTAGGGCTTTCCTAATTATGGCCTCCAATCCCATGTTGCTGTTGGAGCTTTCTTGTACACACTGGCTTCTGCAGCTGATGGGTCCTGGAAAAAAGAGAGGATAGAGAGAGGGAGGAAAAGGATGGACAACATGTCTCAGTATAGGCTTATAATAGACAAGTATTAAAAGTATGGCTTAACAGGATTTATGTCCCTCAAATAGCTGCTAACCTGTAGCAGAAACATACTGAATGCTGGTCTGTTATCATACTCCTCTGAACAATAATCTACATTGTCCTTAGGAAAGTACAATGTAGATTACCTGCATTATTATCTGTATTGTTTGAATACCTACTATTAAGCAAGACTGTAGCCAATGCCAGCCAAGGACATACACTGAGATGTTTGGGCTGTACTATTTATGCAGTTCTTAGCAATTCCTGAACAAGTCTGTCATATTTGTGCGGCTTGGAAAGAAGTTAAACTGATAAGGAAGATTCCATATGTTTAATATTGACATAAACTAAGTGTTATTTTGTATATCTAAACATCATTTTATTAACAAGTGCTTAAAAGCTCTGTTTTTACTCACTGAAACCTTTTTTAACTAGTTCCTACAAAAGGTCCAACCCAAGTGACTCTGTAGTACTAGATGTACTAACCAAATCGCATATTGTCTCAGCAGCATTTACAAACATGTTGTTGTGAAAAGGGCTGTAAGTGGCTATCGCAAAACAGTTTGTGCATGAGCTATGGAGGCAGTCCTTTGTTGGGACGATTTAGAATCGTTCAGTGAGTAAAAACAGAGCTTTTAAACATTTGCTAATAAAAATATAAACTAAATAAACACATGCTTAAGTAGTTTATTTTAATATGAAAAACAGAGAACCTTCAATATACTTTTAAGATAGCTGCCACATTTCAAGTGACTGGTCAATATGGGTTTTAACAACTCATACAATTGAGGAGAAATAATCATCCAACTCCGAAAAGAGTAGGATAGCATGCCTCTAAACTAGAAGTCAACTGACTTTATGTGAAAAGACACGATTATATACCCAGTACAGAGGATGCAATTATTATGTAATGATAAGTAACAAATGATTGTTTATAAGAGCAGTACAATTCAAACAAATATATGATCAAGTCTATTATAGGGTGTGTGCTCAGTCTTGCTTTACAAATCTGAATTATACTGAATTATACACATTACATATTGCAGTAAGGAAATGCACTTATATGTATACTGCTTTATAGATTTAATGTTTTACATTTGTTGTATTTGACATGTTTTACATTAGCTGGTAAAACATACTGATTACAATGTTCCTTCACTTAATAGAGAGGGGTTACAATTCTAATTTGCTCACTTGCAGCTAAGGGGTAAGAATGCACAGCACACTGCCCCAATAATAGATCTCAGCACAGAACATAGTGGGAGGGGTCCCAGTGTTCTCCAGGCACCAAAAAACATGGATATACAAAGCTTTTAGACTCCATTTACACTGACCTCTAGTTCAAGGAGATTAATTAAGCTGCACAGATTGTAAACAACGCAAACAACCGTAGAGTGGAATAGGACATATTGTGTATATACACAGCAAGATTATACGTATTTTACAAGTGCGTAGAAATGAAGGAGAATGTTATTGGGCTGGAGTTAGAGGGTGAACATCAGGGCTCACAATATAAAAGGACTATAAATTAGGAAATTGTGCACAATTGTGATTATACAAAATCAATATAGTTTAGATCTTAGCATAAAGGATCCAACAAAGTATAGAGAAGCGAAGTATAATTTAGAGAAAGAGACATACGAAAGGAAAAGAAAACGGTCTTTATGAAAAGCTTAGTGTGCACATTTAACAGCACGTCAGAGGTGGTGTAGTACAAGAAACAGAAAATAATGCCCAGGTTTAAACACCAGGAGTAATTAAAGGACCATTCAGGTAAATAGTTTTTATATACGTTCTTTAGAAAAAAAAATTCTAAACCACTTTGCTCATTATTTAGTTAAACAGCTTTTCTATTTTTTTTTCTCTAACTGCTTTCTTTTTGCAGCTTGTCTCAACAGTGCATGTCCTTGAAAATGAATTCGCTTTCCATTAGTACTAATGACTTCACTGTAGTTGTAGATGCCACATCCCCTTTGTGCAGACAGAAGCTCGCTGTCTGCACAAAGGAAGTAGACCACTGAAAATGAAACTGGTAGTCACATAATTGCATATAAAACAGAGGGAGATTTTTGTTTTTGTACATATTCTACAACATTTTGCTTATTTTCAAGTGTAGTTTGTAAATGAGAATGTTTTAAATTGATGACCACAGTGATCCTTTAATTATATGAGAATGGAAACAGATCACAGGGTTGTACAGGTGGTAAACAGGCTACAGTCATGAAGGCCACATAATGCTTAATTAAAAATAAACATTTTTATTGAATTAAGTTGAATATTAATATATATTAAACAAGCATATATTATTACCTGCTCCAGTAATTGCTGGCATGTTAAAAATCTCTGTCCCAGGTTGTCCAATATCTGGCAAGGTAAGACAAAATCATATAATCACCACCAAAAAGGCAACATCCATGACAGAAGAAATTCTAGGCAAATGATATCCGATACACAGTAGGTGTAACCATGGTAACATCCATTTACCAAATATTCTCAGGATGCATTTATAGTCTCCAAATTGTACTAATCCAGAGGAATGTGGTTCAGTCTGTCTACCATGTCATTTTATGGGAACCTTTATTTATTACCCTGGTATTTCCATCTCAAAATGTAACAAGGAAAATGCACAGTACAAAGTATCACTTGTGGGGTTGGAGCAAAAGAAACGTACTGGGCACCTGAATCTCTCCCTGATAAAGGATACAAAATATGACCCTTATATAGACGGCCACTGGACCGTAGTGATCTTCCAAAATATTCTACCTACTCTCTGACCCGACTAGCAGCTAAAGACTTCAAGTCCTCCATGCTGGTAGCCTAGTAGAGTTTAGGTTTAACTTCAGAACGGAATCAACACACAATGGTACTTGAATCTGAAACCGTCCCAAAACCCCACAGTACCACCCACCCTCCCAAACCAATACTGCTTCCAGGTGAAAAAAAAAACATGGAAACTCTTACTATACTCTGGCTCATTCCTGTTGGTTGTACTAAGCTTTTTAATGATCTCCTGTTTCTTGGACTTAACCATAGCAGAGTTGCTCTCGGTCAGCTTACTGAAGAACGCTGGGGGCTGTGAGTTGTTCCCTGGGGATTTCGAACCCATTCTGTGGAGAGACAAACACATGGCTCCTGTTACATCATCACATCCGGCCACAAGGAAATGCACACAGAACTCAACTGGTGGGATTTTCCTCAATAATTGTCACTTTGCCCCAAACCAATGGAAAGCTAGTAATCAGCTTGGTCTCTAATCTGCCAGAACAGCTAGAAAATAATTAGAGGAATCGGATGTTGACCAATTTGGCAGTACCCCCGACTGATTGACTGATGTGACTTTTTCTTGGTACTTTTTATAAATGTGTCAATGATACATGTGTAAAAACTATTTGGGTGTGTCTGCAAACTTCAACCTGCCTTGCCATGTATCTCTTTTCATAGAGCTTTGTGCCCAAGCTTATATAGCAAAGGCTTAGCTTGTACATTTTACTGGCAGTATTCTGAATGAATTTGGAATCATCCAGTTGAGCTTGCCGACAAAATGTAAGTGATCTAAATGAACTTAAACATGTTTTAAATCAATGACACAGTAAAAACACTATTTACTCATTGAATTTACTATTACAAAGGTTGAAGTTGATATAAAGAAGTTACATCAGTCATTTTAACAGGAGTACTGGAATGCACCTGTTAATTTTTGTGAGAATTAGAAAAAATAAATTCCTTGCATAAATATCTCTTTTGGTGACAACATGGGTCCAGACATGGTTCAGATCATATTTGTAGCCTTCAAAAAAATAGACAACGGTTTATGTAAATACACTGAACAATTCTCACGATCTGTCAATTGAAGAAAATGTAGCATTATATCTGGAGCACTGGATCAGCAATATTTGTATAACCAACAGCATACATTGTAAATATCCCGCAAAGCAAATGGTATAAGTGAGATTAGTTAGTGAGTATAAACAGAATGATAATGAAGAGTTCTGAGAGCAGAAAGACATGTCATTCTCAAGAACACAGAAGGAAGGAAAGGATGGAGATGAAGCTAGGACGGGAGAGACAGCTCATAAAATGACAATTTTGCAAGATCAAATTAAATGTTTTAGTTTATTGTATCTGGTTTAGTTATTGTTTATTCTGTTTGGAAAGGATCCTTTACCTCCTAAACTTATCTGAAATGTGTGCTGGAATATATCCCAGGGTTAGTTGCATGCATGGCCTTCAAATATAATAGTGAATCTATGGTAGCCAAATGTGCTATGTAAACACAGACTGTCACTTCTACATTCATGTAGTAGATACTCTTTTAAAGACTTTAATCCATTTGACATAGTTGGCAAACATTTATAGCTAATTCTATCTAATTGGAAACAATCCAATAACACACACACACTATGCTGCACAAAGCATGTCTTGGCTTGAAATTCTGTTACTATCTACTCTCCAGCCAAGCTTTTGTATCTGATGCAAATTATTAAAACAATAGTTGGATGCTGAAATTTTCTCCATAGAATTTCTCACTTTACAAAACTATCCCCCTGAGTTTTATTAAGGGGTAAAAATATATTGTAAAAGTTGCCCGTCTCTTGTATATATTGTTAGAAGCTGGCCAGATCTGACCAAAAGGCAGTTGGAAAAGTAATTGGAGGGTAAAGTATGACTGGATATTGATGGAAAGGTAGGTTGGCATGCTTGAGAATGCATTACCTTGGTTCTGTTTGCTCTCCCTCTCTATATAAAGTGGGATATGTGGCACTTCTAGTATACTCTGGCTCTCCCATGCCCTCTGGTGGAGATATGGGGTCGATACCATCTTCTGATCCACTCAATGTAGATGCTTTGTTTTGATCTGGTGATCTAAGGATCAACGAAGCTTAGATTCATCTACCAGCATACAGGCGCGCAAACGTTTTACCCACAGCTGGCGTCTTATGTTTTGGGAGCAGGGTTACAGTTCTAATCTTGGATATTGGTTCTGAGCCCCCACCAACTAGTTGTCCTTGCACTAATGCTATACCCATAATATAACACGTAGCTGTCCTTGGGCATGTATCATTAAGTATACACCTATCCATTCTCTAATTTAGTGTTTATTTAGTAACTCAAAACACACTGAATTCTTGAACATATCTTTTCCCAGATGCCCCTGACAATTCTGTGACAAGGCTGCTGCTCTCACCGTTTCTCTCCGTTGCTCCCAGGAGAAATTCTTGAGGCCTGAGCCAGCTCCTGATGCTGTAGGACACTGTCGCTGGGGGTCTGTCTCAGGTCCAACACAGGACAGCTGCCTCCTGGGTAAGCGTACATCGGTCCCGCTATCTGTGGGTGTAGCTGCTGGGGATGATGCCGTGTGTAATCCTGGGTTATCACCTCCTTAAAATAAATATAGTAATTACATGAAGACCAGTATTCTTATTTTCCTTAAAAAAAACCTGGATGTTCAGAATAATCTCTTCTGAAGACTTCAATAATCCATTTGTAATGAATCTTTCACAAAATGGTTATAATCGGATAATAAGGCATATTATAACACCTTAAGTCTAAAAATATATTTTACAGGGTCTGATTCACAAAAGTCAACAGCTTCAGTTTAATTTTTTTGTTTTGTTTCCATTTTAGTATCTACAAGTGCTCAGAGACTACTTAATCAACCAACCAAGTTTTCTTTAAGATATTGGACTTCCACTGATCTTGTGGCCCTCATTGTTCACAGCAAACTTTAGATGTAAAGGATATTAAATTAGTCAATGCAATACTTTTAACCAATTCTTTTACTAATGACTGTAGATTTCATATAGAAAAAGACTCCTACATCTATATTATTCTTCACTGGCTGACAAGCCCCCAGATCAGTTAAACATTTAACCAGTTCTGTTGTGAGAGCATCATTTGAAAAGAAACATAAAATAAAACACACAGTGGCATAGTATGAAAAACCTTCTTCTAGCAGTTTTTTGGTGGTTAAAAAAACAAAAGGATGGACTGACCTTTCGATAAAGGCAAGTCTTCCATATAAGGCATTTTCAGACTAAATCTTTTGGTTATACAGAACAAATTTCTCTTCCCTGTGTTCCCACCCTTTTCTTCTTTCTCTCCATACAGTAGCTGCATTCAGCACATCAGACAAGAAGCAGACACTTACACTAATATGTTGAGCCAAAGTCACCACCCGTTGGCTCTTTAGATGGGACGAAGACTGCTGTGTGTGACATGGTGACTGCTGCCCTTCAGCTTTCTGGCGTAGATGTCCATCTGACACATGCTTCATGGACACTGCACAAGCAGAAACAAAAGCGCTATTACAAAGGAAATACACACAAGACACCACAACAACACAAGACTATAAAAACAAAATCATAATGGTTTCTCTGTTCTATTTCAAAAGTAAATTGCATAATCATTTGCATACAATAAGTCATTTTGTATAAAGTTTTTCCATGAAATCTACCTCCCTGTCAGTAAAATCTCTTTCCCTCTTGGCTTTTAAATGATAGCACAAAGAGTCACAGAATAGAAAGTTATTACATATGCAGTTTATATGGAGATTATATATCATCTCATTACACTCACTGTACTGAACACTTAATAATAATCACTCACCAGACTGAAATTATGAACAATCGCCCTGGCATTTAGGCAGTTTAGGTTATCAGCAAGACTCTATACATCTTTTGAGGTCACCCTCTGTATGTTCAAAGTTGTTAATGCAAAAAGGCAGACTTAAGACATTGTGCCCTCTGACTGCTACTCAACGGCCATATTAAATTCCAGCCTCGTAAATCCAATGTGTAGTAAGAGCTGCGTGCTTCAAATTTGGCTGTTTCACGTGGCTATTAAATTAGAAAGGGCTGTGAGCTACGAGTGTGAGAGGCTATTTCGTAAACCAGTTCTCGGCCGTCGGAGTTGCGTGCACGAACAATTAAGCAAGCACGTAGCTACGGGTTCAGAGCCAATGGAAAAAGATTGTTAGCGTTACTTCACTGAAAAAGGGGGAGGGTAAATTTTGAAGTCCTACAAGCTTCAATTACAGTTTGCAATCAGACCCACAGTCCAGATATAATGTAATATTAATAAAGCAGTAAATATGATATTCTATTACATGCGAGTTACAGTATATGTCTTAACACATTGCATGCAGGGATCAATATAACACAAAAGATAATGAAATAAAGTATTTTTCGGGGCCGATTTGCGGGCTTGAGAATGTTGTGCTATAAATTCTAAGACCTAACATCACTTTCCCTTGTAATGCAAATAACAAAACTCTACTGTGCATTTATTATAAGTGCTACGTTATGTACTTTACCCCCCCCCCCCCCTTACGGGTGCTCTCGAGCACACGTTGGCCTTTGGTCTCCATTTGCATGTTACGTGCTTGCCCGCGAGTGACCACATTGCAGTTTAATATGTGGTGTTTACAGGCTTGTCGGATCAAAGGATTTACATGCGTGAAGTTCAACGTTGCTCAGCATGCAGCCTATTATCGGTCGTCCTGCGTGTTAAGACGCAAAGTCCACTGAGAGTAAATCTGGAGTTACGGGCTACGTTTTACAGCGTAGCCCCAATTTAATGAGGCCGCAAATCGGTTAGAAAAGAAAACAATAACTTTTTTAGCGGAGGGCAAAATAGCTTAAAACTTGGTACGTGTGACAAGTAAAATAAAAGTACCTTTACATAACGTAAAGCAGAATTTACAGCCCTATTAAATTGGGTCTACCTTTTAAAACATAGCCCGTAACTCCAGATATACGGGTTACAGCAATTAAATTAGCCCTGTAACGCTGCTCGCAGCGGACTTTGCGCGGCCGAGAATAGGCTTCGTGGTGAGCAACATTGAACTACGCACGCGTAAATCCTTTGATCCAACGAGACCGTACCCTCTACTTGTTCAATTCAGCTATTAAAATTGCAACGTGGTCACTTGCGAGCAAGCATGTAACACGCAAATGGCCAACGTGTGCTTGAGAGCATTCGCAAGGGGGTAAAGTACAATACGTAGCACTTGCAATGCGAATAACACTCCACAGTACGTTTATTATAAGGGAAAGTGATGTTAGGTCGTAGAATTAATAGCACAACATTCTCAAGCCCGCAAATTGGTCCTGAAAAATACTATTACATGTTTATATTTTGTGTTATATCGATCCCTGCAATGTGTTATGACATTTACTGTAACTCGCATGTAATAGAATATCATATTTACTGCTTTATTAATATTGCATAATATCTAGACTGTGGGTCCGATCGCAACTTGTAATTGAAGCACGTAGGACTTGGAAATCTACTCTCCTTTTTTTCAGTGATACTGGCTCCATCTGAACCCGTAACTACGTGCTTGCTTAATTGTTTGCGTTCAAGCGCACAAGTCCGTCGGCCGAGAACTGGTTTACGAAATAGCCTCTCTCACTCATAGACCATTTTAATTTAGTAGCGAAACGGCTAAATTTGAACTTACAAGGCTGGAATTTAATAAGACGCTTACACAATAAGACCCCTGTGTAGCGCTACAGAATATGTTGGCGCATAACAAATAAAAGGAAATAAGAAGACAACGACTGAAATCACATTTATACTATTCTCTTTTGAAGACACTAAAGAGGAATACTAAGGCGATTAGTCAGTTTGTGAAAAAAAAGGGCCCCGACCTACTAAAGCAAAATTGAATGTAATACGTAATAATTTAAAGGTGAAGTTTATTTCAAAAGGGCATCGTTTAAGAATGAGACTTTAGCAGTGATTTAAAAATGATATTATTAAGCTAAATAGAATCCTTTTTACATGTAGACATATTATTAATGACAATATCCTGTATAATATTTTAATCCCACATCTTTGTCCAGAAATAAAACACACACAAATTATTTTCCTGCATTTGGTGTTTATGTCACCTTTCTGTGTTTATAGTAATCTATTTGTCATTGCACTGCTAGCTCAAGTGTCTGTGCTAGGGGTAACGTCACACAAGGAGGACACCGACACGATTGTTGCCTGTTCTATGGTACATATTTTGTATTTTTTATCAATAAATTGAGGATGGGAGAGACAGTAAGTGTGATTACCTTGCTTTTGCCGTGGCTCCTGCTCTACCCGCATATTCTCTTGTTCCTGCATAGCTGACCGGATGCCCTTCTCATGAGACAGGCTTGGAGAATTCATAGGGCTGACTGTATCGAGCCTCTCGGGGCTGTACCCAGGTGGATATCCTATTCAGATGCAAAGATGTTAAAATGTTAAAACCACACCTTCTCCTCCTCCCAAATGGTAGCAATATGGAGCTGTGCAAAATACTTTCACTTTGATATGAATAAAATCTAAAATGCAATAACCTTTCTTAAAACATTATATTTGTGTTTTGTGTAAGGCACTCTAGCAAACAACCCCTGGGATTTATTATAGCTCATAGAAAAATGTTGCTTAGGATTAAAAGAAGGCACAGCACTGGGGTACATCACTGCCAGACATTCTCCACAGGCGACTGAATGTTTATATATATACAGCTTTAGACAGTTATACAGGCAGTCTGAACATGTCTTATCAAGTCAGCACAGCTATGCTGCTTTCATTATTTTGTATTATTTTAATATATGCAACATTGTTTACGATTTGTTTTTCCCATGAAAAGGTAATTTTGAAAGCTCTATAACTGTTCTGTGAAGAATCTTATTTTATTGGTGCACTCATGAACTACAGCTAACTAACTTTTCCTCCATTGTCAATGGGGTACATTTATAGAAGCTACTACATTGTATGGTTGTGTTTAAGACAGATCGTAATCACAATCATACAATGTGAATGCAATACAGGGTAATCAAGCACCTAGTATCAATCACTGCCCCTAGCTGTTTGTGCACAGAGCAGATTTATTTTTATTTTTTATTCCACTGCCACTGACATTAAAAGGTGTATATAAATTTCCTGGATTATGAATGCATCTGATAGAGGAGAATCAGTAGTGAATGAAAATATACTGAATTAAATATTAACAAACTCACCCTGATGTTTGCTGAAACTCTTGGGTTTGCAAGCAGTTGCTTTTCAGAGCTAACACTCCTGAATATCTCTGCTAAGATTAGCATTACATTCATAATTTGTTTTGGCCAATCACAAGCAGCTGAATTTAATACATTGTAGCAATCTGTAACAGCAGCTCATGCAGGAAGGAATTATGGGATGTGTAGTCCTTTGCAGCGGGAGGAGCCAGACACTGCTCTGTAAGATCTCTGCATTGTGCTGCTGTTGGCTTGACTGTTACTAAAAAGTGTAATAGTCTGTTCCCAAATGCAGTGTTTCTATTGGGATGTACTCTATGTGAAAAGCTCTGAATTACGTTAGATTATTTAACATTTAGAAAAAAAATGTCTGGTACAATAGCTAGTGTTTCAGATCTTTAAGAAGAGTTTAAAAAACTTTATTTTGGGGTGAGAGTTCCTTTAAAGGACGACTGTTATCATACGATTAAATTATAATATTGTGAAGAACTACATATGAAAAAAACAGGCAAAATGTTTTAGGATGGAACATAAAATGGTATAGCCCTTAAGTTATTACTTTTTAATTGCAATTATGCTGTTGTGGGACAACCATTTTTATTTCTGGTAAATAAATAACGAATTTGAGAAGAGGCATTGAATACTCAAGAAGTTTACCTGCACTGTGGGAATGTGGCATCTACAACTACCGTTGCTTTCAAGACTGATAGTAAGCTAATAGGTTTACTATTAAAAAGGATACAGCCTCCTGCAAAACCTTCTGTTTGAGAAAGGATCAAATTAATGTCTTGTACGGTTTAACTACTGTTCCGATCATCATGTGTACTTTATAAGACACTGTATGTATGTATGTATGTATAAATATATATACATATATATATATATATATATATATATATATATATATATATATATATATATATATATATATACACATACATACAAACACACATACATATATAATATAATATATATATATATATATATATATACATACATATACATACATACATACATACATATATATATATATACACATATATATATATATTATTTTTTTATTATAAAAAAAGGAACATGTATATATTTACAAAGTGCTGGAAATTTTGCACAGCTCCACAAGTCAGGTAGTAAGACTACCTGTTTTAGACACAATAAACAGGCAGTGTCGGGCATGTCATATAATTGTTGCTGCTGTAAGGTCAAAGTAAGGATATGCCACCAAGCCAAGCCACCATGGGGTGACTGCAACCTGCCAGGAAAGCAGCTAGATCTCTAGGGACAAATCACCTAAAGCTGCAGTGTCACCAGCACGTTGTCTAAACTCTGCATTCTGTGAACCCAACACTCAGGAGTCTGGTTACTATCCAAGGTACTGATGTAGCAAGCATTCTTACCCTGTTTGCGGGTTAGAGTGACAGCAGGTAATGCATGCACTACTATACATTAGCCTCTTGACAGAGGGGGAGCAATTAACGCATTTTCAAAGATGTAACATTCCAACTGGTGCCGCCATGTTAGCTATATCCAATAAGTTAGCTTTTCTTTAAAAGCCATAAAATGCATAGTATTAACACCATTGTATTCTGGTATTAGTCGGGTAGAGCAAAACCTACTTGTCCAATTCGTTTGCTGTAGCTACTGCTCCTTTAGTCTCCAAATACCAAGATGCCTGGGAGTTTTAATAGTGTAACTAAACTTCCGAGTGTTTATTTCGCTACCAGAGACTTCAAACAAGCCTTATTCTAAAAGCGCTTCACCCAAATCAGTGTTAAACCACTTTCTGGTAACGCTGAGCAATGTGCTTCAAACTCCTTTGGCAATGACAGGGTTAATGGAATAGCCATGGATGTCCACATTATGATCTGCAACAGAACATATTTTCTTCTGCCAAAGGAGCCAGTGGCTAATCCCGTTGGCAAGGAACAGGGTAAAATGGCAATTTCTTACATAGTATAAACTGATTTTAAAGGGCTAGTGGGAGTCTTCGCAACCTTTATCTCTGCAATTTGAAAAAGTAACTAGCTAACCAGTATCTCACATAAAGGCTCAGCAGTCTGATTAGACAAGCAGCCATTTTACACTCCCGGTGTATTATATGAATGAAAATAAACTGGTAAGTATCCTACCCAATCTCAAAAGGCAAAGGGATGATGTAGTGGTAAAAAGACACAGCATAAGTTGCATTTAGCATAATAAAAGCCTTATTAGCCTTTATCTAAAGCTATAAATGATTACTATTTTAATTTCTAGAGTGTTTCCATGTTAGACTAGCTCCTTCCTCCGATCTCCAGAGTGGAAGCCAGAGCCATGAGAAAGAATAGGGAGCCACTGACAGAGCTTGTGCACTAGAAAATGCAATATGGAGTTCCACATCATGCAGTCGGCTCCCTCACAGAGGTATACACTGGGGAGGACTGCACTACAGGGTTAGGGGTAGGTAAAGAAAGGGGGGGAAGGGGGGGCAGAGGGAGATTATGGTCATTGCTAAGAATATTAACCCATTTAGGCTGCCAAGGGGATGAGCAATGCATTGCCAGGAGAGCATAATTAGCCACTATTCTGTGTACTGGAAGCCCTCAAAAGGGTCAATATCAAAATCCCAACAATTGAACAAGGCCAGCAAAGCACAAATTAGACCAAAAATAAAAATGGAAAGAAAATGAAATTATTCCTTGTACGAAAAAATAGGCAATTACAAAATGAAAAAAGTGTAAACAAATGATTAAAAAATACCATTAGAAACTAAATCTGGAAGCTGAAAAAAAGCCAATCACCGGAACGTGCAGTTGAAAAAAAAAAAAAAAATGTAAAAAAAAAATTATGTAAAATATATAGGCCATAAGCTTTTGTACTACCTGCCCAGTGTGCCTTACCATCACTATTGGCGTCGATATTTAGCGAGCCTCTTTCTCGCTTCCCGTTATCGCAAGAAATTTGACGCATGATAATGGCGTCTATGAAGTTGGCCGCAGTCATGGTGGTCTTACCGAGTGATCGAAGCTCCTGTTCCTGCATGGAAAAGGGTTTATTTTGGGTCTTGTCCCTATTGTGCTGCTCACTGGCTGACACTGCAGTCTGGTCCAGGGGCTGGTGCGGTTGACTTTTCCCCTGTCCGTTGTTATACTGGTGAATGGAACTGGCCCCAGTAGTGGGGAGAGGTCTGGACTCTGTTGACTTAATGGGTGATGTCTGTTCCATGGTTGCTGGCAGCAGTTTGGAGGTGTAAAAGTTCTCCGTCCTTGGACGCTCTACCTTAGCCTCACGTGACCTAGCTATTTCCTTCTGTACCATGCCGTGTTCAGACTGGTAACTCTCAGCCCCACTTGCTGAGCGGTGAGACGATGCAGCTAACTGCACTGATGATCGTATTGGTGAGGAGCTTGTAGATGTTCTTTAAAAAAATAAAAAAATAAAAATCGGTTACAAACATGATCAGCAAATATTTCCTATTTGTTATACCTTGATGAAGTCTGCAGAAATTTTACCAAATTTAGAATTCTTATGTCTTGAAATTGTATCTTTTTTTTATACTCTGCAGTCCCCTCAGGTACCATCTAAAAAAGATTTTTTGACATCCCCAGTATTTCTCCCCCAATATTAGAGGCACATGCATATCCACCTTAGAAAAAGTATTGCCTAGAAATCAGATAAACTACTCCATTCCCATATAAAGATGCCTTCTGCATCTCCATCTTCTTAATGTGGTCCTCCCCTCTCAGTGACCAAACAATAGAAATGCTTCTTGCCAGTAAATTACTGACCGTAATACGGAGGAGGTAACACACTCTGTGTTTGCCATGAGGTTCTTCATGCCAGTGTTGTGGAGTACGCTGGGGCGCTGCTGCAAGTTTTCATGTGTCCTAGGCGACACTGGGGAGTGTTGGTGGCTGTGACTCTGTCCTGACAAACGCCCACTGCTTTGCTCTGTGCCTGGAAACACAAGAAATTAGTTAGACACACAGGGATGGAATAATGCATCTGTACATTAGTAGCACTGTATTGCTTCCATGCTAAAAAAAATACAGAATTTAAAAAAAATTTGAACCTGTTGGTGTTCTTGATTTTATTCATTTAAAAAAAAAAAAAATATGCTGAAGCTATCAAACTAAAATATAAGCCACGGTTGTTAGTGGATGCAAGATTTCATATAGAATAAATAAGTAGGCAAGACTTTTAAAGGACAACTGTGGTGAGTTTTTTTTTTATATGGACTTTTGCTTGATAATGTGCAAAACGCCTCTACAGTTTTACCTTTATATGCCAATATTTCTCAGAAGAGATTATCATTGGAAATCATTGAGCTTTCAATTACACCTAATTAAGCAATGGCAACAGAAAATAAAAATGATAGATTCCACAGCAGCATAATTGAATATAAAGTGTATTAAATGAGTGGCTCTATTCATTTTTCTTATACTCTGCAAAACAATTTTGAAAGTTTTCAAATACTGATCTTCAAGAGACTATTTTAAATGTATGACCACATTGCTTCATTAACGGAAAAGAATGGAAACCAAAGTTGTATCTTAAAGATCTATCAAGTGAAAGGGGTGTGGTTCACTTCCCACACACTCACCTGGTCTCCAGATAGGAGCGTGCTCCACAGTGGTTGACAACACTGACTTTTCCCTCTCCCTCTCGGACGAAGAGGAGGTCTGTTTGGTCACATGTGTGGTGGATGCTGCAATAGTATCAGAAACAATGTACAATGTGAAACAGGCTGCAAATAGAACATGCTACTAGAACCCTTCAAATAGTATTTAAATCCAATACCATTCATTAATAAATATTATATATATATATACTTAGAAATAGCAATCAGTAAACATACAGGAAGCAGTTTCCTGGGCCTAAATCTCACCATAACAAAATATAAAATTGACATAGTGTGATTAAAGAAAAATCGTAATAGTAAAGGTCAAAATACATAGTCTGCAGTATAATACAGGATGTGAGCATTAATCCATTTCTAACTTCATTGTCCCTGTAAAACAGCTTAAAATAGCAGGAACTAGATGTCTAATACAGCACTCATCTTTAATAAAATAACTATTCAATTACTTAAATATTCAATATTAATTTTATTTTCACACATGAACATCTAAAACTCCAATTGAGCTGCTTATCTCCACTCCTTAGGAGGTCACCAAAAAGTGGGAGTAACTCTCTTTGCGAGGCAGTCCTAAATAATCAGATACAAGCATGTGTAGATTACAAGGTCACCAAGTCTTTATGGAGAGCATTTGCTCCCGTCTAAACATAAGCTCGTGTCTGACAATTTAGGAATGCTTCATAGTTAGCGGTTTGTACGCCATGATGATCTCAGAGGTTGGGTACAAACAACTCAGTTGGAGGTTTAGAAGTTCATGCATGGAAGCGAGTTCAGTAATGAATTTGTCTTTTCTAAATGATTGAATACGAATTCAAAGATTAATGACTAATTAAATATTTTGCTCCTATAAGGGCTTTACAGTGGTCTGCAATGGCAGCAAGAGGGTGAAATTGCTTCTTTTGTGCATCTATTCTATAAAAAGATACACAGAACCCATGGGGCTGGCTCTCAACTCTTTATACCACCAATCAATATAATAGCTGGTGTGGAGGTACCTGGGGAGAGCGGGGAGTTGCTGTGTCTGGTGCTGAAGCTTTGTGGGGCTCCAGAAATGTATGTGATCCGATCCATAGTGCCAGTGGAGGGGGCTGCAGACTGGGGTATGAGGACAGGCAAATGTGGCACTTGAGACAGGTCTATGATTCCTATGAAGTAAGACAGGGCACGAAAAGATGTTAGTAAGTAAACAAACTGATCACCATTTATTGGAGTAGCTGAAATAGTTATGCAGGATTATTATTAATATCTTTATTTGTAAAGCGCCAATATATTCCATATAACACCTTATAAAAAATTGAGGGCTCTCTTTTTGAGCTTAAAATCAAATGTACATAGAGCTTGTTTCCAAGATACAAGATTGAAAACTCCCACTTACAATCTAAGGGTATTGAATTTTTATTGATTGGTTTTAGTATGTGAGGCCCTCTACTTGTTATGATACTTTTGCTCATTTTAAAAAGGAGAAAAGAAAATAGAGCCCTGCTAAGAAAATAGCTTCCATTACACCTACTATTACCAAATGGTCACTTTACATGAAGTCTGATATTCATATAGTTTTGAAGTGCTTGGTTAGTTTGCCCTGCCAACTCTACACCTATGATTCTCCCATTTAGCTCTGAAGTGGGAAGGCAGTAGCTTAAAATGAAGGCAAATAAATACACAATGTCTAGGGCAGACAATCAGTATTTAGTAGGAGTCTTGTTGGTGCAGACACATTTATTTTCTAGAATTATATCGCTTCCTGAGCATTAATGCCAGTTTTCTAAATATCCTGTGAGCAACTACAAACAATGTACAGGATCAAAGATCACACTATGAAAGTAGTTTCTGGTAAGGAGAATCATGTGTCTGCCCAAAAAGCTTCCAATACAAACTCAAGAGAACATAACAGCACACAAATTCATACAAAAATAAACAAGATTACTAATTCAAACCATATAGGGCGAGTTGAGTAAATTTGGAAAAGGGCCTCTTATGCTTATGACAGATCATTGGCTTTACACAAGGGACCACTTCTAATAGAGTTCTGTGAGTTAATGCTGAGAAAACATTATTTCATATTATAAGATACAGCTCAAAGAGTTTACAAATCATTAAAAAAAAAATATACGGCCACAATTGAGAAAGTTTAAGATGAAAAAAATTCATTAACCAAAAACAATGTTTAACATTTATTGTTTCTAATCAAAATCTCATTGAAATGGGAACCCTGGATCTTTCAGAGATTACCAAGGTGAAGGAGGGTAATTCTGTATTGGTGGCCTTTTATTTTAAATGCTAGAAAATGGCTGACATAAGACATATTAAAGGACGACTTTAGAGGTCTTACAAAGCATTCATCTTTCACTGTGCATTTAACCAATTAATTACTATTTTTCAATAACCCTGCCCAGAATGTATATGCTCTGGTTTTCCCTGCCCCCTGAATGATATTTTGGGAGTGGTGTGGAACTGCCCAGACAGAAGTGCTAACTAAACTGGTGTACCACAGCAGTAGTAAGATTCTGGGTTATGGCTAGAAAGTGTGTGTGTGTAAATGGCTAACAGCTCAGTTTACATTGCTCATTGATAATGTGCGTTTCACTTTGCTCTGGACCACTCCACTCCACCCCTAAAACATCATCTGGGGGTGGAGAGAATTAGAGCTCATGCGGCCTAGGGATATAATTAAATATAGCTTAAATGCACATTAAAAAGTCCAATAAAAGTTTTTTTTTCTGATTAAGTCTTACCTAGCTATTCTTAGAGAACCCTCTATAAAAGATCAGTCCTATAATGGAAAAGTCACCTTGAAGAAGTCTGTAATAAATACAGTGCTGTCTTTAAAGCAACATATTTCCTTTCCTATCATGAGTTATTAAATACAACTGGCAACATTGTGAAGGAATCCATCATTCTCAGGACTGAAATTAATGGCACAAATTTGGCCATGAATATATCAATCAATATAAGTAAGATTGTTTTTTGACCAGGATATAAATATCCTATGGATCCTCAAAGTCAGAGTCATTGTGCAAATTCAACCAGCTACTGCTATTGGTATAATGAAACACACTGTGGTCCACGGACTCACAGCTAAGAGACAGACATATTCAGTGCATACTTCGAGGACCTGCTGTGTAGTTGAGAGCCAGGGCAGACTCCCTGGGCTGCAGCCCGCGCAGCATGTCTGCCCTCTGTGCCATGGCGGTGGCTGCATTGTGGTGCATGTGCTGGGAGGTGATGTAGTCATTGATAATAGTTTGACGGTTCTCCATGGCGGCTGTGTCTGGGTATCCTCGGATGAGGTAAGGAGGATACAGGTGGGGGTAAGCAGGATTAGGGGCCAAGTGCCTAGGCAGATAGTAGGCAGCTGCAGAGGAGAAATAAACAGCATGTTTAGGTACTATGGCAGTGCACACGTCATAAATCTTATCATTGTGATTGCCTAATACTGAGAATCAATATGTGCTCTGAAATCCAGATAACTAGGTGATTACCTTCGGAATTCTGCAAATGTGGAAAGGGAGTCTGATCTAAAAGGAGTAGGTAATGTAAGGCATTAGAGCAAAGGCCCTCATCATGTAACACTGTGTATATACAAATGTGCAGGCTTACTTTGTCTTCTATTGCAATTATTTTAAGGCAGACAAAGTGTTCTGACTGGCTAATGGCATGGGCATTTACTCAAGGAGTTAGGAGACTATGTCTGTGTGGCTTTTACATCATTTATTTTCTGTTAATGTGAAACAATTATTAGTTGGTAAAACAGATCGATTTTTACATAGAGCTATAGTTAAAATATGACAGCAATGTGTTTCGCAAGCAATTTGACAAGTGTAATATATTGCCACAAATGCTGCCATATTCCTAAATATTCAAGGCAGCTTGGCCAGGAGTAGAGCAAATGGCAATAACTTACAGTATACTGTACCTGCTTCCAATGGTATTCCTCTAGGAATGCCTGCTGGGTCAAATGCTAAAGGGATGTGACCTCTATAGAGGTCGGCCTGGCTGACACCTCGCAGTAAATGTTCATATGAGGACATTGCATGGAGATGCTCTGGGACTGTGGTATGAGGGGACTTGGAGTTTGCAATTTCTCTAGGATTAGGGGTGCTCTTCCGTTCCTGAGGTACAGGTTTTCCAGAAGTGATCCCTCCTGCAAACAGAAACATACAACAAATAGTTGAGAGAGCGAGAGAGAAAGAGAACAAACAAATATCGTTTTTCTGTGTGCTATTTACCTACCAATTATACAAAGCAAAGAAGATAATGACATTTATGATTTAGTTTAGTTTAGGATAAAATATAACAGCAAAGCTTTTGTTCACAAATGATAATACTGGTGATAATGATAATATTGTTGCGGATGGATGCTCTATCCCTGATTTGTAGATTAGTGTACAAATGCCTTTGAAGAAAAATCTACCACGGAGTAAAAAATAAATGCACGATTCTTTAGAGAAACAACTGTAGTATCTTCAAGAATAGCAGTAAAGTATGGTGTGAAAAACTATTTTGTGACTCCAACATTGCAGTATTTATAAAAAGATGGTTGTGTCTACCTTCATGCTGCCTTTGTGCAGACTCCCTTGTTGTCACAGGAGAACCTCTATTTATATGGCTGCTGAAAGCTGCTCCATGTTGCAGCTGATGATCTTCATAGGAGAGAGGACTATGCCTTGGTTTCCCAGGGTCTGGTACTATCACAGGGGCTCCTCTGGTAATGGAACCTCCAGAGCTGGTAACTGAGCTGGGCCGGCTTTTCAGCACCTCTTCGTAACACACTCTTTCCATAGTCCTGTGGTCCTGTAAGACCTCCATTGGGTGCAGAGTATGGTATGGCCTACCAGAGCTGCCGATGATGGATCGAACATCATGTTTTTTGGCACTTACAGAAGAGGAACCACTGTCATACTTCAAAGGCGTACCCTGTATTAGAAGAAAAAAACATTAGTCTTATGAAACAAAGAAGGCTAATCTTCATGTGAGAGGATTGTATTGGTTACTTCCCACTGCTGTCCACTTTCATTACCTTATGAAATTTACATAATGTTACTTTCAAACAATATATGTTTGCAAAAGAACACAAATCAGAAGGATTTATAGTCATGTTTGAATATGAACATTTTGTGTGTGCACCAAATAGGAATATGTTTCACCACTTTTCTATATTCTCATACACCATAAACCTTTACAATACAGTTAGCAAATAAAACAGTTTTTTTTACAGAGATTACTATTCTTACATATTGACTTACTGCTAAAAAAGAAAGACATAAAACTGTTCTGTATACTATACACATTTTTACAACTCTAGCTTTTGGAATGTTTACCCTCGTTGTGAAAGAATACCAGGGTAACTGCCATTACAAATAATTAGACTATTGCCTCTCAGGCTCCTGCATGTTCAGAGATCTGGCTGCCTCTCTAGTTCCCTAGACTGCCTGAGAGTGCATTTTTGTGGAGAGTTGCCCATTGCAGTATAACAACAACGCCTCAGGACTTCCAAGCTCTACAGCCAACTGTGCTAAAGTGTGCTGTGATCAAGTTCTTCAATCTAACAACAAAGAGGAGAAATAACTGTAAGAAAATGCACAATTAGCATCTGCAGAATATAGGAGATGATCATTACACTATAAATCTACTATTTGTTAAACATTGCATGCATGCACCAACAAGGCTTGAAAGTGTCTTGATTTAATTTGTTTTTATTACTTCCAACATTGTGTACCATACCTGTGTGATTGAGCCTTCCTTATGAGGTCTAGGTGCAGTCTGAATCTCAGGGGTACGTCTCATCTCCTCCCTGGGTATCTCATGGACAGATCTCCCTGCTTCCTTCACTGTAGCCACCATGGCTTCTGGTGCCTTCATCTTCATTTGGCTTGGAAGGCTTTCAAGGGGCCTGACTTTGTAGGCCTCAGGCAGGCCGCGTGGTGGAGTGCTTTCTCTCTTTAGCTGCTTGGCTTCTCTTCTGAGGTAGTCCTCATGGGCTTCAATGTAGGAGCGAGGGATCCCTAAACAGAAAAAATATATTTAGAGGAAGTACAGTTTGAAAACCACACCATATATTGCCATATATAACGAACAATATACATTTTGCTGACAATGACTAGTGTCTAGTCAGCCATATTTTTTTAATGGCCCAATTATATATAGCACTTTCAAACCCCAAAGCCACTCTCTAGTGTTTCATCAACTATCACTAGCTTTCCTTGCTAGAAGATTAATAGTTGCAAGAGAATTCACACCAATGTATTATAGCTTATATACAAGACAGCAATGTTGTAAACTATGCCTCAAAAATACATATACTATTGGAAATCCTATTTATACATGTCAATATTAAATATTTGCTTTCCACATTCCTGATACATAGAAAAACATGTATTTCTTGTTGTTAGGGAGTGCTATAAGAAATATTAAATTCCACTATTACTAATCAGCATCAGGTTTTAGAGCAGTAATAGAATAGAACATATGACAAGAAAAGAAGGGTTACAAAAAAAAAAAAAAATTATATATATATATATATATATATATATATATATATATATATATATATATATATATATATATATATATATATATAGATACATAGATATACACACACTCAATGTATGGATGTAAGAAAATCGAAAAAAGGACTTTCTGAACACATACGCAGCTGGTATACAAAACCTGCAATAGACTGAATTTGTCATTTGTGTATGCAAACCTCACCTAGCATGAACTGAAACAGATTATGGGGAAATCTAATATTTCACGATAAAGCAGGATATAGAGTGTCCAGCCAAGGACACTGCTTGTCCTCAAAACAGCATATCATGTACCCTTTATTACACTTAACACACAGATTAAAGTTGTCCAGTCTAGATGCATTTTCACAGTATATCACTTGAAAAGCTTTCTTCTGATCATGCATAGTTATCTCCTTGATTCAATAAATTGGATGATTGAAAGCTGAATTTCAAGTACAATATAACCCGTTATCCGGCACCCACGAGTACTCCCTATTGCCGGATAACTGTAGTTGATGGTTAATCGGGAGTCTGCGGTTTTAAGGGTCTAAACGTCTAAACGACCCTTAAACCCCCCAAAATGCTTTCAAAAAGTTATTAGCACCTAAACCGGCCTAATTAGGGCCCACAAAAACAATTAGGAAAAACGTTTGAATTTTTTTTGTTGCAGTCTCGAACTGCCGGATAGTGCCGGTTTAGCAGGAGTTTTTTGAATTTGAGGAATTGATGCCGGTGCCTGTTGCTTGAGAGTCCCGGTTAGTAGGGGGGAGGATAACCAGGATTCTACTGTAATACTGCCAGTGTAATGCCAGATTTGCAAAATAAATAATTTATGGATGTGTATAATCTGCTTAGATTGGGAGACAAATAGCTTGCAGAAAAATAGAAATGACTTCAATTTGGAAAGTGGAAGTTTTAGGAGTAATGTGTAAAAAGCACAGAGAGGGTAGCAGATAAGTGAAAGTCTTCCAGCAAAGGTAGCAGGGTCAAACACAGTCTGGGATAAGGCTTCTTAGGTAGATAAAATGGGCAGCTTAGTTAGACAAGTCTTCTGAATATAATTTGTTGCCAGTAAGTTTCTATGCTAATTTTATTTTACATGTCATCAAAAGTATTAAAGAATCATCATAGAGTTCTAGAATTCCATCCAGGGGTTTCCATGCCCTGTCCTGCTTTTGCAATTCATGGGCCTAGTTAATCTTTCCACAGTTATACGCAATTTATCATTTCCTGGTGTGATCAAACAAACAAAAGTAAAAAATAAGATATTCAATCCTAAGGAGAATCAGGTTTTTAGTTTAGTGGATGATATTGCCTTTTTGTTAGTAATTTGCCAACTTGTTTTCTGGCTACTGCTATTTGCTTTGGTTATATATTTACTACAGTTACCGCTCTATACGCTGCAGGCAATCACTGTTCTATCTCTAGGATTCCTTGCCAAATATTCATAAATTAGATATAACTAAAGTAACAAAATTGTTGCAAAATAGCAGGGGAGCCAAAGCAGCAAACATCCTAGCTCCTCCCAGGAGAGGGAGAGGGGGGCAAAGAGACACAGGGGAGGGAGCGCGGGAAGAGACACAGGGGAGGGAGCGCGGGAAGAGACACAGGGGAGGGAGCGCGGGAAGAGACACAGGGGAGGGAGCGCGGGAAGAGACACAGGGGAGGGAGCGCGGGAAGAAACACAGGGGAGGGAGCGCGGGAAGAGACACAGGGGAAGGAGCGCGGGAAGAGACACAGGGGAAGGAGCGCGGGAAGAGACACAGGGGAAGGAGCGCGGGAAGAGACACAGGGGAGGGAGCGCGGGTAGAGACACAGGGGAGGGAGCGCGGGAAGAGACACAGGGGAGGGAGCGCGGGAAGAGACACAGGGGAGGGAGCGCGGGAAGAGACACAGGGGAGGGAGCGCGGGTAGAGACACAGGGGAGGGAGCGCGGGTAGAGACACAGGGGAGGGAGCGCGGGTAGAGACACAGGGGAGGGAGCGCGGGTAGAGACACAGGGGAGGGAGCGCGGGTAGAGACACAGGGGAGGGAGCGCGGGTAGAGACACAGGGAAGAGACACAGGGGAGGGAGCGCGGGTAGAGACACATGGGAAGGGAGCGCGTGTAGAGACACAGGGAAGAGACACAGGGGAGGGAGCGCGGGAAGAGACACAGGGGAGGGAGCGCGGGAAGAGACACAGGGGAGGGAGCGCGGGAAGAGACACAGGGGAGGGAGCGCGGGAAGAGACACAGGGGAGGGAGCGCGGGAAGAGACACAGGGGAGGGAGCGCGGGAAGAGACACAGGGGAGGGAGCGCGGGAAGAGACACAGGGGAGGGAGCGCGGGAAGAGACACAGGGGAGGGAGCGCGGGAAGAGACACAGGGGAGGGAGCGCGGGAAGAGACACAGGGGAGGGAGCGCGGGAAGAGACACAGGGGAAGGAGCGCGGGAAGAGACACAGGGGAAGGAGCGCGGGAAGAGACACAGGGGAAGGAGCGCGGGAAGAGACACAGGGGAAGGAGCGCGGGAAGAGACACAGGGGAAGGAGCGCGGGAAGAGACACAGGGGAAGGAGCGCGGGAAGAGACACAGGGGAAGGAGCGCGGGAAGAGACACAGGGGAGGGAGCGCGGGAAGAGACACAGGGGAGGGAGCGTGGGAAGAGACACAGGGGAGGGAGTGAGGGAAGAGACACAGGGGAGGGAGTGAGGGAAGAGACACAGGGGAGGGAGCGAGGGAAGAGACACAGGGGAGGGAGCGCGGGAAGAGACACAGGGGAAGGAGCGCGGGAAGAGACACAGGGGAAGGAGCGCGGGAAGAGACACAGGGGAGGGAGCGCGGGAAGAGACACAGGGGAAGGAGCGCGGGAAGAGACACAGGGGAGGGAGCGCGGGAAGAGACACAGGGGAAGGAGCGCGGGAAGAGACACAGGGGAAGGAGCGCGGGAAGAGACACGGGAAGGAGCGCGGGAAGAGACACAGGGAAGAGACACAGGGGAGGGAGCGCGGGAAGAGACACAGGGGAGGGAGCGCGGGAAGAGACACAGGGGAGGGAGCGCGGGAAGAGACACAGGGGAAGGAGCGCGGGAAGAGACACAGGGGAAGGAGCGCGGGAAGAGACACAGGGGAAGGAGCGCGGGAAGAGACACAGGGGAAGGAGCGCGGGAAGAGACACAGGGGAGGGAGTGTGGGAAGAGACACAGGGGAGGGAGTGAGGGAAGAGACACAGGGGAGGGAGTGAGGGAAGAGACACAGGGGAAGGAGCGCGGGAAGAGACACAGGGGAAGGAGCGCGGGAAGAGACACAGGGGAAGGAGCGCGGGAAGAGACACAGGGGAAGGAGCGCGGGAAGAGACACAGGGGAAGGAGCGCGGGAAGAGACACAGGGGAAGGAGCGCGGGAAGAGACACAGGGGAAGGAGCGCGGGAAGAGACACAGGGGAGGGAGTGTGGGAAGAGACACAGGGGAGGGAGTGAGGGAAGAGACACAGGGGAGGGAGTGAGGGAAGAGACACAGGGGAGGGAGTGTGGGAAGAGACACAGTGGAGGGAGTGTGGGAAGAGACACAGGGGGGTGGGGAGGGTAAAGTCAAACATTATGCCGTCATTTGAGATGGGAGGCCTGCAATGGGAGCTCATTGCGAGGCCTGCAATGGGTCCTGAAGGCGCTCATTGCGAGGCTTGCAGAGAGTAGAGAGAAGGAGAGAAGAGAGAGGGAGAAGACACAGAAGGAGGGAAGGAGAGAGAGAAGCTGTGCATAGCGAGGCTCGCATTGCCAGGCTCGCAATGTGCAGCAGCATTGCGTGGCTTGCAAATATTATGCCATATTTTTGGCAGGCATCGGAGAACAGCGCGCCATCATCAGGGGGCAGAAAACTGTGCCCTATTGACGCTCTGTGCTCCAGCCTGCATCCCCCAGTCTGCATGCTGTGCTCTGCTCTACTGGATGACCTGACTGGGAGAGTCTGAGCAAAGGAAGCCTTGCTCAGGCAGGCCTGGAAACTTGCTGTGAAGATATGGTATGAACTGCGCTCTAGCCTTCATGCCTATGTGTGTGTATAATGTGACATAGAACCTGCTGAGAAGAGACCAGCAAGCAAATCCCTTTAACGAGACTGAAGTTACAGCAAGTTCCCAGCCCTGCCTGAGCAAGGCTTCTCTTACTCGGATTCTCACAGTCAGGTCATCTAGTAGAGCAGAGCACAGCATGCAGACACGGGGATGCAGGCTGGAGCGCAGAGCGTCATTAGGGTGCAGTTCTCGGCGCCCTGATGGTGGCACGCTGTTCTCCAGCACGCGAAGGTCGGGGTGCCGTATATATATATATATATATATATATATATATATATATATATATATATATATATATATATATTAGATTTTACACTACCAGTCTTACAGGTGAAATACTTTTGTGAAAAGCATTTTTGATGCTACCATGTCTTCTCACTAACCGCTTTTTATTTTAAGACCATAGCTGTGAAGCAGTGCTGATGAGTGCTTTAATATAATATGGTCATAATGCCTCAAAACTTAGCACTGCATCTTCACCATATGAAGTCACAAGTAAGAAACTTGAAGTCTCCAATTTCCAAGAGGCCAGAAAATGATAACTAATAAATGATCAGGTACCACGGGCTTGATTTCACTCAGACTTAGGGGTTCTGTATGTAGTGCAATAACTGAGACATGTATGTAATCATTGAAAGGATGCAAGTATTCTCGGACCTGATTTCATACTAAATGTTTCTTTAAAGCCATATATTTCTACTAATCTTGCGAACCACTCGCATGACACAATGGATATTGGAAAATGTTCTAAAATGTGTATTACTTTTGCCATTACAAATAGTAATATGTTAGCACAATATTCTAAGCAGTCTTACCCTGTGTTATAGACCCTCTCATGTGTTGCTGTGTTTCCTTCATGTTGTGGGGACTGTGTCTCTCTCCTGGGATTGATCGGCTTATTAAACCTGCAAATAATATAAATGAAAACAAAAATTTAATAATTGAGAATCTCACATCAAATTGCACATTTTGGAGTAGTGTTGGTTTAAAGACCCAAATCACTATGGTTGAAAATGACTTTTACTGTACCCCAGCACAACAAACATGTTGGTGCTATATAAATAAAGAGATCATAATAAAACCTACCTTCAAGGGCACCAGTGGGCAAATCCCGGAGTTGTAAACGCCTTGGGATCGGTCCTTCCATCATATCATGTGTGCGTTTGGAAGTACTGGCCTCATGAGAAGATCCAGTTACCCGGCTATCCTCCTTGGAGTTCTGAGAAGTGGAGCTGCCTAAAAAAGAAACATTATGTACAAAGAATGTTAACAGAAATTTTGCATTTGTTGCATTTCCAATTTACGCCTTTAACAAAATAAATAAATCACAAAGCAAAAAAGAATATTTACTAATATCTTGAGGTGCATAACTTTTTCACTGCCAGATATATTGCTATCCCTTTGGCATCAAATGATTTAAAAAGCAGAAGGCAGCAGCAAGAGAACAAACAAGAAAAGTTCCATCCATTTTGGCATGGTTTAGAAAGAACTGAATAATAAAGTGTTTAAATTATATAATTAAAAAGGTAAGTATAAACATTAAAAGAACTCTGTCACCCTAAAATAAAGTTGCCTTTTTAGGTAATTCTTAAAGAGCACGGAAACTATTGTGTTATCCATTTATTTATATCTGGAAGTAAGACCCCTCTCCCACCCTTATCAAGCACTCTTAGCTGCACATTATCATACATGAACTGGGCAATCAATTCAAAATGTTTTAGAAGTAATTCACAATAGAGAAAAATTTTAATGTGATGTTAAAATAAAATCGACTTCCTGTTGGGATGACAGTGTCCCTTTAAGTTGAGTAATTGAGTATGGCTCACATAAAATGTAAATGTCAAGCCCCTGCTTTTCATTTATGATCAACCTCAACAGAATAAATATTTAGACTTGCCATCAAAAGACAGGATGTGGCCTTTATTGCCTTCAAATATGACGTGACCTTTGGACAGAGCCTCCTCTCGAATTCTTTCTACCCTGCCTGGACTGTCTTCCCCAATGATCTTGGTAATTGTGCCCTTGTAGAGGACATCTGCTGGGGTTCCCTGGAAAATAGAGAGGATAGTCAAAAACTATTTCACCACTTACAAGGAAAACACCACCAAATGTCTTAACTTAAAACTTACATGTGTGATGGATCCTCTGTAAGAGAGTGGATTGTCTGGAGGAGCTCTACTACTTGGAATACCCTTGGTCAGACTCCCGCCTTGAGATGTCGCTACAAAGAAAGCATATCTAACATAAGACCAGTACAAAGTAATAAGGAACTCAAGCCATGATATACTTTAATAAAAAACCCAACCCAGTCGAAATATGAAGGTTGAACAGAAAAATGGCTATACAGAATATAAATGTAAGAACTGCCCACAGGATGCAGAGTTGGTTGACTTCTGACATCAAAAGAATGAGGAAGCCAACAACTCAAACTGCTCACAAGGATATGGGCACAGATAATGTTTTTAGAATTTTATAAATGCCAATTTCAGAGCAATCCAGTATGATGCTTTTAATTTTCTTGCAGGATTTAAAAAAAAAAAAAAAAAATCTGTTGAATACATTGAAATAATTAGAAATATAGGACAGTACTGGAATAATGTACTTGTTTGTAGGTACTAGAATTAATGCCACATACTTGTAATGTAAAATAGCTTTTAAGGTAAGGTCATGCCATCATACCCCTAAATATGGAGCTCTCCTGCGAAGGCTGCATCACTAGGTTCTCTGGTTGGCTTGGCTGGCTTCTAGGAGAGAGTTGCTCCTGTTTCACACCTAGGAAAGGCACTGTGATAGAAAGAGAGAAAGATACTCATCGGCATTGGCACACATGTTAGTTAATTTCTCTTATCATTAGATCTGCAGCAGCAGAACCTGTAGAGTAAGGTTCTATTTACACCCAATGACTTCCTGCCAATTCTGCAATGTTCAAAACCTTGCATAACACAATACAAGACAAAATGCTACAGTAACCGGTGTGTAAATGCACTGATTACATGCAAAGATGGTTTCCATTGACCCTGAAAATAAGTTCCCAAACTCCACATTGCACTGCACTACATATATTAAACCAGTTGGGGACAAAAAGAAGTAACAAAAAAAATACAGCATGATCAGGGATATAGACAAATAAAGAAAGCAATACAAAAAACTGAAAAACAAGAGTCAAGAAACGGTTTAAGTGTGGTAACTGAACACATATATACTATTCCAGAACTTTTTGCAGGCTTTCAACGTAAGTTTTTTCTTACCTTTTTATCTTACATTTCTCTCCATTAACCAAGAAGGAAAACAAACACAGCAAAGGAGCCCCAGTACTATACATGTTAGCATAATAGAATACTTCATAAATGAAAGGGCATTTTGTTATTAAAGGTTTAATATTCTAGAAAGATTTTTGAACTTTAACACAACTGCAGATTATTGAGGATCAGCACTCTTCTTGAGAGGACTTTGATATAACATATTTGGTACTGTCAAATTAAAGAGTTTAAAGACATTCTCAAGAAACACAAAAATATAAATAATGTATATTAGATACACCTACAACCCACCTAAAAACATATCAAAACAAAAAGAAATTGAATAATTTGTTAATATTTTTCCAGGATGTTAACCCCTACTCCCATCCATTCTTTCATTACAGGAGTAAACTAACTTTATCGCTTTAGGGAAGTGATAAAAAAAAAAAAAAAAAAGACACAAAAAGCAAATCGTACCAAAAGGACAATGCCCTTATGGGCCTATGACAATCTCTACACTACCAGCCTGCAATACAGAACAAATTGCAGTATTGGCATTTATAAATTTACATTCCTCATCAGACTGATTTCCTGAGTATTAACTGTAGATATGCAATATTAGGAAGAGCAACACATTTAGTTCTGGGTTTGAAAAGAAGAAGTCCTTAACACCACTTGACATTGGTATTGACATTGGGGTTTGGTGTAGTAACTTAGTGTAGCATTCTCCACCTCTGTCTGTAGGTCATATAATAACATTACAAGTCCATTATGTTTAAGAAGGTTTAATTAAGAACTTGCATACAATGGCACCTTGATATTTTATGTATCATTTACTCGTCACTTACATGCTGCTTTGTAGTCATCACAATCTAAGTTTTATGTCACAATAAAAAGGAAAGTTTAAACTGGCTCCCATATCACCCAAGATCTGTGCTAAAGGCAATGAGATTTTTTCAACTTTCATAAACACTTGTGTGTTTTGTTTAGCAAGTCATGGGAATAATTTTATCAGAAGCAATGACATAGTAAGTCAACTTTGGTTTATAAAAGGAACTTGAGTTCACCAGGGTTCGTCCCCTGCCAAGAGAGGTCAGTGACACTGTCTGCTTGGCACGGCTCTATGTTTATGTTGGCCTGGTATTTTACCTTCTACCCGACAGCCTGACCACGCGCACCCTGCAGAGGAGCAATAAATGGAATATTCTGATGTGAACAAACTCCGTGACACAGAGCAGTGGGATGAGTGGGGAGGATGCTAAAAGAGGCCTGAGGATGGATGTGGGGGGGGGGGGGGGGGGGGGGGGGGGGGAGAGATGAACGGAAATTAGGGAAAAATGTAATATTAGTCTGGAACTATTTGGTGCACTGCAGGTTAAGACAGGAAATAGTCGTAAAATTGTGGATAAAACCCCTTCCCAGAAATAGTGGAAAAATTATTTTATTATTTGTTATCTGAGAAGTAAATTATTTTGTACAGAAATTAACAGTGAACATTGCATGGCATATAGTAAGCAAGTTTCTTACCCAGTTTTTTAGGATCCAAGTTCAGTGATAATCCCATTGCAGTGGATCCAACAGGGACCTTTGCATGCTCAGAACTGTATGGAACATGGAACGGCATGGGAACACCCTAAAAACAGATCAATACTACTCATAAAAAGGCAAGAATGGCCCTTTGTAATCCTGTCCTCTATACTTCTGTTTCTTATGTCTTTGTGTTTATGTCTTATGACTTTCAATTATAAATTATGGTTATTTCAGTTGCCTATATTTCCTTCTGAAGGAAGTATTACTACTATTACTTTGTTGCTTTTTATATATAGGTATGGATTATGGGCTTTCATAAATAGAAAAGCTTGTATATATCTAGCTTTCTGACAAAATTATAAGGCAATGGTCATACTTTTTGTCATGGTATTATTGTAAATATACTACATTTTTTAAGAGCAACAGGAAAGCTCTAAATGTGCAAGCGAACATGGATATACGGACAGATGAAAGTTCTTGGTGTATCCACATATACGTGATCATAGGTCATGCCATATAATGTAATCATATATATAGCAATAGCGATTTAAGATTCAAGCTTTGCGGGCTTGAAAAAAAGTTACAGGATTAACTGCCGCCAAGCCTGCAAATGTTTCCAAACCTGTGAAAACTCCAAATGAGAGACAGAGGGGGCCAAGACACAGGGGAGGGCGAGAGAGGGGGAAAGATACACAGGGGAGGGCGAGAGAGGGGGAAAGATACACAGGGGAGGGCGAGAGAGGGGGAAAGATACACAGGGGAGGGCGAGAGAGGGGGAAAGATACACAGGGGAGGGAGAGAGAGGGGGACAGATACACAGGGGAGGGAGAGAGAGGGGGACAGATACACAGGGGAGGGAGAGGGGGGAAAGATACACAGGGGAGGGCGAGAGAGGGGGAAAGATACACAGGGGAGGGCGAGAGAGGGGGAAAGATACACAGGGGAGGGAGAGAGAGGGGGACAGATACACAGGGGAGGGAGAGGGGGGAAAGATACACAGGGGAGGGAGGGGGTTGACACACTGGAGTGAGAGGGTTTGTCTGTAATGCTCGCAAAGTTACAGGCTTGCGCATGGGGTGAGGGGAAGCCTCACATTGTGTGGCTTTAAATTTTTATGCCGTCATTTTTTACGGGCAAGTCACTAGTGTATATATAATGTAATGTATAGAAAAAGCATACATTGACAATACACTGAGGAATTTATTTACTTGCTTGTTTTTTAAACATTTCTCAGATTAATAAATGTAGTAAACAATAGAAACTAATTAATCAAAAACGTCAAACTTACAATGTGAGATACAACAAAAAGACTAAATTCAAACAATACTGTTGAACCAGAAAACCCTATAAGTTTGAGGAAATACTAATATACTTTCAATTATGACAAACATATCAATGAAAATTTGCCAAGTATTGTTATGCTCAAATGCAAAATTTACAAAGAACAATTCCATAATTTTAAATGCAAACCGTTAAATACAATTATCTGTCAAATATTTGATGCTCAAATGCACATTTTTAAATATTTATTTGCACAAGATATATATAGCAGGGTTAGAAAATTATGGAAGAGATACATACCTGAGATATGGAGCCCATGGGTCTCTCGATAGCAGCTGGGTGTTTGCTGGAGGAGATTAGAGGAGGGGGGTTGGATATGCTGGGCATACGAGGCACCCCAGATCGGGAGCCGTCATGCAAATTTAGTGGCATTGGGTTAACTGCGAATGCAAAAAACATAGATTATATTAGATGCAAAAATTGGATTCAGATATACAGTACTACAATGATGTTATGTCTGGCCAGGACTAATCATACTCCTGCAACATACTGCATAAAACAAAAATGAATTTAATATGTCTAGATTGTGGAGAGGAAGAAGTGGATTGCAATTAAGGACTCAGCAGGGACTATGAAGGACAGAGTGAAAGTGCACACGCTCCAGATTAGGTAAGGATAGATTCTTGTGCCAACAAGGCAGAGGCCTAAGACAGTATACATGGAAAATTACTGCACTCTATAATGTCAGCTAATCACATTTAATAAATCATAGCATTAGTGATAAACGGCTCACTTTTTACAAGCATAGGTATCCAAGACACTGAACTCACTATGTGCATAGGACTTACATTATAAGAAGTTTCATCTAAACAGAAGTTTCTTTTATATGAAAGAATGAGCACAAAGAACGTTTTAAATATTCATGCAAAAGGAACTAATTTATTGACCTATGTTTATGAGACAAGAAGCTACCAATATTTGATCTTTGTGTTTCTGCCAGTGATATACTTGAATCGTTCCCTGTAATTACACCTCAGAAATCTAATGTAAAGGACATGTACAATATATATATATATATATATATATATATATATATATATGCAAAATTAGATATATAAATATGTTATGTGCATATTAAAATGACTTGAGTAATCCATAACATAAAAGCAATGCAGGTAGAGGTAGAATATCTCCTTTAAGAAAATAATCAACATTTAATAAGAAAACACATATAGTAAAATATTTAGATTCTCCCTCTTCTGCTCACCTTGGGGGTTATACTGGGACATTGCTTCATGCTGAGAGGGGGGCTTTAACACCTCTCGAGCAGGCACTTGATACAGAGCATTAGGGGGCCATGAAGTAATGCATGGTTGCTCAGCACTTACTCTTTGACCCTCAGTCTGTAGCCCCAAATAAGTTGCCTTATCTGAAAAGAGCAAAAAAATATTAAATGAACATTTCAGCAGCACAGGAAAATCCCATTGAATTCATAAAATTCTATTAACTGTTTTATTTCGGACTGCTACGAATACATGCAAAAAGCCTAGTACTTGTAAACACACAGGTAAAAACAATCAGTCATATTATATAGAAGATCTCTGTCACCCTGACAGATCAAATACATCGTACTAGCGCTAAGTGGAATATGTTGGCGTGTTACAAATAAACAACAAGAATAATAGCAGTTTTTGTCTACAGTAAATAATATCTGAAAAATGTAGTATTGATTTTGCACCTCCTGTATGCTAATGTGGTACTTAGAGTGTTCGATAAGCTGTGAAAGAGATGTAACTGACAGATAACATTGCAGCTCTTTACTCTGGCCACTACAGAGGCAGACAAACTGTAATCCTAATTAGGACATCAAAGCAACTAATTAATATGTTGTGAGCCACTCATTTACATGTAAATATAGCAACAACATGTAATTTACCATAATTGATACCCTTTAAAAGAATGAACACAACAGTTTTTCATGCTTCAACTTGATTTTGGGGTGACAGAGTCCATTTACAACTGTACACTTAAAGGACCACTGTATAGACAACACAAGTGTAATTAGATTGGTAGTGCAAGTGGTTAATAATGAAGTAATCATCATAGGTTACCTATACAGGTGCCCCGTTGTTAGATACAAGCTTCCAAATCGACACTTCATTATAAACTCCTTGCTATACCAATCCAAACATACCATCATTTTTCAGGGATAAGACAGTATTTTTTACCAATTTTTTTAAGTCTAAATTAGGGGTGTCGTCTTATACACAGAAAATTGCAATTAGATATCCTTGTCTGGTACTGTAATGCTGCATCTGGCCACTAGTTTTAAGGCAGGAGAAAAGACACACATTTGGAAATGCATTGGTCCCAATTAGATTGCATTACCCTGCAAGTGTGCATAGAATGTGTATTTTATAGGTTTTTATTGTGTTACACATATATTTAAGGTCACTTTCTGTCATGATTTTCACGGATTCCAATTCCAGCTCAATAGCCTTGTGATCACATCACTTATTACTCACATGTGCTTTGCATTTTTCCGGTTTAACACAGGATCACAAAGTATATTGAGCTAGAATGGAAATCAGTGAAAATCTCCTGCCTTAAAACAGTACCATCTAGTGGCCAGATGCAGCATTACAGTGTGATCCCGGTGTTAAACTTACACATCCCGAATGAGCTGTACAGCTTCTGTGTGGCATATGTGTGCATATAAATGTGTATTCTATAAGTTTTTATTGTGTTATACATATATTTAAGGGCACTTTTTGTCATGATTTTCATGGATTTCCATTCCAGCTCAATATATCTTTGTGATCCTGTGTTAAACCGGAAAAATGCAATTGCACATTGCGACTCAGTAATAAGTGATGTGATCACAGGGATATTGAGCTGGAATGGAAATCAGTGAAAATCATGACAGAAAGTGCCCTTAAATATATGCGTAACACAATAAAAACTTATAAAATAAACATTTGCATATTTATTTATTTCTGAATTGTGGGCTCCAAAAATAGGGGTGATCTTATACATGGGGGCGTCTTATAGATGGAAAAATACGGTACTTGTTCCCTCTACAGTGGTCCTTTATTAAATGTAAGCAGATTAAGTAAAGTGACAATTGTTATAACTTAATTATAAATCTGCCAGCAAATGCAGTAGGCATGGAAACAATTGTCTACATCAGGAATGAACAAGCTAAATATTTGACTAACTTTATATATTTGCTCCAATGTATTCCAGTAAACAGCTATTTTATAGGGATGTTTCTAATTAGCTAGCATGCTGCACAGATTAATACACCTACACATTTCTCTGCTCTGTGTTACTGCAGATAATGATTGTAAATATTTAAAAGGCAAAAACGTGATAGGTGATGTTGCAGGGTAATAAGTACAATGCTGGCTAGTTTAAATGCACTTGGCTTGCAGATTATCTGTACAATTATGGCTCTAAAAGCGCACCACACCGCACAGATAAACTAGTCAGGACAAACGCAGCATTACAAAGGCAATTCTTATTAGGTTTCCAGCTGATATCATATTATACTGCCTCATGCAATCTACAGTATTACTGGACATATTCACTCAATGAGCGCACCTTTAGATCAGCCCACCATGGATACTGTCCATTCCCTGGAGCTTACTACATTACAGTGCCTCTGCTGTCTTAGTGTTATATGCTCCTTCTTGTAATTAATTCACTTTTTTACACCTATAACTTGACTGTCCAACAGGAGGCAGCAGTAATTGTGTCCTCATATAAACTTGTGTTGTGGTACAACTTCACCTATGCAACCAACAGTTACAATGTGCCTAATGACTTCATGTTTCAATGTGCCAATTAACCCATTTATTTCTGAAAGCAATGTCATATATTGTAAAATTATCAATATATTGTATTTTTTAGGGTTTACATAATTGAAGCAGGATCACAATAATGCAGCACCAACGGTTTTACATTCATTAAACCCATACTGTATACACTGAATTCAGTAGATTTGCACGCCCACTGTATAAAGTTCATGTATGACATGACCAGACTTTGGCAAGGTTTCACCAAGTCTCATCTCCATGTATCACATGGGAATGGCATATTAATTACTCCTGGCATTACTAGCTGTGATCTCGGTGTGACAGACCAGAACATGACCCTTTGACTCACACACATGGCTTCCTGCCCAGGATCCCGAACTAACCACACAAGGGACTCACCATCTTTGTCCCCAATTACTGGGCTCCTGCTTTTTCGTTTAGGACTACCAATTGCTTGCTGCTCTTTGTCGGGTGGCACATGGGACTGTGGTTGCAGGTTGTGGGCTAATCCATCCAGGGCTGATTCATGAACCTTCGTGATCTGCTCTTGGTAAAGGGCCAGGGCATGATGAGTCATTTGCTGTTTCACTGGAGTGCTCTGAAGAACTGACTCAGAGAAGCCTTCTGAAATCTGCAAGAAGGACAAGGGTGAGTGAACAAGTTCAAGACCACTCACCAGCTCCATGCTCTATGATCAAGCACATCAACTCTTGTTAAAATGTTTTAAAAATCATCCATATAAAAAGTCTCAGGATAACATAATCCAACCCAAAGTAGCCGATTACCTGGGTATTACCTTAATTCAATGTAAAAGTCTTATAACCTTTAAATAGCATAAGTAATTCTCAATGATATATATAGCTTTTGTCACCTTTTTCTTCAATATTAGCCTCTGGTGGCTCTTGGGTTAGTTAATTACTGAATTTTCTTTATGTTTAAGAATATTATGCTGTACATTTTAAATAAGATTATTTTTTTTCTCGGTCATTGCACATGAACGCTCTTTGTTTGTGTGTGAAATTGTGCATAGTAACAGAATGCACTATGTGCAAGAAAAATCCCGGGATATGCTCCTAGTTGGTTAGAATTAGTGATGACAGTGCCAGGACATACTACTAACGAAGGACATTGCTTGTCCCACTAAACATGATTCTATGCTACATTGTTGCCCTTACAAATAAATGAGGACAGGCTGGCAGTACCTGGTATTCAGGCACAGCCTCCCAAATACTTCTCTTGGCACGATTCCCCCTTCTATACACACTGCTTCTTGCCAAGTGATCCATATCCAGGAACCTTTTCCAAGCTCCTTCTCTTTCCCCACACAATAGGCACCTCAGTTATGAAACAATTTTCTAATGTCTTTGATCTTGTATCTCTTTCCAAAAAGGCCTGCATTTTTCTTACAGGCTACGGGCACTGTAACAGTGGCTTTCACATACAAAGACAAATCTCTCAGTGGATTGATTTCCTGATATAGTATTTCTAGATAAATAATAAATTACCCATGAGGTGTATGTGAAGTGTCTTGCCTGGCTCCATCTCTTAAGGTGGAAGGTGCAGAGGGTCATTCACTTAATACTTGGAATGGTATTAATTAATATGCTCAGTGATTTGTCAATGCAAAATGATGAAATATTGTTTAAGTCATATAAATCCCCTTATACATGTACATATTTATTTAATTATTGTCTGAGGTTTAATATCTAGAGGTATAAAATATCTTTACCACAATATGGATTTTCTTAGCTTTTCTGATATTTCTCCTCAATTAGCAACCACTACTATTCTGCTCAGCCCATATACCCACTATCCACTCACATTGTCCCATAGCATGCCATTTGTAGAACATGACCTCTTGTTCTTGCACTGCTTTTTTACTAAACTACACTGTGGTTTGATTTGGCATGTGGGTGTCCAGCTCGAACTTTTTAACAGTTTGTAGGCTGTACAAACGAATGCAACTTAAACTCAGCAAGTATATCCATAATGCTACAGTGTAGGTTTCAAAATATCTGATTAACAATGTGCGGGGAGAATTTTTTTTTTTTTTTTTAATTCTGCAGAAAACATCCTTTCCAAGACATAACCCCCCCCCCCCCCCCCCCCAATTCTGAAATTGTATAATTGGGACACTACTGTCTGTATTTTGTACAAAAACCTGCCCTCAATAGCAAAGCTTCACTGCCCTTACTGGATCATATTTGTGAAGGGGCCAGGAGAGCACAGAGGCTCAGTTATGCAGGTGAACACAAGACATCGGCTACAACAAGCAGAGAGTAGAGAAAAGGAGTGGAAACATTTCAGCAGCATGGACGTGTGGGCTACTAAAGTATTACATCTGGCTCTCCAAAAGTTTCCAGAATTTATTTTCCAGGGTTAGATAACCGTAATATTTAATAGTAATGAACCACAACGGATATGTCTAGGGGACTGGGAGGGAATCCTTCATAGATATGCATTACACATTGGAAGGGCATATTTTAGGAGCCCAGACTCACAGGCTTCCATCTATGGTGGAAATATTCTGCATAGCTCCTCGATATTATAGATTTGTAGATCCTCCACAGAGAATAAGAACTGCCTGCAAAACAGATCTTTTAAAATTCTACAATGTAATATTGGACACGGCTGTGACCCCGTAAAGGCTGGAGAAGCAATTGGTTTTATACATGGAGATTTTTCAAACTTACCCCATTTCTCCAATGGGTAGGACATACTCAGCCTCTCATTGCTGTGCACTGCAATTTCACAAACACACACTCACATATACATATGCGGGCACACACACACACACACATCTGTAGCAGAAACTTGGTAAAAAGACCTAATGCCACATGCTTAGCATTGACATAACATGCTTCTAGCAGCAGAGGGCTACAGGGACGTCACACACAGTGTCCAGGTTAAGAATGCCTGGTCAAGCCAACTGGACTGACATTAAAGGAAGCGACAGGTTGTTTGATGTGGCAGAACAGGTCAGCACAATTAATGATGTCAAGGATTTGATGGGCCGTACAATTCTAGCACGAGAAGCTGTGTGTGTCTCGCAGTATCCGGTGGCTGGGCTGACATGCAAATCAATGCATGGAGCCACACAGATGAAACCCCCCGCTGCAAGATCTCAAGAAAGAAAACATGCTTCATGTCACAAGATTCAGCCAATATTTTTGTGACCTTTAAAATAACGGCTCGCTTTTATGCTGGGAGCTTTTTCGTGCGTTTAACACTAGTTCAATGCAACAGATCAGTAATTTGCCACAGCATTCAATTTAAACTCATGTTTAAGGCTTTTGCAGTATTTTTTGAGAGAATATCAACATGTTAAATACCTATTAGCTATTAATCCTAGTAATTATGTTTCTAATCTCTGTTAAACATTAATATAGGTTGACAGCACACATCTGTTTAGCTATAAAAATAAAATTAAAAAAATATTGCATTAAGGTTGGGGTTTAACTGCCGAAACAGAGGTGATAAGGATTTCCCACCTAAAAATTCTACCTGTGGGTTTGCACAAGAAGACAATAAAATGAAATGTATTGGACAGTATAAACTGTGCAAACCCATAGACAAATACCCAGTTAAAAGATATAATTTCATTCAGATGCGGACTTGCTCTGAGTGGGATATTTTGAAAATTTACTGCAGGGATTTTGCCAATAGATCACTCTTAGACCAGACTATAGGGACATTCTGCCATAGCACAGATGGGTGCATTACAACCAAACCTATGACTGTGCTCAGGAAGACATCACCAACACCGGTAATACCACAACAATGTGTGAGGACAGCAGAAGCGCTTGTGTGTAGTACAAATGCAAATCATTCTTCACACATTGCAAACCAGCTCTCAAAAAAATGTACAATTTGAAAGACAAACCCAGTAAAGAAATGTAATTATGCGAAGGAAAAGCATCCATTCCTCCTAATGGTTAACATAGCCAAACATGCTAAGTAGATAGAACGGTCAGACCAGTTAGGCCTTTAGGTGCTTATCTGCCACCTAATCTTTCTAGGTCTTAAAATGGCTTTTATGCCACAGTGACATCTCATTGTGTGACTAATAAAACTAGGGAAGCATGGAAGGATTGAGAATTACATTTTTAGATGATGGCCCTTCAAGCTTGGTCTAGTTGTGGTACATAACTGATTCACTAGCCCATGGAAGAGGGCAAAAAAACGCTCCAATATTCGTACAAACATCTAATTTGTCACGAAAAGTCACCCACTACATGATAATCAAAATATAAATTAATTCAATGATATTGTGATTGTATATTTGTCCGATTCAGTATTCGTCTGTCCCTCAGGAATAAATTAATGATGAATATAGTTTCCACTGTATATCACCACTACTGGAAAGTTATTCACCAATTCCTTCATTTTATGCTGTATTTTGAGCTTGACAACAGAACGTGACCTCTTGTTCTTACGGAGAGATTACCAATATTTGCTACTACGAGCATTAGCCAAAACAGTTGAAACTAAATATGATGCTAGTCAGGAAGGAACTGCAGGCACAGCTCACAGCAGGGAGGCTACAGGTCACACACACTATTTGGATATTTGCTCTCAAACACTTACTATGGGTGGTATGGCAGCCGCTCTCTGCTTCAGTTGTTTCAGGTCCAGTGGCTTTTGAGGCGAGGAGTTCACACGAGCGTCGCTGCCAGGGCTCAGCAGACTAGGCCGTGGAGACAGCAGCCTGCACACACACAATACAGATGTTACCCCTCAGCCATTTTATTCTTACATTGCTAACAAACCATGCACGAGTCCCACCAAGCAGAGGAAAGGTCAGGAGCTCTGTGCGCAGCTCTCTCTCCCGTCACAGTCACTAACTAGGCTTGTACCCACTGGCTGGAAATATCTGCACATAATATTTGCATTTGCTAATAATGATCACATTTCCTTGCACAGGTTTCATTTTACAAGTTTATTATTAAAATGTATTTTAATACCTCACTGACAGTGACAAAGTATCTTTTTACATATATCCTAAAACTCCTTTCCATATCCTCACCTTTAATAATAATGGTGTTTAGACATCAAAAAATGTATTGTGATGCAGAATATTGCCAATGAAATTTCTACATTACTGTGTTCACTTTAAAAAAGATCTGACACATCCCAAAAATGTAGCTCTCTGGTGAATGCTTAATATTTAAGGTTGATCAGCTCTCTATTTCAACAAGCCCTAAATCTATGGCATAATTTTCCTGGGCAGCAAGGCTGTGTAATGTAGTGGATGACAATAGTGTGAGTATATGGAGATGCATTTCTGCCTTTGCAGGGCCACAACAGTCTAAAATGTTCTAGCATGCATTTAAAAGTCACTAGAATATTACAGTTTATTTATATAGTCGATCAACAGTGTAAAATTTGCATTAAATATAGATAGCGTGGGATTGTTTTACAGGAGCAGGGTGGTGAGAATTATCAATCTCGGAAATGCATTGATTCTAATGTAAACCAGATAAGAAAACACAATTAACAGTACAAAACAAATCCTTGTTTACACTTCCGCTTAACTCACTGGTAAGATAAAGGCATAGCAATTTTCTTCAGTTAAAGGAACCCTTCAATCTTATAAATGGTACTCTAAAGAATAGTTAGGAAGGGCTTCATAAGAAAAAAATACTTGTTTTAATACATGGTATAAATTACTTTTTTTTTTATTATGCCCCACGCACTATGTATTATTTCTGGAGTGGGAGCCACCCATGGGGAAGTACTAAATTCAAAATCTTTTGAGATCATTCTGTAAAACACATTAGTTGCAGGCAGTAGTAACATGAGCTGCTAGCAATGTACACAAATACACTTCCTAGTCACCTCCCACTATCATCCTGCATATACGGTATGTCTGTCTGGAGAGTATTCCGGTCTGGGTGGCCCCACTCCAGAGATATTACATGCGAAAGGGGGTGGAGAGAAGAGGAGCTCATATTGCCTGTAGACATCATTACAAAAATGTAATTGTTTAAATGTACAGTAATAACTTACTAAGAGTTTTTTTTTTCTTAACTATTCCTTATAGAGTCCTTCCTAGGAACGCTAAAGTGGCCTTTTAATAGAATTTATTTTTCCATGGTAGAAAAAGCTTTTATGCTATTTTAAACACACAACAAATTACATTGGTTATATTAGCCATTTTTTCTAAAGTGAATAATTCCTGAGAATCTTACTATTTGTGTGATAATTTTATGCAAAGGGGGAGCAGCACCTTAATACTAAATTGGTTGCGTTAATGTACTAATTAGAAATAAAAGTCTGCTTGTCTGACCCTAGACAAGTACTCTGAACTGCAACTTAGCATACTGAGTCGCACATTGGCTGAAGAAACAAAGCTGTATTTCTTGGGAATTATTTATTGTGGAAAAAGGCTTGTACACTGTATAGACACGTTTTCATAATCTTTTAAGATGAAACAAACTTCATGATGGGTGAAAGTGATCCTTTTTCTCACCCTGAGAGACATATTACCTAAAAACTAGGCTGTTTTTTCATTCCCCTTTAATAGAACAGTCTGAACAGAATGTGTTACTTTATAGAGAGATTTTTCATGAACAGAATAATTGTGCAGATAATTAAAAATTAATTTCCACAAAAAACAATATTCCAGGATACAACAAGCTGAGACCTTGAATTCCCTATTCTTACATAAAAAGGTGCCAGTTAGTTACATGTATAATTTATGTATTTACATAATTACGCTGCTCTAATACAGAATGCACGGTCTAGCACAGTACAGGGAAATAGAATACAGTAACAGTGGGGGTAGGAGCAGTCATAAAAACACACCATAAAATGGGCATAATCCATTTATAATTCACTCATTTTCATGGTAATAATTATTTATTATTAGCCCTAGAAGGAGTACAACCCTGCCTATAAAGATATATTTAATATAACAGATGCATTGTCTCCTATAAATCTACAGGTAAATTATATATATTACATTTGTCAAATTGTTATGTTAATGGAACAAATAAATACTTTACACATGGAAATGTACACTTGTAAATAAATAAGTAAAACTGGTTTTAATAAGTTTGGACATGTAAAAACATTAATGAAGGTTTATCTACCCCTTAGATTGTAAGTTTGCGAGTTTTCAATCGTGTGTCAGTGCCTTGGAAACAAGCTCTATGTACATTTGATTTTATGCGCAAAAACAGGGGCCTCCATTTGTTACAAGGTGTTAAGTTTTTTTTTTTTTGCCATGTACGCAACCCCTGTACAGCGATACGGAATATGTTGGAGCGATAAAAATAAAGATAATAATAATAATCTTTTACAGCAACAGCTCTTGGTTTTCCTGTGGGTGGCAAATGGATTCTAAGGTGAATTAAACCAGACATTGCAATCTTCTTGATGTTTCATGGAGTACCTCAAATAATAGATGAGGAGCAAACATTGGCTGCTTCTTTCATAACATGTTTAGCAACACACACACAAGAGTCAGGCAACTGTATCTACCTTATGACTATTTCACATGACTATAAACAGATGCTTTAAACGATGGAAACGCTATTATAAAGTCAGACAAGATGGAAACTTTCTATAATCAGCGTTTAAAAAATTCAAATTTTCTCTAAAAATGGTTTAATGATCATGGTTTATGTGTATGTACTTCCCAAACATTGAACATTGGTGCTTCAAATTATTTTCTAACGTTCAAAACAGTAGGATAGAAAATGTGGGATATCAATAAAGACACCACAATAAAGACAGATCGGACTTCAGTGTCACCTGTTTTAGCTCTCAAAGCCAGAAAAGCCTAATGTGGCTAGTTTTAAATAGTAGCCCTGCCATCACAACTGACTCAACCGAATTTGCCATATAAGAAAAAGTTCTGTCCTCTTCACATTTACCAAGGCTATTGCTGCTTCAGCGATGACCTAATTTAGCCCCTTCCTTGTTAAGATCATTTGTATCATTTCCTTTGTACTCCACAGCACCCTAGAGACCTACTTATAGTTATTATTATCTGTATGTACAAAGAGCAAAATATTCTATGCACCTGAACATGAAACGAGTTACAATGATGTCAGATACTTACACTGATTGACTAAGGGCCTGGGAGGAGAGGACAGAAGTTCAGGACAAACAAATACAGAACATCCCGCACTGCCTACACTGTAATGCATCTCACGAATGACCTAAACCTTCATTCATTCTTCAAACCGGAAAAAGAGAAGCTTTTTTTTCCTGTAAGCAATTAACAAGCACTTAATAAAAAGGCTGTCTACAAATATAGATCCTTTTATACAGAATTGGCCAGTACAGAACAATCAGGAGCTGGTCATTACTGGGAAGGAATATTTCCAGCAGCATCTCAACTAAAGGGCCCTCCTTGTTCCAGCAAACTCCTCAAGGAAGTGATCAACGTGGGTGATCTGTGAGCACTAGAGGTCAGTTAAAAGGTTGGGATTTAAATAATTTGGACTACGCACAAATGGGGTTAGACATCTATAGAAGATACTCTAGTTTAGTCTCCCGTATATACCTTGCCCAGCTTAAAATATTTTAATAATTTTCTTAACCAGTATAAATAATCAGACTAACAATGTTGCATATTGTTTTGACCCCAAAGAGGATGAAAGCTAGATGTAATATCGGTAGACTGATATTTATATTAGTGAGAAAATTATTAAAAGAATAAACTGTAAAATTAAAAGGGACCACTGTGGTCTTGTTTTTCTCTATATTGTCTTTTGAGCAACTAAACTTGATAACAGGCAAAATGAGTTTAAGGAAGAAACACAATCTTTAAATATTTAACTTTTATATAATTATTTTTTACATCTGGTTTCATTTTATTTTATTTTCTTAGTTCAATCTGTCTGCCACTTTCACAAGAGGATGTGTAAACCAATAAGCTTTCCATTGTTTAGAGTTTTAAATAACACATTCCCACTGTGCAGACACAAACTTCTTCTTCATGTAAAATGATAGATTGCACAGCAGCATAATTGCATATAAAAGTTATTTTTTTTTGTTTTTGTTTACAGTGTAGTTTATAATAGTGTGTTTACTGCTGAAGTCCCGTCCCATATCCATTGTATGATGTAAGTCTTAATAATAGTAAAATGTTTTTAGAAAGTAAAGACAGGTCTCATTTATAAACTATTATCTTCAATTATCAATTCATTCCTTTATTTGCTTTATTTGTCACCTGGGATAGAAATGCTAATGTAATTTGCATGCTGTTATGAATTCATTAATTATGTGGTATATTCCACATCATTGCTTCAGCTCTTTCAAAAGAGCTTAATGAGATCTTATTGGCATCAAAGGTCTTTCCCATGTGACTAATCTCATTAGATAAAGTCTGTCCACAGTCAAGTAGAACCGAAGAGCTAACGCATCATAAGCTCAACTTATTTTCATTTTTTTTTTCCTGTTATCAAGTACTTCAAAAGTGTACTTGATAATTGTGACTTCCGTAGTAATGTGACAATTTTGTAAAGCAATAAAAAGAACGAAAAAACCCAGCACTAATTGCCAGTCCTAATTCCTGCTGCCACATGACCCTCTCCCATGGAACAACTGTATACCTGTTTTTCTCTGCAGGATCCTGCTCCTCAGCCTCATCTGCACTGCATGTGGCGCTAGAGTCGCTGTCTGCGTTTGCTTTGCCACTTTTGCTGTGCTTCTTTTCTGATTTAGCAGGTGCCTCAGCGGCTTCTTTTTGAGGCTCCTCTACCATTTCAGGCACGTTGGCCGTACAGTCCTCCTGCTCCTCTTGCTTTATCTCCTTTTTATTTGACTCCTCATAGGCTTTTCCTTCTCCCTCCTCACTCTTCTCCTCTTTTATAACCACTTCAGGCTCTGGCTCTTCCTTCGGTGCGTCTTCCTCTTCACAGCTCTTCTCTACGCTCTCCTGAGAATGCTCACTAGATGAATTTTCTGGATTGCTTACCATCTCTGTGTTGGATTCATCCAGAGAGGTGCTCGTTGGCTTAGGATCAAGCTCTCGGCTCTCTTTGGCTTCCTGCCTTGGAGATGGAACGCTCTCTGTGTCGGAGCTATTATTCACTGCTGCTATTATATTGAAAACACACAAAAAAAGTGTATATCATTAATACCAGGATGTGCAAAACTCCAGAAGTTCTAGAGCATGCCATAACTCACCAAACTTATTCAATGTCAAGGCTGCCACATTTTACCTTAAAACTACATATATATTCTGCAGCATTGAAGACAATATGAATAAATTAATATATAAATAATGTATTTGCAATTAGCCTATTGTGCAATTTATTAGCAGAATTGTTGCTAATTGACCCTGAAATAGCAAACACATGACAACACATTGAAATAATTGAATAATTTTACTTAGGAACATCTATTTTCCTAGGCAAACTAGAGATACCTGATGTTTACAATTGTAAAGTGCTAACAATTTAGACAAGGTTTGCAGATTAGCGCTAGTTTGTTCAGATGTGTTATCTCTGCCTATGAAGCTCATACCAGCATTTCCTAAGACAACAGCTACTCAGATTCAGTGCTGTTCGTAATTAAGGAAAAGTCACAGATTAACCTACTGCATTGTTTGGCTACAACTACTGGCATAGTGATTGCTTTTTTCACCATCACATGATGTTCTGCATCCATATTGTCAATTCATATTGGATTTAACAAACTGGCATCTTGCTTAAAACATCTAACTGAATAATTCTACTTTACATAGTATATTCCTTCCAAACACAATACAGATTTATTTTGTTTTATGAGGAAAGCTTGCAGTTCAATAATAAAGATATAAATAGCAGCCTTTTCGGTCAATATACTGTTGTTATTTTAATAGGTATTAAAATATTAATACACATTGGTTTGCAGAGGGGCTGGTGGGAAACGTCTACCTGGTCAAAACGAATTTAGTCAAAAGACACAACTCCAGAAAAGTGTACTAAAATAATTCACACTCTAGCATTATATCCGCTTCCAATGGAGGCTTGAATGCATATAAACCATCAGGAATATCATTTTGATAAAGCCAGATAAAAACGGTCAATTTTAATCAAACATGAAAGCTTCTGGATTGTTTTTATATAAAATATTAAACCTCTGAGAATAAATACTTCTTGATAAGAGCAAAGGTGAGGTGGAAGTGATACCAAGCTTAACCATACCAGAGTCGTTTTGTTGAAATTTGAAAAAGTACTACTATACTACAGAAACAGAAAGAAGATGAGTTGTGAAACAGATTTCCCAGATGATGCTAAGGCTGAATACATCAAGGGCTATAAACAATATTTTGGTTGCACAATGGTGTCTAGAATGCAAATGAAGGCAAAAGATCATATGACAAGGAGAGAGACACAGAAGTTCTCATCAAGTGCAAGAAGTTAAAACTCTTATTTTTCTCTCCTCTCCTAAGAGCGTTTAGTATTATATCAGTAAGCAAAGTGTAGTGTGTAGACATAGTGCAGTGCAATTTGCTTACCATCTCCCTCTTCTGCCATTTCCTCATCGTTGCCACTCATACCAGACGCCTCCATCTCTTCATCCTCCACAGCTGGAGTGTATGAAGTCTCTTCCATTTGAGCAGCTTTTTTCTTCTTGCGTCTGTTGTTCCGTTCCTTCTCCTAATACAGGGAACAAAGGCCAAAGAGTGATCAGACTCTATCCTAAAACAGACATCTTACCGGCCTCACACACAAATGAGCCACAAGGACTGCACCAACTGAGATAAACATCTGCTCAACAGAAGTCACTTTTACACAGGTACATTTTGAAGTATTTAAAACAAAACATACATAAGGAGTTCAATTTTCAGGTTTTCAAAAAGGGGAGTTTGGGGATTTAATTTAAACATTAATCATATACTCTTATGGGACCATGTGATTAAACTACAAGGAAAGGAAAGTTTAAGCCCCCCAAGTCTCCATTGCTAGCTTGGTATACATCTAAATTCCAATATAATTGTTCAAAACTATCACTTTCATCATCATGATGTTACAGTTTATATGGAAATCATCCAACAAAAGGGATACATAATGGGAAATCCCTTCATCCATGTGCAGTTACAAAATGTTTAGAAATGCTTTACTTGTTACACAATGTCTTCACCATATCGGAGTTATGTATGTCATGTATGCACATAAATCCATTGGCAATTACCTATAGGAGTTCATATACCTATTGCAAGCCAGAAAGTATAGGCCACTGGTTCCTAGAACTGTCCTCAGGCCAGGATTTAGGGAACATACATTTTGAGTACAGGAGTGCTAAACAGTAATGGTCCACCTGAAATAAGTAAGGATATTCTTAAACCCTATCCTGTTGGTGGTCCCTGAAGACAGGTCTGGGAGTCACTACAATTGGATACATTTGTATCAGAAATAGCATGAACATTAAGAGAGTTAGCCTGCTGCAAGGTAAGAGCACAGATTCAGAAGCATTCAGCTTCTATCTGGTCATCTTATTATTATTATGATTTATTTATAACGCGCCGACATATTCCGTAGCGCTGCACATAAATTAGGTTCAGACAGTGATAAATACAGATTAACATTTAGCAAAGGAAGGAGGGCCCTGTCTTTGAGCTAGGAATACAATGTCCATGGTAAATTCCCAAAGTACTTAGGATAGAAACTCGCAGACTTACAATCTAAGGTATAGTGAGTTGTAAAAGAGGGAGAGAGGTTATAAGTGTGTTAGGGTGGAAGGTGATACGCTTCTTTAAAGAGATGCGTTTTCAGTGAGGTTTTAAATGTTTTGAGGCAAGAGTATAATCTGGTGGAGCGAGGCAAGGAGTTCCAGAGACTAGGGGCAGCACGAGAAAAGTCCTGGAGGCGGGAGTGAGAGGAGGTGACGAGTTGTAGAAAGAAGAAGGTCATTAGCAGAACAAAGAGGGCGGGTGGGGGAGTATTTGGAGATGACAGCAGAGATGTAAGGGGAAGCAATATTGTTGAGGGCTTTGTAAGTTAGGGTCATGATTTCAAGTGATATTCTTGAGGCTAAGGGAAGCCAGTGGCGTGATTGACAGAGAGGTGATGCCGACACTGAACGTTGTGTACGGAAGATGAGTCTAGCAGAGCACCTCTGGATAGATCTGGTGAGGAGAGGTAGATTTGGGTGCCATCTGCATAGAGCTGATAATGAAGCCCAAAAGAGTTTATGAGGGCACCAAGTGAGGAAGTGTAGATGGAGAAGAGGAAGTAGCCAGTGGGATTGGGGAAGGGAGAAGAGTGGGTGTGGTTGGTTAGTTGAGAGTGGAGTGTGTAAACCACTATGAGATAAGAGTTCATTGCGAATGTTTTGAATTGTATGAATAAAATGGTTGGCAAAGTCTTCAGCTGTGAGAGAGGAAGGGATGGGAGGAGGTGGTGGGTGGAAGAGAGTATTGAAAGTGGCAAACAGACGCTTGGGGTTAGAGGACAGAGTTGATATTGGTGTTGTAAAGTACTGCTGTTTGGCAAGGTTAAGGGCAGAGGAATAGGAGCGTAACATAAATTTGTAGTGGAGGAAATCTGCTGAAGTGCGTGATTTCCTCCATAGTCGTTCAGCAGTGCGAGAGCACCTCTAGATGTATCGCGTTTGTGTAGTGTGCCATGGTTGTGAATGGGAGCGAGGGCATCTGCATGTGGATATGGGGGCCAGAGTGTCAAGGGTGGAAGAGAGGGTAGAGTTGTAGAGTGAGATGGCAGTGTCAGGGCAGTTGAGGTTGGTGATGGGACTGAGAAGGGGTTGGATAATAGTGGAGAGCTGAGTAGGGTCAAGTGCTCGCAGGTTTCTGTTTGTGATGGTGGTAGGGGTTGGAGAGGGGTAGAGAGAGGGTGATGTGGTGAGGTTGAAGGTAAGGAAGTGGTGGTCAGATAAAGGGAGTGGACGGATGACTGGGTTGGAGGTTGTGCTGAGATTGGTGAAGATAAGGCCAAGAGAATGTCCAGCATGATGAGTAGAAGAATCTGTTAGTGGTGAGAGGCCAAGGGAAGAGGTGAGTGCAAGCAATTTGGCTGCTGCTGGGGAGGTGGGAGTGTCAACAGCAATGTTAAAATCTCCAAGTACCAGTGAAGGAACATTGGAGGAGAGAAAGTGAGAGAGCCAGGCAGAAAAGTGATCAAGAAATTGAGAGGGAGTGCCTGGGGGGCGATAGATCACAGCTACAAGTAGAGAGATAGGTGAGAAGAGGTGGATTTATTTCTTGGTTTATCACAGATCTTGGTTACTTTAAAAAGGCTAGAATAATTTGGTATATCCAATTGGATACTGAAAGGGGTACCATTCCAAAATACAGTAGACATGTTTATATGATTATGGCCTAATGTGCTGTTCCTGGAACAAACATAGTTACACATCTTTAACCTTGGAACAACCATTTTTTAACATTACTATAAAACAGTCATAACAAATAAACATATTTATTCAGAAATGAGAACACCTTGCAGAATATATCGTGGGACAGTTTGATGCACTAGCATATAAGTGATGTAACCTGCTCTTTTAAGATCAATAGTCACCATTTATTGGTTGATTTGTGACTGTGGTTTTGGAACAGTTTGGCCATTTGGCAGCTTTTTTGCAGCTCATTGAAATCATTTGCCTGTAATAATGGTTGCTCAGGATATGTTCTATTTTTATCCATGTTGCATTACAGACAGACTGGCCTTAAAAGCATCTGAAATACTTCCATTTGGGGACTGGAAAATTGCAAGAAGATGCACTGTGCAAGGCTCCAAAATAACAGACGTTCCCTATGTCCCTGTTATCTGGAACCCACTCGAAAAAGTCTTATGGAAGTGGAATCCGTGCTGACAAACTTTGCTCTCAGCCTGCATTGTAATTACTTCTCGTTATCTGAAGAGGATTCTGCAGATGGTCCAGCAGAACAGCCACAAGATGCTTGAGCACAATGGTTACTATGGAAAGGTCTCCTTCACCTCTCAGCTTGTTCTTGCTCTACTCAAGTACCTCTCTCCCAGGGAAGCAAGCTTTAAAATGTGGCCATGGTAATTTTAACTTAGGGTAGATAGGGCAACTGTTTTATATGAACTTAAAACAAACGGCAAACATAACACTAACACAAACTGAACATTAGCAGAAAAATAAAGTTTAAAAATGTGATGTTGAAGCTTCTGGGTCATCCTGGATTCAGTTTTTTTTTTGAAAATCACATTAACAGGGGTTTGGCAGGCAAAAACTTTATAGCGAGGCAGTGCATTAAAAATGGAATTACGGGTCAAAATAGCGTTATAGCGAAATAGCGATAAAAAGGGGTAGCGTTAAGCAGGGTATACCTGTACATAAATAGATGTGTTCCTATAAGACCAAGTGCTAAAAGAAACAGTTTTAAACGGGTCAATTTTAAAATAGAATAATTCACAGGCAAGCTCGATTTACGATTTCCTTTCATAGAATTCCTTCCATTAAATCAATGTTACTCGGGATGTGTCGGGCAAAATTGTGTTATATCCATAGCGAATCAGTGTTAAACAGGGTAGTATTAAGCAGAGTCTGCGTGTAATATATATATATATATATATATATATATACATACATACACATATACACACAGTGCCTTACAAAAGTATTCACCCCCCTTGGCATTTTTCGTGTTTTGTTGCCTCACAACCTGGAATTAACATGGATTGTTTGAGGATTTGCACAATATAATTTACAGAACATGCCCACAACTTTGAAGATATATATATATATATTTTTTTTTTATTGTGAAGCAAACAAATATTCCAAAATAAGAAAAAAAGGCAATGTGCATAACTATTCACCCCCCTAAAGTCTAAACTTTGTAGAGCCACCTTTTGATGGCCACATCTTACCCACTGGGATTTTTGCCCATTCCTCCTTGCAAAACTGCTCCTTCTCCATCAAGTTAGATGGTTTGCGCTTGTGAGCAGCAATCTTTAAGTCTGACCACAGATTTTCTATTGGATTGAGGTCTGGGCTTTGACTAGGCCATTCCAACACATTTAAATATTCCCCTTAAACCACTTAAGTGTTGCTTTAGCAGTGTGTTTGGGGTCATTGTCCTGCTGGAAGGTGAACCTCCGTCCTAGCCTCAAATCACGCACAGAGTGGTACAGGTTTTGCTCAAGAATATCCCTGTATTTAGCACCATCCATCTGTCCCTCAACTCTGACCAGTTTCCCAGTCCCGGCTGCTGAAAAACATCCCCACAGCATGATGCTGCCACCACGTTTCACTGTGTGGATGGTGTTCTTTGGGTGATGTGATTTGTTGGGTTTGCGCCAGACATAGCGTTTTCTTTGATGGATCAAAAGTTAAATTTTAGTCTCATCAGACCAGAGCACCTTCCTCCATACATTTTGGGAGTCTCCCACATGCCTTTTTGCAAACTCAAAACGTGCCATTTGGTTTTTTGCTGAAAGTAATGGCTTTCTTCTGGCCACTTTGCCATAAAGCCCAACTCTATGGAGCGTACGGCTTATTGTCGTCCTATGTACAGATACTCCACTCTCTGCTGTGGCACTCTGCAGCTTCTCCAGGGCTACCTTAGGTCTCTGTGCTGCCTCTCTGATTAATGCCCTCCTTGCCCGGTCCGTGAGTTTTGGCGGGCGGCCGTCGCTTGGCAGGTTTGCTGTTGTGCCATGTTCTTTCCATTTGGTTATGATAGATTTGATGGTTCTCTTGGGGATCATCAAAGATTTGCATATTTTTTTATAACCTAACCCTGACTTGTACTTCTCATCAACATTGTCCCTTACTTGTTTGGACAGTTCCTTGGTATTCATAGCAGTGTTTGGTTAGTGGTGCCTCTTGCTTAGGTGTTTCAGCCTCTGGGGACTTTAAAAAAAGTTGTGTATATGTAATGACAGATCATGTTACACTTAGATTGCACACAGGTGGACATCATTTCACTAATTATGTGACTTCTGAAGGTAATTGGCTGCACCAGAGCTTGTTATGGGCTTCATAACAAAGGGAGTGAATATATACGCACGTGCCAATTTTCTGTTTTTATACATAGTTTTATGTATATAATTTTTCTCATCTCACTTCACCAACTTAAACAATTCTGATTAACAAAACATTGAACTTAAGGCTGTAATGTAACAAAATAGGTAAAAAGTCAAGGGGGGTGAATACTTTTGCAAGGCACTGAATATATAAAACAGCAAAATGTGCAGACAGACTTCCTTAACTTCCTATATACAATATGGTGTATTCAGTGTGTCAAATAGTTATTTAATATAGTTATGTACTCTGTTTAATTATCTAGAAATGTCTACATAATTACCACTCCTACGGGACTACCCATTAAACAACTATCCTTTCTTTAAATGAACACTGTAGTACTACATTTGAAATGCACTTTTTTGAAGAACTACTCTTGATACTGGGCAAGTAAAAGATACAATATTTACTGTATTACTTATCACATATAATCACATATAAACTACAAATCGTTGTCACGTTTTGCGAGCTCACGTAGCGAGCAACGCAGTTCTTGCGAGCTTGAGAAGCGAGCTGCGAGGGTCGCAGTCGCGAGGGGCCGCATTTGCAGAAGGTGGAGGCTCTAACATCGGCTGCAATGAGCCAAAGGCTCATTGCAGGCCGCAAAATTGCGGCATTTGCGGAGGTCGAGGCTCTACGGCGCCTCACACGCGGTTACAGACACCCACACAAGCGGCACTTTACCAACAATACAACCAGCGGAAAATTACGGACTTAGCAGACAAAAATACGAGACGCAGGACTTAGAAAAAAAAAAAACATTACGACCTCACAAAAATACGACCTTAATGGCCGAACCGCGCGCACCGGAAAACATTTAAAACACAATAAATACACACAAATAATACATAAAAAGCTTACCGACAGCAAGGGGGGCACCCAGGACCTCTGCAAGGGAAGTTACACCTCAATTTAAGTCCAAATTCACAAGTTTAGACACACATAAATCCCCAAAGCGAGAGAAAATATGGATCCCGAAAAAACGAAAACGAGGCTACAGGACCCTAAACACGCAAAACAGCACCAAGCACATACAGCTTTTCCAAAAAGCCGTACGAGGTAAAGATACACTTTTACTAAGGACGGAAAATCATACACACCAGCGTAACACATACACATTTGCACCATTTCTCAATGCTGAAGTCCACAGCTACACTAACTGCTTCCCCTCGTGAACGAACCACATTTACACTACACACATTGCTGACACTACACCTCAGCTCCAGAACCGTGCACAACTACAGTGGATGCTGCAGGAACATATAAACAGATCGTCAGCTCTTCAGCACAATGCTTCCTGCATATATTACTTAGGAATAGGTAAAGTATATTAATGTATTAATTATTTCATTGGCATACAACAATACATATACACAAAAAAAGCCACTCTAATAACAAACACAAAAAAAAAAACAACAGCCGCGCAATGAGCGCCGAAGGTGCTCAGTGCAAGCCTTGCAATGAGCGCCGAAGGTCCTAACGCTAAAAAATTGATAAAACAACATTACCTGCCTTACGATTTCATGGCTGTCATTTTTTTACAGAAAATTCGCTAGTCGTATTATATTGTATAATTATGCTGCAAGGAAAGCCACCATTTTGTATTCTGCTGATCTATTTCCACAGGTGAAGAAACAGTTGCACTGCTACAATGAAAAACTGGCAGCTAATAAATAAGTGTTTTCGTAACCCCCCTATTGCACTCCACATACTGCCAGTATACTAAAACAGTAATGCTTCATTTCTCCCCAAACACCATGGCTCTTCCCCACACATAGGGCCCCAGTTTACCAACTTCCTCTGCACGCACTCTCCCCTTTCACAGTCCTGTTTTATTACTAACCACTGAGTGCAGTAACAAAGCAATAAACTAAACTAAGTTGTATGTTTAACAGCTGCCCAGAGCTCAATCAATATGCAGTAATAGAGCCAACAGAGGTGGAGCAAGTAGTTCCTCCAATAGCTTTTCCTATGCCCTTTTAATGCAAGATTTCTTTTATTTTTTTATTGTGATCACTCATTTTTAATGATACAACACTCTTGTAGTGTTATTAAGCAAACAAATAAGGACTTTAGTGTTGTCGTAAACCATTTCTGGGATGCCCGTTTGACACACTAAGATATCAGTGCATGATAAAGTGCAATAAAACGTAGAGGGTTTAAACTTTTAGTGACACCTATCTACTAAAGTGTGACAACACCAATCCTTTATAATACAGAGCCTATGAATAAATATCAGAGTGCCCCCAAAACATCAGAACACAGTCAATGACACACACATATACACATACAGCAGACAGCTCCAACACATTATACACACTGTGCTTGCTTTAATGATCCCGCTGGCAGAAACACATCCCTTCTGTGCTTATTTTTCAAGAAGTATGACAGAAAAAAAACCTAGAAACTGGAAAAAAAAGTTTACAAGGCACCAAGGGAATCTGCTGTGTCATTTGCTGTCTCCAGCAAACATAAGACTGCAATTATACCCACATTTGGTAAAAGTTCTTAACGGTCAAGGACACACTCGTAATACAAGACAGCAGAGCCTATTTTGTCTTGCTCCAAGTAATATTCCACACTAACAAACACTATAACCATTCACAGCATGCATTCTTAAACCAGTCCAAAAAAAATGAACACTACAATGGTACCAGAGCAACCATTTTGGGGAATTCTGCCAATTATTATAATATAAAAATCAGAGGCTTTCTGAAAGCTGAACTAATGGTATTCTTGATATGGGGACAGTGGCAGAGCCAATGACTGCAGGGCAATAGGGCAAAATATATGGGGGCCTTCCCCTTGCATTTTCAATATACAAACTAGGTAGTGGTGAATAATAATAAGAAAAGGCAAAAATGTACGTGGTTGTCAAATTTCTATAAAATAATAATAATTATCCGCCTTTCTCACCTAATAAATAAAGAGACCCCCTTTAGCCCAGCTTGCTGGCATTAGCAGAGGACTCTTACCCTGTTGTACTATTCAAGATGTTATTAAAATAAAAATGAAATCACAAATTGCTTCCAGTGTCCTAAAATAGTCATCTTCTGAATTAACCCTTTTTGTTACTTCTCATTTTGCTCCTCTTGAAACATAAAGCAGGTTTTTAACAATAATTTGATCATTGTGTTGGCCCCAGGGGCAATTATGATTTACTAGTGAAGGTGGTGTGTGAGATCATTGTTGCAAGCGGACTGCTTTTGGCCATGTGTAGGCGAAGGGGATTGGTGTCAAATAAAATTAAATTACACTGTTAAATTAAATTATCTAACAAATCTTCTTCACCTCTTCCTCTACAAATGGATAATAAAAAAATACACCCCTAGTGTTTCAGCTATCTGGAATTGATGAAACCGGGACATTAATACCAATCAGTTTTCAAGCTCAGAACTGGTTTTGTTCTGCCCAGTTTCTACCGATGCCTGGACTGATGAATAGTACATTATTGCAGCTTGCCAGACCCTCACTTATTAGTATTTATCCCTGAAATCTTACAATAGAATCTTGAAATTTAGATTATTAACCCACACATGTGTTACAGACAATAGCGTGTGGTCTGTTTGTTGGTTACAGATGTATTCATTCTCAAGATTACTCTCATGGGCTTGGGAACACGTCTAGAATATAAAAGGGGACACCCCCACTTCTTATTTATGCTTTGATGTCACTCAGTCACGAAACTTAGAAGAGTCATTTGAATCCTATTGCAGATGGATGGGGGTGTCATTTTCTTGTCAATTTAAGATGAAGGAAACTTGACCACTCTGGGGCAATATTCACAGATGTTTCCAAATAAAAACCACACAAATCAACATTTGTCCTTACTCACACTTTTTCCCTTACTTAAAATAAAAATAAAATCTTAAAACAGCTGTTAAATTGAGTTAACATGCTGCATAATTCACACTTAAATTTGTAACTTGTTATCTTTATTAAAAGTATAAATGGTCGGCAATGCCTGATGCTTCTCACTGGACATAAAAACAGAATGATCTTCCTACCACATACAACATGATTTCCCAAACTATTTCCACTCACAACTCTTTCATTGGTACTAAATGTAGTAAAAGAAACCCAGTAACTCTACACAGCATTCATAGAGTATACAACGCTTCTCTGGGGCCCTAAAATTCACCCAAAGAGCAACAAAACAACTCCTACAAGACTTCAAGGAACAATGTAGTGCTGTGCTGAAAGAACACCAACAGAATGACTAATGGGCTAAAATGTACCAATTAACTGTAGTCTTGGCCATGCCCATTATTTCAACTTCCAAGGCTCCTACCTACTTGAAGGGCGTGTAAGCAAAGCAAATAGCAAAGAGCTAATCCAAGGTTCACCATTTACTTTACAAGAAGTATGATCACACAGATAGGGGAGGAGTAACAAGAGAACAATGGAGATGGTCATTACATTATACAATTGTTGTTTTGTTTTTTTTAGTTCTTGATAAGACTCGATGTAGTCTCCTAAGTAATCCTGCACTTGGCTCCTTCCTATGTAGAAAGAACATTTTCCTCCAGTAACACAGATAAAACCTGTAAAACACTGGAATGTAAGATGGGCGTTTTGTAGTCCAGATAAGGATTAATACAGAGCCAATGCTGCAATAATCAGGATCTATCACAATATCTTTAATATATTATATTGCCAGAATATGGCTCATTTCTTACCATTTTCAGTTTGTGCTGCTGTAAAATACCATCAAGATTCTGCCTCTTCTTGTAGTTGAAATAGAAGTTCTTGCACTGTGACACAGTCTTGGAGCCCACCATCCTGGCGATGGCAGACCAGTTGCGCCCATGTTCAAACAGACCTGAGTGAAAGAGAAATGGAGAGATTTGTAGAGTTAATCATTGAGGAAGGAGCTGAGGGAAATGAAGGATTACAGCATCACTGTTTAATCCCAGACCTTGGATGGCAGCCTGCTGATAGGAGGCATGAATGCTCAGCCTATGTCGCTGAAGTACTAGCTGAATCAGTCAATAGGTTGACAGGTTCAAGGTAAATGCATCAATATGGCACACTGTGAGATGCATTAACCCTACTTGATAACAGCTGTGCTACCCTCAAACTAAAAACATGTATATTTCAAGTAAAAAACTATAAGCATGCTTTATTGTCACAAAGATCCTGAGAAATGGAAATGTGATGTTGATATACCAGTAATTCATTTTAAAACCGTGCCAAATGTAGTGGATCCTTGGGATATTGGCTTTGATATCTGTAAAGGAGAACTGACAGTGGTATGGCGAAAGCATTCAGTGCTTTTACCACTGAGAACTGGGTTTGATTCCAAGTTAGGGAACCAAGAGGTCACACCACCCTGAAGCCGAGCAGGATTGGGCCTGTTCAGTACTTGGATGGGAGACCACCTAGGAATACCAGGAGCTGTATGCTGTGGCCTACTGGAGAATGAACTGGCAATTCACTCCAGAATCTCTGCCATAAATACCAAGTGGATCAGAATGACCATGGACATAACAATTTCCTGGTGTGTTATGGTCCATTAGGTCACAGAAAGTCGGAAATGACTGAACGCAAAAAAGAAACATCCAAATAAACAGCCCTGAATCAGTTGTGCTGGTGGGTTTCTGGCAGAACTATGCTTTGTCTCTTTCTACGTTGACAAGTTACATCGAGGTTAAACATTTAGATAATAACAAAAACACAAAGTAGTCTAGTTGTAGTCCCACAATTTCCTTTGTGACTGATAAACCCCAGGCCAGAAGACTTGCATTAGGACAGCACACATATACATCTCTGATGTTATATCTCCTACACTGCTCAGGGTCAGCGGCACTTACTCCAGTAGTTGGAGTAAATATGGAAATTACATAAAAGTGGGCTAAGAGTGGTATAAACTAAGACTACAACAAGAAAAAAAAATACAAATACAAAGATAAAGATTTACTGACCCAAAACATGTGTATATAAGCACACACCCTAAATTCTGAGAAATATGAATTTCTTCACAAAGTCAAACAAACCAATATGGAAACCAAGTAGGTAAAAGAAACAAAACCAAGACATATAATTAAGTAAACGGAAATTAAAAACAAAAGTTATGCATAATTTTGAGTGAACCAATTGTCTCAGTAGGTAATATTTCCGAATAGTCATTTCTAAATTTAAAACAATGCTAACTTTTTTTCTAAATTACTTTTTCTGAGCCTAAAAGGCCCAGTTTAGGTGCTAATGCCTTTTTAAAGACGTTTTGGGGTGTTTAAGGGTCATTTAGACCCTTAAATTCGTGGACTCCTGATTAACCGGCAACTACAGTTATCTGGCAATAGGGAGTCCCCGTGGGTGCAGATAACAGGGGTTTTGTATTTCATTATTAGAAATAATCTGAATAATTATATTACAATTGATCCCTACAAGGCTGTATACCAACTTCACTAAAACCCTATTCACCATAATACATGTGTTCTATATAGTAAATAAAAATACATGTTATGTAAATCTGTAAACAAGGGATCCTGCAGAGTGTTAAATCAAGTTAGTGAAACAACAGCTTAGGAGATCAAGCTAACAAGTCCATTAGGATAAGATGCTTAGAGCGTACTGCCTGCAGTGTACCTGCATTATTAATATGAAGATCCTCATCAAGTGGTTAGGATCAGTCACCAGGATTACAATACTGACTCGGGATATAGGTTACATTTAAGGGGAAGATGCCATTGAGCGCTCTTTGGCCTTTTCTTGCTAACATCGCTCTTCTGTACAGGTCAGATCCAATATGTCCAAATGTTACCACTCTGCTCAAGACTGTGTCCATCTACATGTACCACTACATTACTTCCACACTGAAACACTTCATAGATAGACAATCTTACAACCAAAAAAAAAAAAATAGTTTATGTTCTCATCGTTCTTGTAGCAGACTATTGATAGTCTGCCATCTTACTCAGGCTAAGCAGACATCCAGCTTACATTTATAAATGATCTTTTTTTAGTTGTTAAACTTGCAGATTACACAAACCAAGCATTACATACCAAGTCAAAAAGCAAATGACTATGTATCATGTGGTTTTATAAAATTATACATATTCAGCTAAGAAGAAGAAAAATACTATGGACTCCGTTTTGGGCTGACTGATGGTTTTTAGGTAGTATTTGGATTCTGTCAGCTTATGTGGAAAAAGCATGATTGGGCCCAATCCTCACTGGAGAGCAGATAGACAGCATTTCTGTGGCTCTAGCCCTGAGTCATCATGGAAGAATTGAAACGATCTACCAGACACCAGTGACAATTAGATCACGCAAGTCATTGATCAAAGTCTCTAAAATGTAAACAATAGATTTAAATATATAACCATCAAAACTATTTAGGAGTCTTGGACTGTAAAAACCTGGCCTTGATGCACCTCTAATAAATATATGCATGGTGTATTTACTATAATTGGCATCATTTAATAATAAGGTGGAAGCCTATTCTGTAGCTCAGGGCATACACACAGGAGGAGTAGAGAGGACCCTACTCATGTAGTCTAAGCAACTTAAGGGTATTAGAGACAAACTAGTGGCTTATTTAAATAAAAAGTGCTATTTTACACAATAAAGAGAGTTGATGCAGTCTTTTAATGATTTCTATTTTGAGGAATACATTCAATATACAATGAACAGCAAATATTACATTATGAAACAAGAGAACCATTTCCCTTCATGGTATAACTTTTTTCCCTTTCTTGATGTTACCCCGACCCACATCTTTCCCAAACGACCTCAATCTATTAGGCTGCACAGCCTCTGCTGTCGGGCAATTCCATAAATCCAGAATGGGCTGTATCACCTTACATATAGGAAGCCATTGAGTGTTAGTCACACACAGGCTGCTACGGACATACGCTGAGCCTTGCTGAAATCAATCTTCGCCATCTTTCAGCACTAAGCTGCATGCTTTATTTACAAGTACACAACACACAAAGGGGAGCATCTTCACATTTCACTCCGAGATGGCCGGGCGCTCGAGGAGAAGAGACCTGAAACCACGACGATGGGATTGCTTTTTAGCATTCTGTACTCTTCAATAATTAGTGATGCACAACATAGAGAGCGATTGCAACAGGATTAATTTGCAAAGCTGCAGGACCAGAACACTGTGTGCCATAGAGGGCAGAGTGCCACCAGAGGTGCCTGCAGCTCGTTGCACTGGGACCAAGGGGTTAAAGCCTTTGAAGGGTTTCGATCCTATGACTTTTCAGTCTTTGGTCCGGTTTGTCATGACTTTAAAATGTACAGATTAGACAACAGGATTGAGAGAGGTGTTATAGAAACCTTCAAATATCTCAAAGAATTTAAAGGACAAGGAGAGAATGGTCTCCTCTGTTGCATCAGAAAAATGGTATTAAATAAAATGCTTCTTCTTTCAAATGAAGGTCTCAGAACACAAAAACATATTCAAAAGTTTAACTGCTCTTGGGTGCATGCCCTCTGCCAGCCAATGAAATCTACAGACTAAAGTATGCTCCCTACATTTCCAACACATTTTGTAAAATTTAAAGTGCACTCTTAAATGCTTGGAAAAAGCAGTTGTGTTCAATGTCCCTGCAGAAAAGAGAAATGCAGGAAAAAGACATCATGCTTTGACGGTTTATGAATAATGCATGAAATTACTTTATAAGAGTTACAAGTGGAACAGCATTGCAGTGGAAGTCATGGGGTTAAACAGTAAATTAATTTAAATATTCTTGGAAAAAGCACAAGGATATCCTGCTGTAATTAATATAAACTTTTAACTAGACAGAATGGGCTAAGCAGATGGGTGTTTTAGTTCTTATTTGGTGTCAAACTTATGTTTTGAAGTAAAATGGATTTCAAAAATTACCCTGCACCATATATAATAAATTCTCACGGCACTGCAAATGAATAATAGTATCTGTCTGACAGGCAAGTGAAAAGGGATCTGAAACGGGACAACTTTGTAAAATGTAGCTACATATCTATTACATTTTAATATGTAATAAATGGAACAAAATGCATTGCAATAGAAAAGTTTGGGTGAGGGGCAAATGAGCTCACAATGTGTTTCACTCTAATCCAAAATCCATTTTAATACGGTCCCTTTATAGCTTTTGCCTGTTTTTACAACAAAGCCTTTGAGCAGTGACTACCTATTTTGGGGGGATCATTGTACTCGGTCTGAGCTGCATGATTGACACATGACTTTATTACTGTGGCCTTCAGTGTGTACAAGTATTTTGCAAACACATACATAATAAAGCTGCTGCCAGCACAGATCACAGAAAGAGATCATATTGGCCCAAAGTGTGTTTACTTAGTGTGAATCAAAGAGACAGCATGATGCACAAAAACAAAAAGCTGCAAACATTGCAGAGCTGATCAAATAATCCAAAGCCAATGTCAAAATGATCCAGGTGGGAACACATCAACAAGTGAGGCATGGAGCTGTGACAGTACTTACAGTATATTATTGTACAGTGCCATGCAAAAGTATTCACCCCCTTGACATTTTACCTATTTTGTTACATTACAGCCTTAAATCCAATGTTTTGTTAATCTGCATTTTATGTGATGGATCAGAACACAATAGTCTAAGTTGGTGAAGTGAAATGAGAAAAATATATACATAAAACTATTTTTTAGAAATAGAAAACAGAAAATTGCCATGTGCGTATGTATTCACTCCCTTTGTTATGAAGCCCATAAAAAGCTCTGGTGCAACCAATTACCTTCAGAAGTCACATAATTAGTTAAATGATGTCCTCCGGTATGCAATCTATGTGTGAAAGCCCCCAGAGGAAGAAACACCTAAGCAAGAGGCACCACTAACCAAACACTGCCATGAAGAACAAGGAACTCTTCAAACAAGTAAGGGACAATGTTGTTGAGAAGTACAAGTCAGGGTTAGGTTATAAAAAAATATCCAAATATTTGATGATCCTCCGGAGCACTATCAAATCTATCATAATGGACAGAACATGGCACAATAGCAAACCTGTCAAGAGACGGCCGCCCACCAAAACTCTAGGACCGGGCAAGGAGGGCATTAATCAGAGAGGCAGCACAGAGACCGAAGGTAACCCTGGAGGAGCTGCAGAGTTCCACAGCAGAGACTGGAGTATCTGTACATAGGACGACAATAAGCCGTACGATTCATAGAGTTGGGCTTTATGGCAGAGTAGCCATTACTTTCAGCAAAAAACAAAATGGCATGTTTTGAGTTTGCGAAAAGACATGTGGGGGACTCCCAAAATGTCTTGAGGAAGGTGCTCTGGTCTGATGAAACTAAAATTAAACTTTTTGGCCATCAAAGAAGCTATGTCTGGCGCAAACTCAACACACCCAAAGAACACCATCCCCACAGTGAAACATGGTGGTGGCAGCATCATGCTGTGGGGATGTTTTTCAGCAGCCGGGACTCGGAAACTGGTCAGAGTTGAGGGAAAGATGGATGGTGCTAAATACAGGGATATTCTTGAGCAAAACCTGTACCACTCTGTGCGTGATTTGAGGCTTGGATGGAGGTTCACCTTCCAGCAGGATAATGACCTCAAACACACTGCTAAAGCAACACTTGAGAGGTTTAAGGGGAAACATGTAAATGTGTTGGAATGGCCTAGTCAAAGCCCAGACCTCAATCCAATAGAAAATCTGTGGTCAGACTTGAAGATTGCTGTTCACAAGCGCAAACCATCCAACTTGAAGGAGCTGGAGCAGTTTTGCACAATCCCAGTGGTAAGATGTGGCAAGCTCATAGTGACTTATCCAAAGCGACTTGGAGCTGTGATTGCAGCAAAAGGTGGCTCTACAAAGTATTGACTTTAGGGGGGGTTGATGGTTATGCACATTGACTTTTTCTGTTATTTTGTCCTATTTGTTGTTTGCTTCACAATAAAAATAAAACAATAAACATCTTCAAAGTTGTGGGCATGTTCTGTAAACTAAATGATGCAAATTCTCCAACAATCCATGCTAATTCCAGGTTGTGAGGCAACAAAAAACGAGGGGTGAATAGTTTTGCAAGGCACTGTATATACGGTATACACACACTCCTTGAATAACTGTAGTGCATAGTACACATGATTATAATGCACTATAGGAAATGACTGGAGTATCACTTGAGAAACCAGAGCCTGTTGGAATACTTGGTCATACTTTATGTGTGTGTTTGTGTTGCTCAGTCTGGTCAGACTCTCTGTGACCTCATGGACCGCAATGCTGGCCATGCTGATCCATTTGGTATTCAAGGCAGAAATACTGGAGTGAGCTGCCAGTTCCTTCTCCAGTGGGCCACAGAATACAGCTCCTGATATTCCTAGGTGGTCTTCCATCCAAGGACTGACCAAGCTTAACCCAGCATGGCATCAGGGTGGTGTGACCTCTTGGTTCCCTGGCTAGAATCAAACCCAGGTTGCAGTGGTGAAAACACTGAATCCTAACCACAGGACCACCAAGGAACCCCAACACTTTATCCTGGATATAAAAGATTAACATACAGTGGACTTAAATCAATAAGTCACCAATGCACAAGAACATGCTGAATACCATGAGTGACTTCACCTTCTTCTCCCCGCACACTGGAGAGTCCCAGTCAGCACAAAACAATCATCCTGAACTTATGAAAGTGGAACTAGAGCTTACTTGGAGGCACAAACGACCATGGCTTAAAAATGAAGCTAAATAGCATTAAAACTCAGTAATTAAACCCATTCCAGTTTAATTTTAGCCGTGTACCTCAATACTGCAACTATACTGGTCATAGAGCTGTTACAGTTTTACCCTTTATCATTAGTAAGTTAAAATAAAAGTTATAACTTGTCTTATACATTTTTATAAAAAAATATATATAATCGTGACAAGCTAATACTCGGAATACTGGTAATTAGATCTGGCTAATTATATTTAGGAAGTTGCTGCTGAAATGAATCAGAGGAAAAGGCAAAATGGCCCCCACCTCTGTCAGGCACCAATAGGAAGCATATATTTCTCCCCTGCAGCCTCTGATTGGAGGGCATGTTTAAGGCTCTTCTGTAAACACTACCCCTGTCTCAGTAAAAGCCATAAATGATTTTCCATAGCACCTGGTAACCACAGAAACAAATGACTTGTGCAGGGTCGGCAGTAGTTCACATAAATGCACAAAATTAGCTGTCCGGCAGCAACATACTGCTAAATTTCCTGGCTTATGGGCATGCTTATCTTATCATGCAATAAATTACCTGGCTTATGGACATGCTTATCATACTGCTAAATTGCCTAGCTTTATGGACAATGCTTATCATATTGCGAAATGACTTGGCTTATGGACATGCTTATCATACTGCTAAATTGCCTGGCTTTATGGACAATGCTTATCATATTGCTAAATGACCTGGCTTATGGACATGCTTATCATACTGCTAAATTGCCTAGCTTTATGGACATGCTTATCATACTGCTAAATGACTTGGCTTATGGACATGCTTATCATACAATAAATTACCTGTCTTTTGGACATGTTTATCATACAATAAATTACCTGGCTTATGGACAAGCTTATCATAGAATAAAGCACCTGGCTTATGGACAAGCTTATCATAGAATACAGCACCTGGCTTATGGACATGCTTATCATACAATAAATTACCAGACTTACGGACATGCTTATCATACAATAAATTACCTGGCTTACGGGCATGCTTATCATACAATAAATTACCTGGCTTACGGACGTGCTTATCATACAATAAATTACCTGGCTTACGGACGTGCTTATCATACAATAAATTACCTGGCTTGTGGACATGCTTATCATACAATATATATGAAAGTTGAACTTCCATTCAATATTTGTGGCATTCCAAATCAGTCAGTCCATTCCAAAGAAGTTAATAGGGATTTGGTCTGGATCCGAGGCCCCTCCCAGGTGACAAATCAAGATTATCTGTCATTACTAAAACAAGACTTCCTATAATCAGAAAAAAAGCCCATGTGGTTTACTAATAAATCAATTTATTCATACGACCATATAACGTATATAAAGCCAAAATGCCAGCTAACAGAAGTTGCTTGTAGGAGTATTGCAAACTTCTTTCTCTCCAAACAAAAAGGTTCAACAGAATTATGCATATAACATGTCTTCAGGAAGAACACAAAGCAACTCACAAGTACCTCAACTTTTATTCTGGAGACAGATCAGATGGTGCAGTAAAAATGAAAAAATTACGGAGTTTATTTTTCTTAAAAATAAAAAAATAAAAGTAGCCAATATAAATAATGAAAGACTTCACAGCCAGTAGGTGTGCTTGAAAAATCATACCTTGTGAGATAAGCAATTCTTTGTAATTTAACGGTGTATAGGGTTAAATCCTGGTAATATTCAGAGCATTTGGATCACAAGGTACAGAAGAAGGATAAAATGCCAACTTGCTTTCTTGGATTAATATTTAAATAGATCAGATTAATAAAAACGCTGGTAGGGGGTCTTCATGTGATGCGTCTGTAGAGCGTCCAATCAGTGGGTTAAGGTTTCCCCGAGGCCTGGATGGAGAATGCTGAGCAGAATAAAAACAGGATCTGTTTTGTGTTTTTTTTAGTTTAATTCCAGTTTTCCCATTGAGGACAGCCAGAATAAGCGTCTGCCACCAAGCGGGATGTGAAACCAGGTCACTGTCATCGAAACCTCCTGACGGACGCCCAGAACTTGTCAGGAACACATGTTCTGTCCTCTGGGGCTTTAATCTGCTTTTCTCTCTCGGCTCTATCCCCCTCCTCCCACTGTGCTTTCGTTATATACAAGAGTCTCTCTCACATCACATCTCTCCCTCAGTTCTCTTTACTCTTCCTCTCATCTCTTCTCTCACAGTATATCAGACTTCAGGATCCCAGTACTTCCCCCTTATTACTATCCCTTCCCTGCTCCATTTCTTCTCTCCTAGACTAACTTGTAGCAGCTGAACTTCTCCCACTCAGGTTCCCTGTCTCACTCCTTCCACTTACCACTCTCCTTCACTCGCAGCAAAGGGGATTTGATGCGGTTTCAAGACTGGATGCCAGTTGCCAAAGAAAAAAAAAATCAAGAAAAAAAAGCCTAGAGCCGCCACACGCAGATAACAGCACTGCAGATGCGCAGCTCCTGCCAGCTGGGGGACTGATACTGTTGCTATGTGGAGGAGTCACAAAACCAGGACTAATCTTTCTCCTGCCTGACCTGCAGGCTCATCTCGTCTAAATGTGACCTCTAGACAGAGCGCTAATAGCAGGGAGCGTGGCACAGACCCAGGTTGTCAAAGGGTGCGGCTATCTTGGCACCATCCTTTCTCCTCTCTCACTTTTTGTTCCCTCCTCCCCATCCTTCTCTTCTCTCACATCTGAATGTGATCCAACAAAACAAAGCTTTCAGTCTCATTTGTGCAGGAGGGGTTATCCAAGTGTACTAAAAAGATGCATTTTTCCGCTCTCTCTCCTTTTCCTGCAGAGACGTATTGGGCATCAAGAATCGTTAACTTCCTCTGTCTCGGGAGCCAGCAACACATTCTTATCCAATGAGTTGCTGGCCCCTCTAGCACTGAAGCAAACATTTTTTTTTTTTTAGATTTTAAGAAAGCTAAATTGGAATCAGTACTTCGCAAAGACAGAAAAATAAAGATTTTTTTTTATTTGAAAGCATTAAAGTGACAGAGAGAAGGATTCAAATGTGGTATAATTTAAAACTAATAATAATAATAATAATAAGTACTTTATTGAACATTATTAAAAGAATGCATTTCCTTACGGTAAACCAACAATGAGTTTTAAATTTTGTTAGCCGTCAGTCAGCCGTTCTATTCCACCACAGAGATTCATATATATTTTTTAATGAAAGAGAAATTCCAATAATTATGGGTTCTGAGCCCATTGTCGTCAGCGTAAGTAATATGGAAAGCAAAAGACTGTGTATTCTCTCACTCCTGAGAGGCCTCCAAATATACTAACACTAAGGAGAGGTTTAAAAGAAAAGTATTTTTATTTGCCTTCCAGTGGTGGTGGTCTAACATACTACTGTAAGTGGAATAAACAATATTTTAATAAAATAAAGAGGAAAGGCATTTAACCTTTGCATTGGCTCTTGGTTAAATCTGTTTGATTAAACTGAAGGGACATTGTAACCCAACATGAAGATGGTTTCATTTAAAAGAGCATGTACAAGTGGTTATATATTTTACTGGCATTTTTCTCTTCAGGGACAATGTTGAGTAAATCATTCTTAAGATATATAGCATTGTTCTTGAGGGTAATGTGCAACTCGATATGCTAATTTTTGGCTCAGAATACTTGAGAAGGGTGGTGAGGGTACCAAACTAAATTAGGACATTGGGGGTCATTGTTGTTGACCACCACTGAGAAAGACAAGAAGACTGTGATTCTAATTAGCACATCAAAACCGCTAATCTGTATGGGAAGCGGCTTATTTGCATAAAAATATGAATTTATCAGGAACAATCCACTTGAAATAAAAAAGATATTATAATGTTTAGCCATTTGTGCACTTTAGGAATAACCGGGAAAAAAAAATTCAATTTGGTCTGAGAGTACCATTAAAGCTATGTAAATAACCTACCCTAATGTCTGGGTCTAATTAAAAGTATAGAAGAATCTACCTGCCCACGCATTAAGAAACTTCTCTGAGTCTGCAAGTTTTTTTTCTTGAGGAAAGGGTGCGAGCGGTCAGGGAAAGGGGTGAGTGAGCAGATAAAAATGTTGCTGGAATTAAAAAAAGACATCTGCAGCTGCCACAAATCCAAGAAATGACTAGCAAAATAAAGCAAAAAGAATAAAAGCTTTCTTATATAAAAACAAACATACACATCACATTAACCCACACGACAAAGCACATGATTAATCCTGATCATAGCGTCCCTATAAAAGGCAGGTGACAGCCTCAGTGGGCCTAGCAGTTCTTATTAAACAAGAAATAAATGGCTTTTTATTCTTTAACCTTGAAAAAATTGTGCTTTGGTATGAAGGCAAATAGAGTAAAAGTAATTTCTTTTTAGTAGTTTAAGAGAAGGGATCTTACATGTCCTGGATAGAATAGCAGCAAGGGGTGAAAGGGTTACTGCTAGTTTCTGTAAAGAACGAGAGACATTCTGTAATGATGCTGAGGTCTGACCCAGTCAGTGACAAGCGGTTAAGGGTAACAATGCTTAATACTTTGGATTGTTAATAAATCACTTTTCCTCCCCTCTTCCATAACGTAGTACTGGTCTCAGGGGAAAGTTTATGAGCCCAAAAATGACTACCTTGGTGTTGTAAATCAAACCACACAACATATACTGCACACTGCTGGTTGAAAGCAGTGCTAGTGCCTTTGGCTTCAAAACGATGCTGCAAATTGTATTGTGAGACCAATTTTTAGGAAATGCATTTGGTGATAGAAAGGCTGGCGTGACTTCTGTAGTAGCTAGGACTCAAATCTACGTGATTTATTTGGAGGATACATTCTGAATAGACCATGGGTCTACTGACACTACCACAAGGATGCACATGCCGAAAGGAGCAGTGTGTCCAGTTCCCCACACTTTCACTGAAACCACAGTGTAAGAAGTAAGTCAAATGGGTTTTCGCTAGATAGCAATGTCGGGGATTATCCCTGTGTTTTTATAGTCTGAGCATGTTTTTTCTCTTTGGAAGAGAATACTTGCACAGCAGGTCATGCCATTAATTCAGAACCATTCAGTCTAGGCGAATAGTGTTGTGAGTGGGTCATACTACAGAAATACAATTGGTACTCAACACAAATATCAGAAACACAGAATGAAAAATTACATTTGCTAGAATTGCACATTTATTTCATTGCCCATTGCACATCCTAGTTACATGTCCAGGATAGAATAGCAGCATGGGGGCAGGGGTGAAAGGGTTACTTGGAGCTCCCACATAAAAGCGATGTGCACCCACCATTGTTTTTAACTGGGAACCCTGCAGAGGATGCATTGCCTATAGTTGCTTTTATATTGAGCAAAACGGTTATTAAAACCATGTTATTAGTAAATTCAAAACCAATGTATACATATTGACCTATGCCATAAGTGTAAAGGGATGCTTACTATAAAATATAATAAAATATCCATGTATAACATTATTATGATGTCTTTAATTGTATTTTCCTTAGCACTGGGACAGGATAAATCCAAATAAGTTGAGGATACTGTCCTCTTATTTATGGTCACCTTGATTTAGAACACATTTGGTATCCCTGAAGATCTATAAATAAAAAGGGATCCGGCTGACATATTCAACATGTGCAGAACCCACAGATTGAACGGCCCGTAGACCTCCCCAGGGGGGTTGGGAGGAAGGGCCACATGACTGGGCAGGCCCGGGTATGGGTAGGAGGTGGCTAGCTGGGGGAGGGGAGTCAGTTGTAGGAATTTGGCGCCATTACCACCATTATGCCCACAGCTAGCCATGTGTAAAGATACCCATCCCTAAAGTGTTGTTTAAAGTTATGTATATGTTGTTAAAAGAAAAAAAAGAAAAGAATAATAATTAAAATAAATAAATAAAAATAAGAATGAGTAATGGAAAATTGGAGGTATTATCTTGTTTATTGTCTTAAAGCACTTGTTGGTTATTATTAAATGTATATTATATGATGTCAAATTATGTTTATGTTGTTGTCAGATCGGTAGGTGGTGAGGGGAGTCACCGGGACAGTGGTAAAATGAGATCCTACCCTACGGTGGTAGGGATATTCCAACAAGGTAGGCCCTGGATGTGGGTTCAGGGCGTACTGTCTCTGGCCAGGCTCCTCCCCTCGCATGGCTATGTTAATTATTGTTATGGTTATTCCATCAGTTTGTGTTTACCAATAAACGCTGTGGCCAGTTATCCTCCCAAGAAGTTGTCTGTGTCTAATCATATTTTAATAGGTGATTGTGTATAAACCCCTTATGTGCACATACCAACTGGGCCTTGCTTAGGTCAAGTTTAGCCCAACTGATCCCTGGGATATGCACATGCTCCTTCTTAATGTACGGTGCAGAAAGACCCCAGGGAGTAATGATTATGAATAACCACCCCAGCTTGGAGTCAATACCATTAACATATTTAGAATTATATTTATGAGGAATTAAAGGGGTAATCTTTGATAATATACCATATCTTATAATGAGGAATTGGAAAAGGAAAGATAAAACTTTTAGAAACAATGTGTTAAAAATACACAATATGCGTAACATATTAATAATAAAAAGTTAAGTTTTATCTTTCCTTATCCAATTCCTCATTATAAGATATGGTATACTATCAAATATTACCCCTGGGAGACTCTTTCCACTAGATTCTAAAGTTGTTTATTTGAACTTTGTTCTTACACTTACTAGTGGATTATCAGCCGATATACCTGCCTTTGCAAGTTCTATATATTATTATTACCCTTTATTTTTAACATTTCTTCAGTATCAAGTCTTTTTAAAATGGCGATGAATGTCACTATGGCAAACAAAAGTCTATAAAGAGGCTGCCACAGACACATAACGGTGACCCTGAGGAAATCAAGAAATGTGTGTCGAGTTAGACGCAGGTCGCAAGCTTATGATGTCATCGACAAGCCTACTAAATATAATCACAAAAGCATAGAAACGATATTTAGGGGAAGAATGGATTAGAAAGTGCAATAATGGGACAAGATTTAATAACATAGTAGACCGATGTATGGATTTATGTGCACTATACTGGAACTCTCAATCTAGGCTATAGGGATATAAATATTAATTATTGATTTCTAAAAACAGAGCTCGGCGCTCATTAATAACACAAATTCTAAACTTTACTTGAATTTCTTAAAAGGCCAGTACATATAGTCACTATGGCACTATTAGCACTTTTTCTTAGCAAAAGGCGATTTTTTTTGCACTAATTAGTACATATTTTTCTTTCACTTTATAATGAAAAAAGCCTGTATCCATTGGATTAATTGACTGAAGCTATTTCTGCAAAATAAATTGAAGAATAGTCAATTTAATTCAACATATTTATTGAAATTACATTAAAAAGAGATCCTTCATAAGTATTTGTAACACATGGTTTGTTAAAATGATATTCCATTTGAGTCAGGCACCTGTGTCTATTCATACAAGGTATCACTATTTTAACCAAGTATTAATTAAAAGCTATGTTTTTAAATTATTCTCTTGAGATTGGAGATTTAAGGTGTGCCCTATAAGGGGATCTTCACTCTAAACTTTAATATTTGTATTTTTAACAAGCCAGCATATTCTGTAGCGCTGTACAGGGGTATTATATACCCAACACATATCATTGCTTTAGAAAGATAGTAATTTATTGAGACATCATCCGATAATGTTGACATGTTACTTTCATAAGATTAGGTATGTGATTCTTAAAACACCTCTGAGGTACTGATATTATTCTTGCTATAATTATGGTTATATCAGGCTCTCTGTTAGAGTCATATTTCCCATGATGCATGATCTCTTGTTCTATCATCCTTTCTTGGTATTTGCTGTACTTTTCATATCCACACTTTGCCTTTCCTCCTCCAGGCTAGTCACTGAAGGGTTATGCAAGCTTTATATCCTGGCAGATTGTCTGATATTCCTCCACGCCAGCTGTAACATGCTCTGTTCAGCCTCAGTTCACATTCACTCTAACCACCGATTTATTCTGGTAAAACACTGGACAGGTCAGGGCAGGCAGGGGGCAGATCTGAGCCATGCCAAAAAACAAACTTGAGTCATTTGGAGGCTCCTGAAGCATACAGCTTGAATAAGATAAATCCATCTTGTACCGGGCTGCTGAACCAGCAAAAGCCTTCATTTGTTTAATGAAATACCTCTGTGGGCCAGCGAAGCATTGCATCCTGTCCAAAGGTTTAATAAGCAGATGGATCATCTCCACCCAGGAAGCCAGATTTTAATCTGCCAACTCTCCCGAGTATTACCACTTGGATAACAGTATGAATTTGTACACACGCCTCTCTACAGACTGCATATTGAATGGAGGAAATACTGTAAGGAATGAGCCCAAGGAACAAGGCAAAGAAATGAAAATGTAACCGGGAAAAATCTGGCAACGTACTTGTATGTAAATATACTCACACCAATAAAGTCACTGAGACATCATCCTAAAAGTTCAATCATCGTGCCACATAGATGATGCATAACCGTTTTAGAGAACTTTGGTACGGAGACTCAAAAGGACAGAATTCAAAACTAAATGTATACATTAAATTAGCCCAATAACTCTCTCTGTGATCCAGATATGCTTATTGTACTGTCTGTTGTAAAATAATACAATACTGACAGATCTTTTCACAATTATAAACTATCATTACACAGAGGACAGCACATGCTTAGTGGGTGGTCCAATGGATAATTGACCGGTAAAAAATATAAAACTTCAATGTAACCTGACTATAAGAAATTCATTTTTTTTAGCTTCGCAATAGCAGTAGCTAAAAACCCTTATTATTTAGAGTCTTAAATGATTCCATATTCAGCACTTCCATTATGATATACATAAGAGACACTTCAATCTCACATCTTCGGTACATGTATTCACATACAAGCATTCAAATAGATACAAATGTTGTTTTAAGTACTATAAGAAAAACGTAAAAAGGACCACTGTAGTGCATTTACATATGTTTATTTTCTGGGCATAACCTATTAAAACAGAATGCAGGTTAAAATAAATAAAAGTTAATATTTTTTCTTAGCTTTTAAGCTGACTTCCTTCTCAAAGCAGAGCTATGTATCTCTTCCTACCTGTGTCTATCAGGGGAGTGGCCAGCTCTGCCTGTGTGCTGGACTATCATAGAGCTTGGAAGCAGACTGGGCTGATGTCATTAACTCCGCCCCCACTGCCCTCACAGAGGTAACGGCTCGATTGTAAGATGCTTGCAACTGCCCCACAGGCCCCACCCAGTGACAGTGCATAAGCCATGCCCCCTATACTGAGCATGCTCGGTCTGAAGCAGAACCTAGATTGGTTAGACTATTTTTAGTCCAACAAAAAGGAAGAGCTGGCCACACCCCAATGGCAAAGATTGGAGGAAGCAAAGAAAAAATAGCTTATTTATTTTATTTTAAACTGCATACTATTTTTAGTAGACTATGGCCAAAAAGCAAACAAAGGAGCTTTACTTGTAAATGTAATACAGTGGTCATTTAAAAAGCATTGGTAACTGGTCACATAAAGTTTCACCAACTTCAGTGTATTTACATGTTAACGCAAGCATACAAATAAAGGGATGCATTAACCACTTAAGGATTTTTGCCAGAAACCTTACTAGTTGTAAACTCGGTTCACCATGAACTGAAGAAATGCCTTTTTTCTAGTTGTGGCTCTGGAACGATTACTCCTATGTAGAGTTTGTATTGGAAGTGGATAAAAGTCACCAGCACTTCCCTCTGTCCTGTTTATTCGCTTCAGCACGTTATTTATTCCTAAGACACAGATCCTCAGAAAGACAGCATGGTTCTTGGAGGTGTTGTATTATTCATCACAAATCATGTGTCACTCCAAAATCACAAAAACAGGATAAATATCACATGCTCCTATGGGACTTTTATTGTGCCACTAGAACACATACAAAATACTGAAATAAAACGTACTCTTCTTTATTAAGTGCTATATGATCCATCTGATCTCCTGACACTTTTTAAAATGAATACATCTGTTCCTTTATTTTGATTCACAATACTAATTCTGACCACCTTTGTCAGAAAGTCACTGTAGACGTAATCCATAAAAAACACTTCCATCCATTTAAGCACAACATTCATAGACTGCCCACAACTGCAAGGAATGACCAATGCTCTAAACTTGCTTGAAAGACGCAGGAATCATTATCACTCACCATGTATAAACTGCCATCATTTTCTGTAGCACTATTTAAAAGTGGTGCAATAGATTAAATGTGGTATTGTGATATATCTCAGAGTTGTTTTAATCCGTGTAAACATATTGATACATAGAGCATTGTGGTCAGCCAGTCCTGGCACCAGTGCCAGTCTTTGACATCTTATCGGTCACTCCTGAGGAACAGAGGGATGAGTAGAGCCTAACACTTTAAAAATATTGCTGCTTTTTTTTTAGTCCTTCAGTTGACCACATGATCAGCACACAGGCACATCTATCTGTTTCTGGTTTGTCTTATCATATCGTTTTCTTGGCAAAGATACAGGAGTGGGTTGCCAGTTCCCTCTACAGTGGACCACAATTTTTCTGACCTCTCTGATATGACCTGCCCATCTTGGGTGACCCCTACATGGTATAGCTCACAGCTTCATTGAGGAACAAAGCCCCTTCACCACAACATGGTGGAAATCCAGAATGGGACAACAACACATCTTTACCATTAAAGACATATCTAAATGTCCTGGATTATCAAAGTTATGAATGCATCTGATAGAGGAGAATCAGTAGTGTATGAAAAAAAAAATGTTTTGAAGCAAAAAAATACCAAAATAAACCTTTACAAACTCACAATGATGTTTGCTATTCTTTTTTCAGCTTTTGTTAGTTGACACCCTTGAAAATCTCTGCTAAGATTAACATTACATTTATAAATCGTGGAGGCTAGTTGATACATTTGTATCATATTATGGGCTTCCTGTTTTGCAAAACAGCCTGGGATATGTAGTCTCTCTCTCATTGTGCTCTGATTCAGCTGTGAGCTCAGACCCCACCCAACCATGTGATTCCACTCTGGAGCATTACTTCCTGTGGTCTCTACCAGAAAAGTCAAAATCTATATCTGGCTGCTCTCTTCAGTGTATTTGGTTTATGTAACCTTCCTGTGGGTGTGCTGTATTCAAACCTGTGCAAAACTAGATTACATTTTAGTGCGTCATGATCCACTGATCTAGAGGTATATTTGAAGATGAATGCCGAAATGGTGAGGGGGAGTTAATAAGGGATTTTATGGATGTTAGATTTATATTATATTCTGGATGAGGAGTGGCCTCAATGAAACATAAGGTAACCAACCCATAGAAAAACCTTTCCAGCCAACTTTGTAAACCAGCAGGAGTTGGACCAACACAGGCACAAATTTCTACCTAGAACAAACTATCACTGTCCTACATAGAGCAAGGAACAGCATTAGGCTTAATGGCTAAACAGAATATTCAGTTTTAAGTACTGTAAATTGAGGCCCCAGATTATTCTACTGCAGGCCTCTGTTAAAAAAAAAAAAAAAAAACACACCACACCCGGATGTAAACAAAAACACTTGAAGACAACCACAATTTTTTTTTCAGAATCACATCTGTGTAAATCACATGGATCCCGAATTCTAAAATCATTGCAATATCATAACAAACTTTTACCCCAAATTACTAAATTAAAGCTTTTCTCAATTTCAATTTTTTTTCTTCATATTTTAAAACATATTTAAATATTAACTACCATTTATATTCAAAATGAATCAATAAGTGTTGAAAGAAAATAAACTGCTTCACTACCCCGATTCTTAAAATGAAGGAACCTTGAATCTATAAACGGTTTAAGCTTCAGTTACATTGTTATTGGAAAATCATGAAATCCAACCTTGATCTCTTAATGCCGCTTGTCACAGTCAGAGACGCTTGAAGTTTTGAACAGACAAGACATCAATTAGATGATATTACACCTGAATAAAAGTGGTATGCCTCTTTACATTGCATACATCACAGAAGGACTAGGGATAATGCACATATTCATGGATATATCCATCAATAAGTGTGAAATGTATAAAGAAAGCATAAAATACCAACTAACTGAAGGAGGGGAAGGCCAGGTGAAAACACTCCACTAAAGGAACACTTTTTTTTTGCGCCGTTCAGTCGTTTCCAACTCTCTGTGACCTTATGTACCGTAACACACCAGGCACGTTTTTATGTCCATGATCATGCTGATCCTCTTGGTTTTCATGGCAGAGATACTGGAGTGGGTTGCCAGTTCTTTCTCCAGTGGGTTACAACAAACAGCACCTGGTATTTCTAGGTGGTCTCTCATCAAAGTACTGACCAGGCCCAACCCTGCTCAGCTTCAGGGTGGTGTGACCTCTTGATTCCCTGACTGGAATCAAACCCAGGTTGCAGCGTTGAAAGCACTGAATCCTAACCACCAGGCAACCCAAAGGACCACTTACTTTAGTGATCCCATAATAGGAATTCAAAAGAATGCAATATCAACATGGATTTTAAACTTTAATTTGATGCTTAGCGTGGACAAAAACAGCTCTGCTGGAGTCTGCACTAGTCAGGTGTCCAGGGGGTGGGACAGAATCTACCCATGGGAACATCCTGATTGAAGTCTTTATTCCTTTGTCCTGATCACATTTATATGTATACTTCCCTGCAGTACTTACTGCAGGAAACTTAAATAGACATTGGAGGATTCTTGTTTTTAATATTAAGATAATCTACCAAGTATCTATTTGCATATCTATATTTTGTTACTCTGTGAAACTTTCCAAATAGTCCCTGCAAAGCTCTGCCCCCTGTAGCTCATACATATAGCGTGTCTACAGTACTAGATGTACTAGCTAATCAGATTGACAACATGCTTTTGAGACATCTAGTACCAGAAGAAACACTGTGTGAAACTGGGGCAGATCTTTGTAGGGACTGTTTGAATATCAATTTAATATCTAAACATCTTATAGCTAACAAGTACTTAAAAGTTCCAAAGTGTGTATTTGCATGTGAAAGACAGAGAACCTTCCTTTAAATGTGACCAACATTTAGGACAGACTTCTGGGCCAATCCTCTTTTAACCAATGGACACCTAATAGGGGGCAGAAAGCAGCACATCTAGTGGAAAGTGCAATATAAGCTGAGATGTAAGTGTTTAAAGCCAAAATTAACTTATTTTCTTCAAAGGTTGTTTATACTGCTAATCATTTATTAAATGAACAAATTAAATTTTGTTTGACCAATCAGGAAAAGCAGTCATTAAATATGAAGTTTATCTTCAAGTTGCTCTCACTATGTCTTTCAGAAGCCGTTTGCTTTAATAAAATAGAAGATATGCAAGTTTCCCCTTTCTTCACAGCAGTTAGGCAGAACTGAAGTTGTCACTGGTGGACAAAGTAGTATCTATAAGATTGTTTGTGAAGAACATAAAATCTGCACTGGAAAATCGTTTGAAAGAACTACAATTCTAGAAAAATCTTATTCTGTCAAACAAGGCTGTTGTGCTTGCTTAAATCAATAAGCAAAATAAGTCAAAATAGCAGAAAATGAATAATTTCAACAATTCTAACTTAACCATTTTTAGATTCCCCCATAGCTCTTTTTACTATGATAGCCTAGAGAAAGAAAGAAAGTCACATGATCCATCACACTGATATTATAGGACAATCATTCCAAGAATGATTAAAGCATTTCTAATTCATGTTTAATTGAAATACGAAAGAGTGGATTCTCTTACTGTAGAAATATGCATACCCAAAAGAAGACAAAAGGTAGTTAAAAGCATGAACATAGGTAGAAGGGCTTGGTGGTTTAAAGATTATGGTGTTCACTCATTTTGTTAATTATCACGGAATCAAGAACAAGGCAGAAAAAAAACAAGAAAAGCGTCATTACAAAATGTAGGACCCAACATGTCAACAATGAAAGTGACTCCTCTGATTTACGGGCCCCTTTTGCCAACTGCCGAGAGGGTGACTGGAGATTGTTGGCAAATCGCTCCTAACACATCCCTAAAAACAACGTGCTCAGCAACTACCATGCAGTTCTTATATTTATGGCATGTGGAGACAACATGACTTTATCCACCACCAAGAACATGCCAAGTGATTCTCTGTTACAGTCTATGTGTTTTCTTGGTTTTATTTTCTATATGTCAACAGCTCTTGCAGTTCAACGTCTATATAAACCAAAACTGGGACTGAAAATCCTGATCCATTAACCCTATGTTTATATACATCTAACCACCATTATACGATCACCTTTCAGCAAGAGCAACTTTTTAAAAATGGACGTATGAGAATGAAAAGGACAGCCCAAATAGGGTAAAATCAGGCAATAACAGAAAAGGGACTTCATTAAATTCTGCTTTTAAATTATGGTGTGGTGATATATAGTCCAGTACAAGAATCCACCCAAGCACACTAACCTGAAGACACCAATAAATCATACATTTACTACAGTTCAAAAGAAGGTTGTAAACATTTCAAAATATTTCTTTTGCATGAAAAATTTGATAAAAAGGGATGAAACATGTACTTTTAAAAATATAACAAACAGCATTGGAAAGAAGGTAACACGAAACGCAGGACCTCCCCTTAGATGCATCTGGTTCAGCCAGTAGATAGAGCAACAGTTTTTTTGCATCAGGCCCCATAACTCAGCTGGTGCACTGTCCTGGCTCACTAATTGGAGTAAAACATTTTAAACCAACATAGCATTCCTTTTCATGCAAAAAGATATTTAATGCACTTAAAACATACTTTTTTAAATGGATGATCGCAAATATGTTGCTTCTGTGGCTATTTAGCAACACACAATAGTATAGGTGACAAATAAATAAAGACTATAGAAAGCCTGGGAACTTCAACACCATCCCTAATAAGACATGCCCCACCTCCATGTACACAGCAGCCTTTCCCTGCCTAGTGACGCCACAGAAGCTTCCTTACCTTTCTTGGCAGTTTCCATTTCCTCTTCTGTCCATCGTGAGCTTTCATTCAATTCCATGGCAGCTGTGAATGAGACACAAGAGTTAGAGTAATACCAGAAAGCCAGTAATTTAACAATTTTATGTAGTACCAAAATGACCCAATGAGAGCTGATGACAGTTAAGCAGGGTTTGCTTCATACCATTTGTATCTTTATTTTGAAATGAATTACAGTTATTTTTGCCTCCTCCGGTTAGGGTTTCCAGTGGTTAATAATGCCACCCTGGTGATAGACATGCATACATTTACCCTAAGGAATTAAAAGCAGGTTAAATGGATACTCAAAACAGATTTGGGGTCTGGAAGTGTAAGACACTATGCCCAACGTACATTGTAAGGACTCCGTGTCACAGACTGTAAACATTCACTGCCATCACACTATTAATGAGCCATGTACGGGAGGGCATTCCAGCACATCTCCGATTGGAAGTTGCCACACTAGCAGTTCACATAAAGGACAAATACAGGACAAGAGGGAAGAAAAAAAATGTTGCATAGACAATTAAAAATAGCAGTGCTCTTCATGCAGAGTTTGCCACTGCAGCCCCAGACAACTATTAGCCTGGGCCCTTTGGGGAACATGAAGGAACATCCTTTCCAGTTCACTGATCTAGATTTCAGTTGGCACCTCTCTCAAGCACATCACAAGTAATTTCCTTTCATGAAGAAAGATTCCCCACAGTCACAAGATGGTACAGGGAAGGACACTAGCAGCTTGTGAGGATAGACTTCACTAACTGTTATACTGTTTGATAAAGAGAAGACTCTGATCAGAGTGAATACAGTGATGGAATAGCTATCCAGAAGAGGTGACAAGGGATGATACTAGAATACAAAGAAGAACAAGGAGTTGAACACAGAAACAAACAGAAAGAGCAGTTTAAAAACGTTTAAAAAGTTTGCAAACGTGTGTTACACCAATCTGTAACTTAAAAAGGAAAAACTTAGTGACCTTTCATACCAACCAAGTTATCTACAGGCTACTACACTGACCAGTGGGAAAACCTAAAATAACAATACAGCAGCAGCAGCAAAAAAAAAAAAAAAAAGACGTCTATGCATCAATATCCTCTCCTCAATCATACATCCATCACTATCTTAATACTAGCACGGCACCAATCACTATGCACCACATAACCCTTATTTCAACAGATAACTGTATTTATATACATATATAGATATATTATATCTACTACATACTAATATATATATATATATATATATATATATATATATATATATATATATATTTAAATCTGCAAACCACTCATTATGACTTCAGTTGCCCCTTAAGAACATTTCACAATTCTAAGAAAAAAGGGTAGCAATACAGTAACACAGTTAAATTTAACCCAAGCACTCCTGATAGTTAATTAAAGCAATTTTTTTAGGTAGATTAACAGCCTCAGTAAATTGGAGCTACGTGTTAACACGAGGATCGTAACCGTCATCTTGCTGCTATTTTTGTGCGAAGATGCCTCGTAACATTTCTCGCAGCGGACTTTGGATGTTAACACGCAGGATGGCCGAAAAAAAAGGCTACGTGGAGAGCAACGTTGAACTTCGCGCACATAACTCCTTTGATCTTTCATACTCGTAACAGCCAATTGTTCAATTCAGCTATTAAAGTGCAATGTGGTCACTCGCGAGCAAGCACGTAACACGCAAATGTAGCCCAGAGGCCAACGTGTGCTCGAGAGCACCAGCAAAGGGGGTAAGGTACAATACGTAGCACTTGTAATGTAAATAACAACACTCTACTGTACTTTTATTATAAGGGAAAGTGATGTTAGGTCTTGGAATTAATCATCCCAGATGATTACTTTTTGTGTAATATTGATCCCTGCATTTAATGTGTTACGACATATACTGTATGTCGCATGTAATAGAATATCATATTTACAGATTTATTAATATTGCATTATTTCTGGCTTGTTGGTCTGATCGCAAACTGGATTTGAAGCACATACAACTTCAAAATCTATCCTCCCCCTTTTCAGTGACGTAACGCTTTTTCCATTGGCTCCATCCAAACCCGTAACTACGAGATTGATTAATTGTTTGCGTTCGCACGCACAACTCTGACGGCTGTGAACTGGTTTACGAAATAGCATTTCTCGTTCGTAGCTCACAGCCCTTTCCGACGTAACTCGGCCAAATGTGAAGCACGCAGCCCTTAGGAACAGTAAAGTGTAACGTTGAAATATTTAGATTACCTAAACACATTAAAATTATTATCCTGAAATACCATCACACAAAATATATTAAAATATATTCTGTATACAATGAATTACATAGCAATCCTATTACTGTCAGAGTAGTTAATATATTGATATTATAAGCATAGTGATATTATAACAATCGAACTTCATAGTCGGCACCCAGTTCCTTTACTGTGTTTGACCAGTCTTACTTTTTACTTATTAGTTGTAGCTCACAGTTCAGATTCACCTTGGGACAACGAATGCAACTTTCCTGTAGTGTTCTGATCATCAAGAGTAATTAAAAAAATGTTCACTTGTATCTGGTCTGAAAGTAAATTTTTTGATGTCCTATGAATGGTGATATTGCTGGCTGGTTGGATGTACAAGCAGTCTCACTAAATACTTATTTTGTAGCCCCTTGGAGGTACAGCATGCCGAGCAGAGTAAAGCAAGAACAATGATGCAGGATGGGATATATTATCCCCAGATACTTGTATCCTAATGCAGAGCCTAGCATGCCTTTCAGATGTGTAAGCACATATCTTGAGGATTATTAAAAAGTGATATGGGAGAATGAATCATAATTATGGGAATCAGTGGGAAGAGATGAAGAAGAGGGGGTAAAGGCCATATAATTTTGCAGTGGTTTGGGGTATAAGATTAATACGTTGCAATCTTTGAGGGGTGTGTTTCCAGTTTATAAGATACATAAAATACATTTAAAAAAAACAAACAAACAAACAGGGATAAAATAATGATTTGAAGTCTACTAAACTTTCACCATGAAGCTCAAGCATGTCTGCTCCTCTCTTGTCCATTCTTACGGTTTCCTTAGAAATGGTCTTTCCTAACAACAAAGTAAGACATGCATTCACACCTCTGTATGTGTGTACATAACTTGACAAATTGAGGGAGGATATAGCTGTGGTTTGTTCCATTATCCAGACTTGAGATATCAGTAATCAATGTCAATTATTCTTATTATAATAAAAATTTAAGAGAGAAAATCTTTAAACAATGAGGTTATTATTTGGTCTTTCAAAATATCTACGAATCAATAAAAATACAGATGTTTGAACATCTCATCTACTAATATATATATATATATAGTAAATAAAAAGTACATCTGTGTTTACATTTGAATTTCTAAAGCAAGTTAAAAAAACCTGCTTCCAAGCTCAGAGTTCCGAGAAAAACAGTTATTACACTGCATTCTGGGAAGTTGAGCTGGGACACACAAATGTGCCCACACATGCTTCACTCTTCATTCTGTAGCCATTATCAAACATGGCTTCCTTTAACCTTATGCATGCTGTATTACACAGCTTTAATGCAAAGCCAAGGTTGGAATAAACACAGGCTGAGTATCCAATCCATGTACAGCTGTGTCAAGCTTACTGGCTATCATCAGCATGGAGCAGGTAGTTCACCACAACAATCATTTATAATATGGTGGGCAAAAGAGCGATAGAAGCCCTCCGCCGTACAGTAAATAAAAAGTACATGTGTGTTCAAATTATATATATAATATATATATATATATATATATATATATATATATATATATATACACACAAATATACATACACATACATACACATACACCCATTTAAAATCCCATTTATTATTAGTCTATAGAAGTGGTTTATAAACAACCACCAGGTTGTACATATCTTTTAAGCAAGTCCATTATATGGCTAGAGAAAAGCTTAAAACGTTACCACTCTTATCTGTGAACCCCCAAAGGTATTTGAGCTTCCATCACATGGTGCACAGAACACATAAAAGTAAAAGAAATCTATAGAAACAGTATTAATGACATAAGGGCAAAAGTAAATGAGGAGGAAGCTACTATATATTGTTTACAAGTAACATGCCTTATGACACCATATTACAGTCAATTACAGTTATTAAAAAAGCAGTATGACTACTAAGTGTCCGCCAAGTTCCTCAACACATTTCAAGTGGACCAAGAGAAAGAAAACAGTTTGGTACTACTGGTTTAGGATATTATCTGGAGACCTGGAACACTTAACATTGGGTGTCTTTTCTAAAAAAAAAAAAAATTTAAATAAAACGCTCTATTAAATGGGTCATAAAATGGGTCACTCTTTCCTACCAGTTCATTTGGGGCAGGGTCACTGCTGGATTGTCCAGGGAACCCCCTAAATTCACTGCCATATAATCATGTTCTTTGTTACACCTCTTGTATAAAGAGTTTTTCAACCATAGCATCTGCGAGGGGGGCAGGATAAAACCCAACTTGCCATTACACAAATTGCAAACTTAAACCTTTTAATATTCAGATTGTGGTAGCATCTGAACATTTTGTCTAAGTGCTTTCATCACAATTAATGATGATAGATTACGCTGCAGAGACAGTTATTGCAGCGAGAGCCTCTCTCACATTGTACGGGATGTTTGATTATGTATCTTCTCATTGGATCCAAGCCATGCCTGCTTTAAGACCTTACAGTAAATGAGCGTTATCATATCAATCTTTGGTGGCTGTTTGGGTAGAAGGGTGGAGATTGTGTAAAAAGCAGATTTATGTTGGTGCAAAAGTTGAAAAATATAACAAGAATAAAAAAACATACAAGCAGGGAATTTTATGGCTGATAATCTTTTAAAGGACCACAGTACTATTAAAACAATATGTTTGAAAACGGACTACAAGCATAAATAGGCTGGAAAACAGTCAAAGCTAGTTTATATAAATTTTTTTTTTTGCATATTAGGAGTCTTTACATTTCTGGAGAGCCGTGGTTTCATCTACTGATGCAAGCTCTCTGTGACACTAACAAAAACCAAATAAGTGCCCCCACTATCCAATCCCCCAACAAATCTTCTGCCAGGAGTGTAATGCATTACCAGGCTACATTCAGCCACATACATGCATGATCAACAGGTATGTAGCATACTACACCTACAATGACTGCATAAACATACCTAAAGCAAATACTTTTCCCAGTTCTGTGAAATAAGCAAAAGTATCTAAAATAAAGAGGAAGAAGTATTCTAAAGCAAAATCAAATCCTTTCAATATGATATAAGATTTCTAATGGCCCCAAAAGTATGGTAATTCCAAATGTTTCCTTTGCCCCTTGCCAGTTTTATTTTGCAGTTAAAATGTCATCATGCCACTTCTCAGCTTAGGAAGGGAGCACATGAAGAAAAATCATTATAAAACTTGACAAGCAACTCAAGGAGTATCAAAATGTTATTATATTCTGTGGGGCAGCTTTACAGTAAGTTTACCAGTTTTTTGCTTTAGTATACCAATTCCTTGTTTCTTTTCTTTAATTGTTCGCATATTTTATGAAAGAAAAAAACAGATCTATCACGTGACTTGAAGATGGCACTCTAGTGGTAGAAGTGTGGCAAGGAAAGGCTCCCCTAGATAGTGAGATTCTAAATAAAAATTTGGTCAAGGGGAAACGTAAACCTCAACAATTACTACACAAAAAGAAACATAACAGATAAACCGCGCACAACTAAAATACAGTTGGCACCACATTGATGAATGGGACTGTGTTTGTGTGTGTATATAAATTTATACATGTATACAAACAAGTATATCTGTATACTTAAGGAATTCTGCATATTTACAACTTTATGAATTTTCGTTTAGTTAAATTCACATGTGTACACACACACTAAGGGTTTAAATGTTATATTTATTTCAGTATATCAAACCTATAAGTTCAGATTCTCAGGTCGGTCTATTTACTTATTGTTCTGTTGTATCATTTAAAAACACAATGCTTTTAGCTTCTCAAGAAACAGCTGTGCTCCTGTCCTGATTTTTTTTATTCTGTAATAATTCTGTATATTGTGTTTAGATACAAGCTATATTCTGCACACATACACCATAATATACAAATTTCCAAAACAAATGGTCAAAGCTCCAAAACAGGAGGGAAAGCCAACATGGCAGTGTAGCTTTTAGACATTACAAGAAAGTGGAGAAGATCTATGAATCATAACCACAGAGCTGAAGCAGTGAGCAAGGTCCCTCCTGCGGTGGGCAGACAGAACTGCCAGCAACCACATTCATAATAGAGCGACATACACTATGCTCTGCAGGCCTCTGGAACAGGAATGGTTAACAAGCAAAATGCTGAAAAATACATATTATACTGGTTTGTGATTAATACATTTCTTTAGTAACACTAAATACTAGAAAAAAAAAACAGTTGGCAATTAGGAAATAATGGAAATATAAATGATCAAAATGTGTGCTTGTGCCGAATACTTTTTTTTTTATTTAGTGTTTTAATTTGATTACACTTGCTTCAATTGTTCTAAATGCAGCACAACTAAAGTGCATAAAGTACTTTGTTGAAAAATGTGTATTTTTTTATTTATTCTTTTCTATAGAAATCAATAAACACACAACAAAAAATGTAGCATCACACAGTCAGACTATAACCTTAAAAGACCACTATTGGCAAAATATTCGAAATGCCATGCTCTAATGTATTACTTTAAAAAAGTAACCTTCAATGAACTACATCAGGAGTGGGCAAGTCCGGTCCTGGAGAGCCCCACGCAGGCCTGTATTTCTACCACGGATTGTATAAGATATCAGCAGCTCATTTTCCTGCAGATTTGCCACAACATTATCTGCAGGCTAAGTTGTGCAAACAGAAATGAGACCAGGATTCAGAAACAGAGCAGTATCACTTCATTTATTCCCAGGAGTCTGGGCTGATCCGGGCACTGTCCTTACAGAACATGCCCACACTGAAGAGCATCATATTTCTATTGTAAGGACATGGCAGTTAAAGGTTTGGGATGTATATTTAGTGTCTTTTGCAGATATAGCTTAATATGTAAATTATTATGTCGATTTTGTACAATAACCTGAATGTGCTTAGGACAGAATAAAACATAAATGCACCCCTTGTGAAGAGAGAAAAAAAGTATATGTGTTTTGTACATATACAGGAGATAACGCTTGTTTGAAAGGACTGAGAGGTACAGTGGACACTATGCTGGCAGGTAGTACATTACAGCCATTATTGCAAAGTGGTTTGCGGATGATATTCCGTGATTGCAAATTTCCCCATGAATACAGCAATTTGGGCCTGATTGTGCACTCATGTGCTAGAATAGGATTACAAACTAAGGTGGATCATACAAGAAATAACACCAGAAGTGCTAAAGATTAACCGCAGAAGTAAATGTTCTTAGTTAAAATATTACACTTTCCTATAAGCTATCTATTTCCATATGTATTTGTATACAATATAGCAACGTTCACCAGTGTGCCATGTTCATACCATCTTAATAATGCAAAGCCACAGATACATTGAACAAGCAGATATTTATAAAAGTCAGATAGTATCTCATCAGATAACTTAATTGTATCACCAATTAGGATTCATACATTTACCATATGCACTTTATATACTACAATCTTTATTAATTAAAGCAAAACTACTTCCTCTGTAAGAGCTCAGAAAACCACCAACTGAACAGAGATGTGCGCCAAAAGTATGCAAAGGGTACCTCTGGCCAGGATAACAGCTCACATAAATGTTTAAAGGTGTAGACGTGTATATATGTGTTTATGTATTTGTTTATGTGCAATCTCCACCTACCTAAATCCGCATTTTGCTGAGGGGCTGCGGTCTCCTCATTTGCCTCATTCGCCATAGATCTTGTAATCCGCCCCTTGCGGCGACCCTGGCTATTGGCGGTTTTGCGTCCTTTTGATGTCACCGTTTCTTTGTCTTCATTCTCATCACCAGATGTGTCATCATTCTTCTCTCTAATGAAAACATATAAAATCATACATTGTGACAAAAGCCTTATTCCAAAACAGTCAAAGTGCACAAAAGGGCACTGACAGGTACTAAATATTTTATGTAGAACAATCCCTCCAAGAAGTCACATTTTAACCTGATCATTGAAAGGCTTAAAAGTTCTGGGAAAAGCTATCTTTTGAAAAACAAGGAATAACCAACCAGGAGAAGTGATGAAGGGGTGAAAAAGCAAGGAAATGAGACACAAAGAATAGGTATGCCTCAAATAAGCCCACCAGAGGAGTTAAACATTTGAATCCGTTTATTGTACAGAGTATAATCCGAAAAAAAAGAATACACACTGTGATACGTACAAATACCCTCATTCAGATACACAAAAAAAAAAAAATACTATTTCCATGCCTGCATGTTTAAATTTTTTAAATATGCACTTATCTGAAATTCAAAATTAACAGCATACTTTGCTAAACGTGTAGCCATTTATAACCTTACCAGCATAGGAAATGTTCTTACAACAGGTTAACAATTAAAATAAAATCATTATGTTTTTCTCAACACTACTATTTTACTATTATGAGAATATTTCAAGAAAAAAAAAATATTGGAATACATTATATTTAACTGAAGAAGATATGAAAATCCAGAACAACTGGCTTATTTGTGAAGCCAAAGAATTTTGGTAGTCAATCCAGCATCTCCCTCCAGGGGGCACCAAAGCAGAATGTCCCATCAGACTGCCTGAAATCAGTGTTGATGCTTTGTGTGTAAATTCAATTCGTCCCACAGAGCACCATGTAAAGCTAAATTACTGTCAGGAAGCCTGCTAGATGGAGATTTTATACAGCTTTGGACTATGGTAGAGCTTCACATAAGAAGCAATGTAAAGAAAAAAATCCATAAATAAATACTTTTCTTTTGGAGGTGTCAGGAATTCTGTAATAAATTAGTGCAATTATAGATTTATGTAAAAAAAAAAAAAAAAAAAAAAAAATGTGCTTGAACACTATGGGCAATATTCTATTAGCTGAACGCAAAGGCCTCAAACTCACAAAGTCTGCGGGTGTTTTTATATAAATGTTTAGATGTATTCTATCTCACAAATTTCCGACTCAAGGCTGAACTCGTAAACCCTGCCTTTTTAAGTCTGATTTCAGGGGGCATGATCATATGATCGGACAATATTTTAGTAAGCCCCTAATTTACTTAGACTCAGTAAATGAGACGGTCATCATGACGTCAGAAAAACATGGAGTTTATGTTTAAACTTCACTCAGAGACTACAAATTAATTTGTGTCCAGAAGTAAATTTACAGATCGGACTCGCAATCCAACAATGTGGAAATCAATAAAATGAATTAAAAGCAACTGTTCTAGTCCATGCGGGTTCCATGATATGCATTAACCCCTTAAAGCTTGGGGTCCAGTTCACACACACGACATAAAAAAAATAATTAATTAATAAAAAATAAAAAAATGAATTGCATCTTTGTGGGTTTGAGACTGTTCTGCAATTAATTCTAATGTCTTTCCATACTTTCCCATAGTACAGTATTGTGTGTTTAATACCTGTTACAGCTTTAACAAGCTTTTGGAAAAGTCCTTGCATGTCCTATTTAGTACTCGTAGTATTTTTGACAAAGACATGATACCTTTTTAATTTGCGGGTGAGACTTTATTTGTGAACTACACCTGCAGGTCTAATCGAATATTGGTTTTGTGTAACTTTAATTAGTTAGCCCTCATCATATTTGAGCTGTGATAAAACCAATGGAGTTGTAAGGCCTGTTCTGCATCTTTGGCTGGCTTGTAGTGATTGTGGGTGGTTAACTCGTAATCGGATTGCAAGTTGCTAAAAGAATCTCTATGGCAATTTCCAAAGTGGTTTTAAAATGTGTGTAACTTTGAGAATTAGCCAAAAGAATATAGCCCTACAGTGGATATAAAAAGTCTACACACCCCTGATAAAATGTCAGGTGTCTGTGCTGTAAAAAAATGAGACAAAGATAAATCATTTCAGAACTTTTTCCACCTTTAACGTGACCTATAAACTGTACAACTCAATTGAAAAACAAACTGAAATCTTTTAGGTAGAGGGAAGAAAAAATCTAAAAATAAAATAATATGGTTGCATAAGTATGCACACCCATAAACTAATACTTTGTTGAAGCACCTTTTGATTTTATTACAGCACTCAGTCTTTTTCGGTATGAGTCTATCAGCATGGCACATTTTGACTTGGCAAGATTTGCCCACTCTTCTTTGCAAAAACACTCCAAATCTGTCAGATTGCGAGGGCATCTCCTGTGCACAGCCCTCTTCAGGTCACCCTGCAGATTTTCAATCGGATTCAGGTCTGGGCTCTGGCTGGGCCATTCCAAAACTTGAATCTTCTTCTGGTGAAGCCATTCCTTTGTTGATTTGGATGTATGCTTTGGGTCGTTGTCATGCTGAAAGATGAAGTTCCTCTTCATGTTCAGCTTTCTAGCAGAAGCCTGAAGGTTTTGTGCCAATATTGACTGGTATTTGGAACTGTTCATAATTCCCTCTATCTTAACTAAGGCCCCAGTTCCAGCTGAAGAAAAACAGCCGCAAAGCATGATGCTGCCTCCACCATGCTTCACTGTGGGTATGGTGTTCTTTTGGTGATGTGCAGTGTTGTTTTTGCGCCAAACGTATCTTTTGGAATATGGCCAAAAAGTTCAACCTTGGTTTCATCAGACCATAACACCTTTTCCCACATGCTTTTGGGAGACTTCAGATGTTTTTGAAAAACGTAGCCTGGCTTGGATGTTTTTCTTCGTAAGAAAAGGCTTTCGTCTTGCCACTCTACCCCATAGCCCAGACATATGAAGAATACGGGAGATTATTGTCACATGTACCACACAGCCAGTACTATTCCTGCAGCTCCTTTAATGTTGCTGTAGGCCTCTTGTTAGCCTCCCAGACCAGTTTTCTTCTCGTCTTTTCATCAATTTTGGAGGGAGCTCCAGTTCTTGGTAATGTCACTGTTGTGCCATATTTTCTCCACTTGATGATGACTGTCTTCACTGTGTTCCATGGTATATCTAAATATTGGAAATTCGTTTGTACCCTTCTCCTGACTGATACCTTTTAACAATGAGATCCCTCTGATGCTTTGGAAGCTCTCTGTGGACCATGGCTTTTGCTGTCGGATGCAACTAAGAAAATTTCAGGAAAGACCAACTAGAGCAGCTGAACTTTATTTGGGGTTCATCAGAGGCACTTTAAATGATGGCAGGTGTATGCGGACTCCTATTTAACACGATTTGGAATGTGATTGCTTAATTCTGAACACAGCTACATCCCCAGTTATAAGAGGGTGTGCAGACTTATGCAACCACATTATTTTTATTTTTCTTCCCTCCACTTAAAAGATTTCAGTTTGTTTTTCAATTGAGTTGTACAGTTTATAAGTCACATTAAAGGTGGAAAAAGTTCTGAAATGATTTATCTTTGTCTCATTTTTTACAGCATAGAAACCTGACATTTTAACAGGGGTGTGTAGACTTTTTTTATATCCACTGTATATTAGTAAAGCATACATATAGATAACCAATTTATAGGTTAAAATTCTAAAGTTTGTGAGTAGCAGGCCAAAGCAAAATGTGAACCAGTCCTATGTAACAAACAGGGTTAATCCAATGGAGCTAGTGTCAGACTTAGTTGATACAGTCCAGTCCTGACCATTTTTTTAAATGTTATATTGATCTGAGTAGAGTACATTCCTCAATATCTATATATATCTATAGCTAAAGGTAGGGATGTGTTAAAGAGGCTCTTCTTATCACTCTTTGTACCAGCTGATAAGGTCTCACAGCCCGACACCAATCCTAGGACGTACTGTTGAAAACTACTGATATAGTCCTACAGATCACCAGTGTTAAAATGTTTTCTTTCATTGAAGGTTATTCTAAATACCTACTGCAAATAAAGAGTATAAGACTTCTCATCTGTCAATAATTTCTATGTGTATGAAATTAGATGTCTATCAGCTCCACTATGAAATAACTGGCCTGTAGCTTGATAACCCCTTTAAACAACAGCTCATTACAATTGTAACATACTTTCCAAGCTCTTCCTTGTCATTTTCCAGTTCCTGTTTGTATTCCTCTTTATCACCCTCCTTCTCTTTTTCATCTTTCTCTTCTTGGTTAGTACGGGGCATCTGCTGCTGAAATAAAATAAAAGAATGTTCCAGTTACAATATATTCAGATTTAGAATCTAGCATATACCTGAGAAAGCATCCACCTGTATACATAGAGACAGATAAAACACTACTGGTTATTTCTCCATTACCTGTATCTATGAATAGGATGCATCCATGACCCACTCTACTGGCTACAAATATTTACAGAGGTATATACAAAAATATAACTAACTTACATCCCGGAGACACACTAGAAATTCATAAGTCTGTTCTGTTTAGTTGTTTTTTGGTAAAAATAAATATACTAGCATTAATATTTAACATAGTTATTGCAGGTCTATTATCACTGCAAAACAAACTAATTTCTCAGGACGTTGGATTAATCATAACACTTACATTTGTATACACATTATATACAGTACATGGAAAGAGGAGGGAAGGGGGCAGGTAACCATACCTGATAAGGTCACATAAAAGTTTTCTATTAAAAATTACTCTGAATATATAATTATATTTCGAGTGCCAACAGATTTCATAATGAAAGGGTACAACACGTAGATAAAATGGGACATACTACTGAAGAGGGCCCTGCTCTCATGAGAGCTTCCAATCTAAGTAGTAATAGGGGTTGTAGAGACATAAGGTGGGAGTACTGTGTGATAGAGAGAAAGAGGTGTGAGAGCCTTGCTTCAAGTTGATAGGAAAGGTAAGGAGGTTAAGTATTGAACCATTCATCTGAAAAGTCACCTGTTCAGAGAAGCTAAAATCGTGGATAGAGCTGAGAACATGTATTTCAAGAAACAAATGTAGAGACATAAGGAGGTACAGTGTAGTTCAGGGCTTTGTAACTTAGCGCTTGCATTTTGATGTGACAGGGTGTGAGCAACTAATAAGTCTCAGAGAAGAGACAGGTTATACAACCTCCACCCAAAAAAGGCTTAATGACTGTATATAAAATAGATAGATGTATACATGTGCTAAAAATAAACACAGGTAGTGTTTAAAAATGATACACACACATTTTTTTTTTTGTTAAAAGGTAGAGCCAAGCTGACAAAAATCCATAACAAAAGTGAAAATAATGCCCAGGCTCCATCAAAAGGACTGTAACCCATGTAATATTATAACAACAATGCATATATAAACTATTACAGTATCTACACTACTACAGTTTCACTAGTGGAAATATAATAATAGTTCATACATTTACTTTTGTCTTCGTTGTTTATAAAACAGTTGTATAAATTGGAAATTTACAATGAGTCTCTATTAAAGTTTCATTAATATAATCTGCACAGTGCTAAAAGCCTTGTTTGATCAAAAGAACCTGAAATACTTCTTGGCATCAGTTCGAAAATCTGCTATATGCTCCATCACCACAGTGGGTGCTCTGTCCAGCACTCTCTCCCCAGTCCAGCAAGAGACCACCAATTTACTCTTTCCTCATGAAACATGTGCGCAGCCAGACCATTTCTTCTAATCTTCCTAGCCTGAACTATGTAAAAAGGGATTCCACTCATTCAGTTACTCTACGCCAAATTAATTCTGCATGCTCTAGAAACAAAAAAGGAAAAAGGAAAAGGAAGAGACAAAGATAGGTACCATCTGCAAATAAAATAAAGAATGCCGATAATCCCAAATATGGTCAAGAAACGCAAACAGGAGATTTCCTATTGGTATGCCTTGATGACCATGGTTGGCAGCCATTTTTCTAGATAGTGGGTCCATCAACATACACATGAGTGAGTGAGTGAGACTGTGCAGAAAAGGCAGCCTCAAACTTAGAGCATGCAATCCATTCTTGTCAATGAAGTGCAGAGGATTTAAAGAGGCCTTCTGTGTCTAGGGAAGGCACACACACTTACAATATAATGTATAATGTTTATAGATTTATCACACTAATACAAACCAAAAAGGACAAATACTTTCTAAAATGTAACCCATTCAATATCAAGTAGACATAAAATGGACCAGCGTATATTACAGCCAGTACCTCAAGGTAGCTTTATCAGAAAGAAAATGTCTGCCAAGACTTACAAACTAGAAGATGAACATTTCATCTGTAAAACTCCACATCACCTTTTACGTTGCAGTGTCTGGAAACACGTCTTACTCCTCTGCCAAGTGGAAATGACATCTAAGTAGCTGCTAGGGTGTATTTTTTTTTGTAAAATTAATAGCATGATGGAAATAGGATTTTACTCATTCAGAACACAACTTTAATAGCAGACTATTATTCTATTAGACATGAGGTAATTTGAGATCTATTTAAATTACAGTATGTTGAAAAGATGCAGGGCATTAAAATACTGTGTTAATATGAGGTCACCTTGGCCAGAGACACTTCTTCTGACGACTTCCTAGACTGTAAGTGAGATTTACGAAGTCTACAAGACCATGAGTAATTCCTTATGTGCATTGAAATTCCTGAAGCCTGACTCATATCTTCATGAGAATTACTAAGCTGTGAGTAAAACACTTTTTGAACAAAGTAGTAAAAGAAAAAAAGATATAATAATAATAATAATAATATATTATGCACACAATATCTTTATTGTCGAAGAAGAACAGTAGTTGTCATTTTATGAAAGTTTCATAGGAGAGTTATCAAGTACTGACTGACTTGTACATATATATTCACACACATATTAAATATACTGTATTCAACACCAATTAACTTCTGCTACATTCTATTTTGAACGATAGCCGCCATGCCACTTCTTCTAAACATCTTCCTTTCCCAAGAATCTGACATCAGTATAACACAAACCATCTGCTCACCTTTGCTCTACTTTTGCTCTACTCGTGCAACCAAAAAGAAAGAGAGAACTGAACCACACTCCATATACTGGCATCCTCACTTATCACTACAAAGAGTTCTCCAAAACAAGAGACCTGAACATCTTCCCTGATAAACTGCCACAAAGGCTCATGCCTTCAATTGTACCAGCACTTGTTGTGCTGGACTTGAGAGAGACGAGACACTTACAGAATAGATAAAAACAGAACAAAAAAAACAAAAAAAATGGAACCATCTATTAACAGATACACAGTTGATGAGAAACTATAAATTCACAGGGAACTTTACAACTGGAAATACAATTTTAGTTTGCTACTGAACTTTAACTGACAAAAGAATTAACCCCCCACACACACACACGTGTCAGATTTTGATAGCTCCTTTTTATATATTTGATATATTATCATTATGTACAAGGCTTAGCAGTAATACTGGAACTGAATTTCCAGAGATGTCATTCTTACAAAATACACGACTACATGGTGAGAGGTGGCAGATCTTTCTCTTATAGAAACCAGTCAAGGAGAAGTTCCTAATAACAGAACCTCCCACTCTTAATGTTTACTTCTTGTATTTATGAGCAGGATTCCCCTCCCTTCTCCTTTTTGGCACTATCCTCCGTTAAAAGCGGAAGGGGTTTAGTGATGTTTTCGACTGTTGCTACTCAGCCCCCCTCCTTCTCTTTCCCCATTACTCTGTCTGTGAGAGGCTATAATTAGCCCAAGTACTGCAATGACGAGAAATCTGTGCCAGGGGAGCACTGTAAAGGAAGCGGACTGGATAGGATAAAAAAAAAGTTTCCCTCTGGAATAAGTTGGAGAAGGAGAAGAACATCACAAAAAGTGGAGGGGAGAGAAGTGGAGAGAAACAAACTGTCTAAACAGACATATAACAACAAGACAAGAGAGGACTGGGTGGAGTGAAAGAGGTGATGGAATAGAGATAACAAGGGAAACACTGGAAATAAATAGAAGAAAACAGAAGGAAAGAGCATACAGAGACAGAGAGCGATGAATAGAGAAGGTAGGAAGGGAAACTAACTTCAGTCTTCTGTCCGCTCTCCTCTAACAGCTCGTAACATGTTCTCAGAGCACTAATCAGAGACAGATACTTTCGTTTACAGCTATACCATAAAATTCAGCTACCCACATTAACCCCCTACCCAAACAAACACTTACTTCCAATTAAATCCAGCTTCCTCCCCGCTTCTGCAAGTTCCACGCTCCCATAGCAGCCCCCCTGCTCCACAGCTCTGAGGTTTTCCAACCTCCCCCCTCACAACCACCACTAGACAGCTAGAGCCGTCCGGAGCTGGGGACCTGCCCAGCCGATCTCAGAGCCTCCACACTTCCTGGCCATTTGCATAGCTAAGCCTTAAACTAACCACAGCATTCCTGCAGCGATTTTGCAATCTCCTGGAATAGTGCACAAGCTCTATGAATCATATACTTTATATAGATAGAAATTTACGCACTTACATTACAGAAGTAGGTGGCAGGAATATATCCACACATATTATATATACACACACACACACATATATATTGGACAAACATATTAAGATATTAACATATTAAGATATGTGTGTAATATATATATATATATATATATATATATATATATATATATATGTGTGTAATACAGTGCTAAGTCATGTCCTTATTGTGATTTAGTTATATATATATATATATATATATATATATATATACACACACACACAACTAAATCACAATAAGGATATTACACACACACATATATATATATAACACACACACATAAATATATATATATATATATATATATATATGTGTGTGTGTGTGTGTGTGTGTAATATCCTTATTGTGATTTTGTTGGGTATATATATATATATATATATATATATATATATATATATATATATATATATATATACGCGCGTCCTTGTTCTTGGACCTTGTCCGGCTTTTTCGGAAAATCTGTACTTGTTTCGTGGTGTTTTGCGTGTTTAGGGTCCTGTAGCCTCGTTTTCTTCGGCGGCCATTTTTTCTCTCGCTTGGATTTTCGGGTGTCTAAACTCTTGTATTTTGACCTAAATTAAGGGGTAACTTAGCTTTCAGAGGACCTGGGTGCCACCCCCCCTTCATGTGGGTAAGCTTTTTATTTGTTTATTGTGTGTATTTATAGTGTTTTTAATGTTTTCATGTGCGCAGGTTTCGGGCGCTAAGGTAGTTTTTTTGAAAGCTTGTAATGTTTTTTTCCCCAAGTCCTGCTGCTCGTATTTGTGGTTGCTAAGTCCGTAAATTTTGCGGTCAACGTGTGAGCCTCCACCTCCGCAAATGCGGCCCCTCGCTTCGCTAGGGTCTGCATTTGCGGGCCTAAAGTCTGCAGTTGCTGACAGGGAGCGCCTTTGCGAGGGCCGCAGGCTCGCTATTCGAGCCCGCAACGTTAGCAACAACCCGCTTGCTCACAATATGTATATATATATATATATATATATATATATATGCTATATATGTGATATATATATATATCTTCTGGCTCCTATATTTTCCAGATTTAGAATACATCTGCATGGATGGATTCACACCTGACCAAACATATATTTACACAGAAGCACATATATACACACTTATACATAATAAATTACATAGAAACATGCATACACATTTATATACTTTACGATTAATCTCTTTTTGGATTTAATACAAAGCACATAGTTGCGTATTACTAAGCAGGAGAACTTGATGGGTGGGAGTCCCAATAGGATTTGCAGCTGTACATCTTAATCAACATCATTATTTCCATGACATATTTTTCTGGCAGCCAAAGAGTTAACGTCTAGTAAAGACCAGCCCGGCTAGAAAGATTCTCAGTCACTAGGTTGGTGGGACTACAAATGTCTTGCAGGGAAGGGACATGGCTTTTACCTCAGCAGTGTTGCAAATTGCAAAAAATAGTTTAACAGTGAGAATAAGGTAAACCCTTCATTGCTGGAGTAAGTGAAAAAGTGAATTCTATTAAATAGGATAGAAGTGTGTTATACTTCAAAGGGATAGGATTCTTTTAATTAATTCTCCTAAACTTTAATTATCAAACATTTTTAACTTTTACATTTGTGAATTGACATTTAAAATGTAAATCCTAATTTAGGATAAATATGTTATAAACTTTTTTATTTGTAGATTTTATTTATTTATTATTTATTTATTATTATTTTTGCACCCTTGCTATGCAAGAAGAGATCACACATATTCAACAGCTAGTGCCAAGACCTTACATCAGCCAGTGCTAAAGGATGAGAAGAGTCTAACACTAACTGGGATTAATGGTGTTCATTCAAATCAGAGCAAAGCGAGATGAAAATTTAGTTTGTGAACATGCTTAACTTAGTGATATTTCATGTGACAGAGTCCTGTGAGCGTTGGAAGATGACCAACCCAGCCCCCTGACCAAAAAGATTCAGAATCACTGCTGTAGGATTTAAAAGAGTAAGCTTCAGTACTTTATTTAACCTCTGCAACTCTGAAGCAAGAGACAGACTGAAAAAAACCCATGATGCACAAGCTACAGATGCGGTCTGCAGCGAAGAAAAAAAAAGCTTTAACTCATGGTTTCCTGCAAATGCAGATGAGTGTGCTCAGTGTCACTTTCTATACAGTTTACACGCGTAATATGAGCTTTGGTTCCTAGAACTGGAAGGGTCTGTTCAGTTCAACAAGCTAAAAATTGTTATGGGAAGTTACAGAATATGAGGAAGGAAACTACCAAGGGCTGCAGTGGAGACACTACAGATCATGCGGTCACTTACTGCACAGTCTTGTACTTAACCCATGTAGAGCGCTGCGGAATATGTTGGCATGTTACATAGTAAGCCTATGCTTGGTGGGTGGATAAAAAAAGCAACCTTCAATATATTTAATGTTAAAACATGCGTTACTTAAAAAAATATTCAATTGATAAATTACTGATTAACTACATCTTTAAATTATACCATACTTGGAATCACTGCTGTGTGCCTTTAACATGTATGGAGAGATTTGCCTTGCAAGGAATGTGCAAGGAATTGGATTAGAAGCTAACAAAATTAAGAGGGACGATCATATAAAAATACAGTTACAATATAGAAGACACCTGGCAGTATAAAGTTATAGGAACACTTTAGTGGTCCTACAAAAGGGATCGTTACAGAAAAGTTGGCACGGCTTTATAAAAAATAAAAATAAAAGTACTGTATATACATTTCTTACATGTACAGGAATACATTTCCAATGGTTCCCCAGACTGCATAAGCTCTGGTTCTCTCCATTGCCTGAATGAAGTTTTGGGGGTGCAGTGGACTGCCCATGGGAAAGTGCCATATTCAAAACCATTCACAGAAACGCACATTAGTAGCAGGGAGCAATGAAACTTCAGTGGCTAACCAGTCACCAGCCACTGGAGATTATACGGTTGGTGTACACAAAGTCATTGAAAAGTATTAATCATTTAAATTACATTTTTTGTGGACCACATGAAAGCATTCTGATTGTCAGTTGCCATTGACTGTGGAGGATCAAGTCATAATTCAGTCGATCCATATGAATGGTACGGCAACTTTATGACAGTAAGACGTTTCACAGTCATCCAGTACATGAGCCATCAGGCCGTACATGAGCCATCAGGCTTTCAAGTCACCAACGGCGGCAAGCAAGGGTGTGTTCTAGCACCCACGCTGTTCAGCACAATATTTTCTGTCACTTTTCCGCCTTTCAGCACAGTGCTTAAGGAGTAAGCCTGAAGTACAGAACTGAAGTGAAACTCTTTCATTTGAGGCGGCTCTGTGCAGTCTACAAGATGAAGGAAACTGTGGTTTGCCGACTATTGTGCCCAGAATGCTTGTACAGAACCAGAAATGGACAACTTTTCATCTGAATGCAGCAACTTCAATCTCACCATCAACAAGCATGGGCAGGGCATGTTGTCAGAATGTCAGATGAGCACATTCCCAAACAGCTCTTCAACGGAGAACTTCCATGGAGGACAAAATAATCAGTTCATGGACATGCTGAAGACCTTCTTGATAGAAAGCATGAGCTGCTGTCCACACCTCATGGACAGGGTCATTGCATGTCTGCCTGATGTGTGACAGGATGTTTCACGTTTAATCTAAAGCCAAGTAATTCTAAAACGCATAGTAATTAATTTAGAGTATATTTTTGCATTTTATTACATATTTCAAAGGCTCTGTATTTTCACTGTTACAGCTAATCCAAGTCACATTTTTTTCACCTTCAAGGGTTAGTAGTAGATTTCTGCTTCAATGTATTTATGAATGTGTAACCTGGTGGGTGGAGGTTCCATCTGTACTTTCGCTCTTCATGGTCTTTTATGGTTTGTGCACATAGTTGGATTATAAAGGTGTGGGCTCTTTTCCTCAAAAAACATATTTAACTCTTAAAAGGCCACTGTAATGGACCAATAGTGTGCAGCAATGAGGCAGCTGCAGGCAAATGGAATCCACTTTTTGTCCTCAACATCTATAGTCGGCCTCAATTTGTAAAATATGGGAGGAGATCCAGATAAAGGTTTTTAATTTTACAATAAAAATAAGCTTTTCTTATATTGCTCTATGCTTTTTAAAACATTACGAAATATGAATATTTGATACTTGACAAACATGTACATCTCACACACTATATAGGGTTTGGACAGTGGGGAAGTAAACTGGATAACGGGAAGATTGAAAATATGCCCTATATAGGTCTCTCAGTGGTACTTTCCCTCCTCCATACAAAATATTTTAAGTATAAATTTGAAGATACAGTGGATATAAAAAGTCTACACACCCCTGTTAAAATGTCAGGTTTCTGTTCTGTAAAAAAATTAGACAAAGATAAATAATTTCAGAACATTTTCCACTTTTAATGTGACCTATAAACTGTACAACTCAATTGAAAAACAAACTGAAATCTTTTAGGTAGAGGGAAGAAAAAATATAAAAATAAAATAATATGGTTGCATAAGTATGCACACCCTTAAACTAATACTTTGTTGAAGCACATTTTGATTTTATTACAGCACTCAGTCTTTTTGGGTATGAGTCTATCAGCATGGCACATTTTGACTTGGCAAGATTAGCCCACTCTTCTTTGCAAAAACACTCCAAATCTGTCAGATTGTGAGGGCATCTCCTGTGCACAGCCCTCTTCAGATCATCCCACAGATTTTCAATCTGATTCAGGTCTAGGCTCTGGCTGGGCCATTCCAAAACTTTAATCTTCTTCTGGTGAAGCCATTCCTTTGTTGATTTTGATGTATGCTTTGGGTCGTTGTCATGCTGAAAGATGAAGTTCCTCTTCATGTTCAGCTTTGTAGAAGAAGCCTGAAGGTAATATTGACAATATTGACTGGTATTTGGAACTGTTCATAATTCCCTCTATCTTAACTCAGGCCCCAGTTCCAGCTGAAGAAAAACAGCCTCAAAGCATGATGCTGCCACCACCATGCTTCACCGTGGGTATGGTGTTCTTTTGGTAATGTGCAGTGTTGTTTTTGCGCCAAACATATCTTTTGGAATAATGGCCAAAAAGTTCAACCTTGGTTTCATCAGACCATAACACCTTTTCCCACATGCTTTTGGGAGACATCAGATGTGTTTTTGCAAAATTTAGCCTGTCTTGGATGTTTTTCTTCGTAAGAAAAGGCTTTGTCTTGCCACTCTACCCCATAGCCCAGACATATGAAGATTACGGGAGATTGTTGTCACATGTACCACACAGCCAGTACTTGCCAGATATTCCTGCAGCTCCTTTAATGTTGCTGTAGGCCTCTTGTTAGCCTCCCAGACCAGTTTTCTTCTAGTCTTTTCATCAATTTTGGAGGGAGCTCCAGTTCTTGGTAATGTCACTGTTGTGCCATATTTTCTCCACTTGATGATGACTGTCTTCACTGTGTTCCATGGTATATCTAATGCCTTGGAAATTGTTTTGTACCCTTCTCCTGACGGATACCTTTTAACAATGAGATCCCTCTGATGCTTTGGAAGCTCTCTGTGGAACACGGCTTTTGCTGTGGGATGTGACTAAGAAAATTTCCGGAAAGACCAACTAGAGCAGCTGAACTTTATTTGGGGTTAATCAAAGGGACTTTAAATGATGGCAGGTGTATGCTGACTCCTATTTAACACGATTTGGAATGTGATTGCTTAATTCTGAACACAGCTACATCCCCAGTTATAAGAGGGTGTGCAGACTTATGCAACCACATTATTTTTATTTTTTATTTTTCTTCCCTCCACCTAAAAGATTTCAGTTTGTTTTTCAATTGAGTTGTACAGTTTATAGGTCACATTAAAAGGTGGAAAAAGTTCTGAAATTATTTATCTTCGTCTAATTTTTTTACAGCACAGAAACCTGCAATTTTAACAGGGGTGTGTTGTTATATCCACTGTAAACATAAAATGAAACACTTTATTTAAAAAAATACACTCCTGTTCAGGGCTTTCAAATACATTTTTAGAAGCCACACGATGACTTGACACATTAAATGGTGTATAAATAACAAAACAGGAAGCAAACCCCAAACCAATGTATATTCAATACCAACACCTTCACCACAAAAGCTTTTTCCGCACTTTTATTACTATGCTAAAGTAAGAACTTATTTTGTCAATATATCATACATTTAGATTTTTTTAGGCTTTTAATATCGTATGTTACCCCCCCCCCCCCCCCCCCAAAAAAAAGCAGAAGCTGTGAAGTCTCTTCCATGCACATCTATCACCACCTGTATCTTGTGTACAGTATGGGGCAAGTTGAATTGTTCTAATAGCCAAGTAAATAGGATTAGAATATAAGCTTTCAGGATCACTTTGGCTCCATCTTCAGGCAGGTTATAAAAGTTACAATTATTCCTTTAAATACCACTATAATATCCCAGCTTTCAAAACATTAAGTAATTAAGATCAGTATTAACAACTTTTCAATTTATTATGACAATGATATTTTGGTAAAGAAAAAGATCAGTTCAGGTTCTTCAAATTCACATTGTGAATTCTGGCAGTTTAAATCTTTTTTAAAATAGAATATCAAATTTGAGGAGGCAAGCATATGGAATTGCAAAATTATTACAGATGCAACACCGATTTTTCCAGCAACCGATATGCTGGCACCTACTTTAGTCCGAACAAAGTTAAGAGAGGGTACTTGAAGTTTAAGACCATCAGATTAGTTCAGCTGTATTATGTTTCTTTAACCATTTAAGCTGTATTTAATTTACATTTAATATAGGTTTTATTTAAGTTTCTATCAATCCATGGTACTTTAGAGTCACAGGACAGGTATAATTAGTGGTGAGAGAAGTATTGTTGAATTAATATTACAAGACCTCTGTTGGTCCGGCAAAACGGGTAATACAGCAAGGCTCTGGAACCAAAAGGTCCTGGAAAAATCAAATGTTGTACCTGTATTATGATCATTTGCTTGCTTGTGTCTTGGCCTCTCAAGAAACTTTAAACCATTTTGTGCCTAATATATGTATTGTTTTTACTTATAAAAAAAAACCCTACATTTAAAAAAATCATTAGAATAAGCCCAAAAAAGTATTTGTTTCTTAAGATTACACATTTCATCCCGACTGCTGAATCACAGGAGTTTAGTTAGAGAAAGAGCATACCTGACCAGGTAGATAAAGTCTAAACTTCATTAAAGTAATAAAGATAAAATCATCACCACAGACTAAACATTCTATAGGATTACAGGTTGTTCAACATTCTATACATTATTGCAAAACTATTTTTTTTATTGTATTGTTTAACTCTCCTCTATAAAAGAAGGAAAATCTCTCACTTTATGGACAAAAACTGGTGGATGTTCTTCTCGATTTATCAATTAGGAATTCTTATTTCCACTAACTTATAGGAGGCTGCATCTGCCTTGTCACAATTCTCAAGGGCAATAAGCTTAGTTTAGGTTATCCTTAAAATTACCATTGTAGTGCTTTGTGAAGTTCGTATGTTTGTTGGCTAAAGACTATTAAAAACAGTAAGCAGTTTAAAATAAATAAAAGTTAAAAAATGTTTTGAAATGTTTTGAGCATGACCAGCTCTGCCTGTGGGCTGGACCATCACGCCGAGCTTTAATGTCATTGGCTCTGAACCCACTGTACAGACAGAGGTAACAGTTGTATTGTAATGCCAGTGACCATGCATGAGGCATCATAACCCTGCACACCTCTTTAATGAGCATGCTCAGACTGAACCAGAGTCTGACTGATCAGGTTTTTTCCCCAGACAGAGCTGGCCATGCACTTAACAGCTCCAGGTAGGAAGAGAAAAGCACCTCTTACTTAAAAGAAAATAATTAACCTTTATTTTAATGTGTCCGTTTTTTCCTTTATTTTGAAACTGCATACTGTCTTTAATAATCTATGCCAAACAAAAAAACATATGAGCTCTTCTTGTAGATGCACTTTAAGAAAATATTTCATAAACAAAATAACTGGATATTAGTGCTATATTGAACCACAAAATATATACAGTATATCCCAAGTTTAGTAAACTCTGCTGTGGTCTTTGTAGGTTATCATAAGGTGACAAAACACAAAGTGTTCAGATATTTTGTTAACTGCAGAGAAGTGACTGGGGGTGAGTACGAGTGAGCTCATTATTGGTTCCTCCTTCAGGTCAATCAAGAACTTTTGTTTACAATAGTCTGACTTTGCTCATAATCCTCAAGAACATATTGATGCATAGTAAGAACCAATGTGTTTTAGGACAAAAAAATAAACAACATAAGAAGCCATAAATAAAGCCAAAATCGTAATTTCTGAAGGCAATTTGTTTATAGAGAAATTCTGTATTGAACCACAGCACTTGCCCATAGTTTGGAGACTGAATGAATGTGTTTATAGTATTTGTTAAATCATTGGATCTTTTGGAATTTGATACCCACCCAACCCTTTCCTCACAAATGCCCAATAGCAGGCAATTTGTGACTGTTTATGCTCCAGTAGAAACATAAATGCTCTGCTCACACAGAATCTTTACCAAAGTATTTTGGATCGCTCTAGGGTTAAATCAAATTTTGCTTTACAGTTTTTCCTGCTAGTTTTTTCCCCAAACATGTACATATATTTTTATCATTCCATTGTACTTTAATATGTGCTACCAAGCAGATAAGCCATTAAATGGGAGAGTATTAACAGTGTAGCCATTACCCTATTTAGATATATTTGTTGACAGGTTGTCATATTGGTTGCAACTAAGTTACAACAAAAAACACACAATATAGTTTAAGTTTTGATTACGGACATGTACATATTTTGATGTTCTAAAGGTGAATTACTGGAGCTCACTGTCTTGATTTCCTTGAATCAAGCCCAGACATACTGCACAGAGGTATTGATTTACTTTAAAATGTAGATGGTTAGCATATGTATACGTAAGGGCCATAATAGTTAATAGGTATGCACCCTGTCCATCTATAAACATTTTAAGCATTATTTCCAACCTTCAGCAGCATACAATGAAAAGGACATACTAAAAACAAAAGGTTACAGATGGAGGCTATGATTAACCAAAATACACAATGTTGCTCTAACCTGATTCTTCCCACGACGCCGATAATTTCTTCTTAAGAGGCTCTTGTAGTTCTCATTCTTTTTGGTCAAGTAATAAAAAAGCACACAATCTGATACAGTCTGTAACAAAGATATATACTATTACTATACGGTCAAATAGTAGAGAGCACAGCCATGGAGCTGCAATCATTAAATAAAAGCACTTTTCAATGTGTTGCTTTAACATATGGTATAAACAAGAGTGAAGGAGAGAAGGGAGGCATGTTAGGACCCACAAATTGTAGCTTGTCACATTTCAACTAAAAATGGTTTATTAGCAAATTATTACATTTAATTATTGTCTAGCAAAGTGTCCTCTCGGTTTCATTATAGTATGAGTTTCAACTGTACAAGTATGAAAGGTAAGACAAGAATACAGATCTTAGCATACAATCTAATAAGACTGATGGTAAACAGTGGAACTGTATGCTCTCTAGGAATCCCTTCTATGAGCCCTTTTGCCTGTAGAGTGGAACACAAGTCTTGTTATCTCAACCTGTTTAATGGTTAACAGTAGTTATACAAATGTAAAAAAAAAATCTGGTCAGATAAGCACGTGACAAGGGATGGACAGTTAAGGGGAAACTCTAGTCCAGTATGGTCAGTGATCGATTTAAAAGAACTAAAATTAATTGTGGGCAAAATGTTGTTAGAAAGAAAAAGAAAACATTTATATTTATCACCTAGTATAGGCAATTATGTGTCATTTTGGTCATCACCTTTGTTTAACAAAGACCTCACTATGTGCCAAGTCTCAAATTCCAAGGTTTTAGACTGCTTGTATCCACCCCTAAACAGGGTAAATGATTAATACGCTGCATCATGTAATGGCACAAATTAGAACCAGTTCAGTTTTCTACATTTGTTATATTTTAATTGTTCACCCTTTGATAATCATATAGAGACAAAGGTACAGTGCTTGAACCAAACTAGGATACGCTCATAGTTAGAAGAAGGCCTAATACAAAACAACAATGGAGGGCTGCACACAGTTGCATAAACAGGTAATACATTTAATAGGTTTGTAATTTTTTACTTTAATAAAATGCTTTTGCCCATAATCAATACTTGTAGATTGCTTTTGTGCGATACACAAACATACCTTTCTTTCCAGGAATGATGCAATGAACATGAAGTTCTTTGGTTGCTGAACAAATCTGCAAACAGAAAGAGAAATGTTGAGTGGGTGAGAGTGATTGAACCTGATATTCTTGTGTATTTTAACACACAGGTATTTAAGACAACATGTTTTTTGTATGAGCACTATGATGTGAAATCTAGAAAGAAACAATAACTCCAAAGGGAAGCGTTTGCTCCTCCCCTGGACTGATCTCTTATGCGATTTAAAAAAGGAGGAAATATTGTGGAATGATCACAAAACCAATTAGTTGAATGTAGCATATAAAAACATGTTAATAAATTACTAGCTATACAATTGTATGATCAGGTCACAATACTTGCCCATTTTGTATAAATTAGCAGATAAACATAGGAAGAGAAAACAACAGATTTAAAAGGTGTCCCAAAAAAACGGTATAAGTTAGAACTATTAGCATTAACAACTAGTTGAATGTTATGCCTTTAATGATTACAGATTAATCACATGCTCAGAATGCATGGAGTATAAAAATCACTCTGTGCACATGCAACTCACAGGGAGTAATTAGCAAAAGTAATATAGTACCACATGGTCAAAATGCACACAATTCAGTCATTGGATAAGTGAATTATTTTATGTGCATAGAATCAGGGCTTTATAGATTGGTCATCACATTATCCAAACAAGATAATAAAATGAGATTTAGTAGAAGGCGTATTCTGAAAAGTACCTGAAAATTATAAATACCACAAGGTATAATTAAATCCTCATTACAATATTTATAATGTGCTTGCTGCTTATGTGCGATTTTAGTATTCATTAAAAATGTGCAACTTTTAAGTGGGTTGCTCAAACTGCATTTTTGGAGGGAAATAATACACTAACGTCTTATAGGGACTGTTATAGTGTACGGCAAAGTTATTCAATTCCTTTATGGGAAAAAGAGAGCTTTAAAAAAGCAGTAATTCAGAGTTTCACAGATTGGGAGAATTTAAAAGGTCATGATATCTTAAAAAGTATTCAGGCTTCTTAATTTACATTATATGTACATGCAAATACTGCATAACTGACTCATAAAACTGTGTGAAACAAGACCCAGAAGTTTGTTGTTAACCCTGGCAATACTTCCAGGTTGGTTTGTTTCCAAGTAACAGAAAAAAAGGTTAATTTGCATCACAAAAGTATTTTTCCTCAAACTTCCCGTAAATCCAACACCCATACACTGGTAATCTGTAACCCATATTTTGTGTAACTAGCAAGCACAAAGTTCAGTTCTGGTGAATATTAGAGGAATAAATTAATTTATTTATGGTAGTAGTAGCTGCTGTCTCCACTTAATACTTCAATGGTGGCATAATGAACGTTAGCAGCAATGGTCAACAAATAAGATGACAGGGTATAGCAATTATCCTGGGTCAGGTTAGTAGTTACAAGATTTGTGTCTCAACATTTCATACAAATTTCATTGGTAACTGAAATGGTCACTGAAAGCTACATATAAACTATAGGTAATATGTACTATACTAATAAAAAAGGAAGTTTGCAGATATAAGCGAGATAGATACACAATGGATAGTGGGAAGCAGATGTACCACAGGTATGATAAATAACTAGGGAAACCAGACATATTTTCAGGGGCTTTTATAATAGTATTCTTTTAACATTTCATTAGTAAGGCTTGGACTCCAGCCACACTCTAAAGTGGGCAGATGTTCATCACCTGAATCAAAACAAACTCACAGGCCACTTCCAGGAAACCTACTGGTTTCAAGTATGCGACACTAAAAACAAAAACAGATGAGTGTACACACTGGCACAACACATGATTATGTTCAGTGCCCAGTAAACAAGTTCAGGTTTCCTCCATAAACTTCATCACACGTCGTTGTCGTCGTCCCCCACCACCACCACCATTGGAAAGATCCACATTGCTGGTAGCTGAGAGTTTTGCAAGTGGTCAGTGACTCATCAGAGACTCATTGCATCTGTATGTTATGATAAGGGACTAAGATCTGGTGTGAATATCAGTGTCATTCAGGAGGAATTCAGTATTGCTAATAAGTGGAAACCAACTACAGAAAAAGGTCAGATGTGGGGTGGAAGGCTTAGGAGAAATTAGGAAGTTCTACTTTTCTGGGAGATTTTTCTTGAATCTACCCCTTTGTGCAGAGAGGGTAGGACCTTACCAAGTACGCTGCCAACCCGTAACTGGGGGGGGGGGGGGGGGGGGGAGTGAAGAAGAGAAGCTTTGGAAAGCAACTGTTGAATACAACCAGCTTATTATAAGAGTATTCAGAAACTGATCCTTTACAGCTTTAGTATATTAAGTATGACAAAGTCTTTAGTAGAGAGGGCAACAGAAAATATCTGAGAATTTCATATTGGCAGCCAAATGCTTTGTTCTTATACAATTTCGGCCTTCCATGAAAACACATTAATTTTTGAGTAATAATGCAGTAAAACCACACACAGAGCATGAGACAGATTTACATACAAAAATATATCAAATATATGTATAAAATGCCTTTACCTATCTGCTAGAGGGAGAAATAGCCTAAGTAACACACAGCAGTCAATCAGGCATTAAAAGAAACATAACTAGCCAGATCAATAGAGATAGAATATATTGCTTACAGCTCCTTGCAATGTTGTGATTTCAGCATGCAAACAGTATGTATTATTTACATAGTTTCTAGGATTTACATTTCCTGGAACTGCAGGTAGTAAAACCAGCTTAATACAAAACAGTGTGTGCAATTACTTTTTGGAGAGATCAAACAGAAGAAGTTCAAAAGGAAAAATACAGAGTTCTGTGTTATTTGCTGTGGAGCACGTGCCAAGTGACGGCAAAGGTGGAATAGTGCAATGAACCATGATAGGGAGGGGCGAGGGACTCTCCCTTTCAGGCAAAGAATGCTTTCCAACCACATGCTTACAACAAGAATGAACCTGCATGCACAATAACTGTAAGCCAACATCAGACAGTCACAGTTTTCCTACAACCAATGTGCACTAACGCGTTTGGGGAGTCCACAGTACGGATTGGCAATGTCTGTTGGGGAGAGAAAAACTTGCCAGGAAACCCGGATTTCCATGCTGTGCAGGGATTGTTTCAAATAAGTGCAATAAACAAGAGTTTAACTTATTAAATATTACATTCGATTGTGCTGTACTGTAAAGAACAATTGTTTAGCTGGTCCTATAACTGGCAGAGAGCTCCAAGTGTACAGAGTAGGGCTGTACTCCAGTGCCAATAACAGTTTTTTTTAATTAGTTGTCATTCAGATTAAAACAACTGAGCTTAGGTGAGATTATCCTCAAAACCTGGCCCATTAGTGATCTTTGAAAGGCCTGGCAGCCAATGAACTTGAGAGCTCATACACTACGACTAAAATGTGCCAACTGATCCAATGGCGTAGCCTACAACAGGGCAGGGGTTCACTGGTGGTCCAGTAGTTAGCATTTAGTGCTTTCACCAGTGCAACTTGAGTTCAATTTCAATTAGGAAACAAAGAGGGCAGTACTTTGATGGGAGACTACCTAGGAATACCAGAAGCTGTATGCTGTGGCCCACTGTAGAAGGAACTGTCAACCTACTCCAGTATCTCTGCCATGAATACCAAGTGGATCAGCATGGTGCGTTACAGACCATGAGGTCACGGGGAGTTGGACAAGACTGAACGACACAAACACACAACATGGAAAGCCACCTCAAGTTCCAGAGCTAGGACAGCTTTTCGAGGGATTTCCACATGATCACAGGTGAGTAGAAAAAGTATTCCGCCACCTGGATGCAAACTGATGTACTGAGGCTAAAAGATCTCAAACATGAAGCTGGATGACCCAATGTGCAAGATACCATCATTGCTGAGAATGCAGTGAGGTAAACAGGTCTCATTTATAAAATATTTGACCTATTAATTCTAGTTCTTCAAAACATAGTTTAAATATGAAACTAGTGTTCATTAAAGGCAGTAAGAATGTGTAAACCAGTTACCAGTTACAGTCAATGACATACAGAAAAATAGCGCTCCTCTTAAAGAGAAAAGTAACATACACTTTTTTGTATGCATATGCAAACAAATACTCATCTGCTGTTACATCTTTAGTTTTTATAACAAAAAAGGATCATTATGTCATCTACCCATTGTATCTATGTAAAAAGGGTGGCTTAATTCATTAACGGGATGGCCTTTTGCACTCATGACTGAATTCCTTAATCAACATAAAAAATACACACACATGTGTATAGAGCTATTCAGGGAGAGAGACTGTTTGGTATGATGGCGCTGCTTGTACCTAGGATCTGAGCAGCGCCTGAATGTGCCCTACATGAAAAGACAGATAAGAAGATGGACTCACTTCTCCCTGAAGGTTTCTTTTTCTTGTTCACTCCACATGTTCATGACCTGTCGGTCCTTGTACACCTTCATGGGGTCGTCCATCAGGCCGTTCATGTTGATGAACTTGATGCGCTGCTGCTCTGCATCAAACAACATGGGGGGGATGACTGCCAGCTGACGCATCTGCTTCTCCATGTTCTGTAAAAGGTGAAAGAGCCATTAGGAGAGCAGTGAGCGCCCACTGTGACAGGACAGCTGTTGAGAGAGTTTTCTCCTGAACAATGTGTCGCGCTCAACTACATACAACGTGCAGGCGTAGTCTAGCAATAAAACAAAACCATATCCAGCTGGTTAATATACACATTATATAACTATAAAACACTTCATGGTATGCAGCAAATAATGCACAGAATTTACCTTTGACACTGACCATATTTTGCTGAACTATAAAAAAAAACATTGTATGCTGCAAACATACATTCTAGGCCTGTTAGCCTTCAGGGCAAGATGCTAGACTCATTTGTACAGGTGACAGCACAGGTAAGTAAATCGAAAGCCGAGCCGCTGATTGAGAAACATATATTCAATCAAGATATCCTGAAAATGTGGCCTGGATCCAGCCCATCAGCCACTAACCTTAAGTACATTGTCAAGTGTTTGAATACCTCTCCATAACAATATAATCTGCATGTGTACTAAGAATCAGTAACTCCAAGAAGTCTCCATCACATCACCATTTAGCATATATGGCCCATGGTCTACATAAGTCGCTCCCAAGCCAGATTTAACAGGCTGAAATGTAGGAATAACACTATCAATTTATATTAACTGACCTTGTAGCCTATAAAACTGATTTACCTTTGAGCCCACTTGTAATACTTTTTAGTTATGTACTATTAGAATAATTTGATCCAATAATGTACACTGACCAACAAAAAATCATTTTAAAACACAAGATATTAAGTATGTTTTCACCCTAAAGTTTGTGTCTACATTTTATATAATGTTTTTGTATATACATACATTTACACACACAATATATATATATACACATATATATATATATATATATATATATATATATATATATATATATATATATATACACACACACACACACACGTTTAATGTATGCTGTATCTGCACAACAGGAATCTCTGAACCATGCATTTACAAGAGGGTGAGGTCATAGCTTTAGTCTTATACGGATATAATGTTCTCATATTACTCAGCATATTACTTATTATTTCTAAGCCGGATCACTTAGAAAATAGATTGTTACTAATGTCGCATTTAGTTATAAATAGGTATATTCCCAAAATACTGCAATTTATCAATATTGCCCTTCATTAATTAACCAATTAACTTCAGGACCCTGCTCTTTAAAAAAAAACAAAAAAAACAACAACTCTACAGGTTAATAAAAAAAAAAGTCAGTCAAGCGCAGTCTCACAAAGAAAGGGACACTTGTTGAAGGGATATGTAAGTTTCCTGGATTTCAGTTTCCAAATAAACAGCTACTGATTAGTAGAAAAATATGTATTCAATTGAAAATGTGAAAGTGCTAGATACTGATATGTGGATGTGCACACCCCTAGGAAGCTTATATAAAGTGTACCCTGCAGGGTACAGTGTGTGAACTCTAAAGGAAATGATGGTTGCTGAGGTCACAGCTGAAATAGCCCATAAGAAGACAGGCAGAGAGAAAAAAACAACAGCAACTGCCAGATTGTGATACAAATGTTTTAGGCCCTCATTCAATTGCAATTTGGCCAATTGAATAGGGCTCTAAATAAGCCCATAGCATATTTTTTTAAAATAAGTTTTTAGTTAGTAAGCATCTATCAAAAAGCAAGATTTTCACTAACTAAAAACTTCTTTAAAAATATATGCTATGTGCTTATTTAGAGCCCTATTCAATTGGCCAAATCGCAATTGAATGAGGCCCTTAGTCTTTACTTCCTCCTGATTGGTTAAAATAATTCTACAAACTGTATACCAGTTTAGCATGGGTTTGGAGTGTGTTAACCCTAAGTTTCAACTGGCAGAAATTAAAAGATATTTTGCTAACTTCAAGGTAAGTGTTTAAATGCTTATTTTGGTATTTTTTCATCCAAAATATCCCTTTAACTCACTGAGTTTGTCACTAAATCTAACAAAACATTTTATAATAAAAAAAAGAATAATTTAAAAAACACCATTCTTTTTTCAGACATTTAAAATAGCCCACTTTAAATATTAGCAAAGTCTTGCATGAAAAAAATATAAATTAAAACCTGTTTAGTCTTCAATGAAACAAAGAGCGAGAGCTCAGAGCATAAGTGGGTCTGTAGATTTCATTGTCGGACAAATATGACTCATACGTTTTTATTGCGGCTCATTGTTTGACAGCCTGGTGGCCCCCAGAACAGTTAAAATATTTGAATCTGTGTTTTGTTCCTGTATCTTTAAACCATGCTCTTAAAACAGAAATAAAGGATTTTTTTTATATGCTTTTAAAATACCCTCTTACAGAAGCAACAACGAAAAACTGTTTTTTAATGTCCCTTTAAACACAAAAAAATACATGGTGACTAAAAGTCGTTATATTTTATTTTACATGGACATTCATTTACACAACAAGAAGCAACAGTCATCCCAGTGATGGCGCTACAGTGTCATACAGTCCGACATTTTTTTGTCAGGATGAATTAAGAGGGATTCTCCCAAACCTCTAACAAATCCGGTATGAAGAGCACACCAGCTGGTGGAGTATACCGAACAAGCACAGGTGGCTCAAAAAGAAAAAAAGGATAAAAAAAAAAAAAAAAAAATTCATACAAAATTATTAAAAAAAAAAAAATTATTGACCATTCATGTGCTACAATCCATCTTGTCTATCAAACATCAATGTCACGTAGCATGGGATTGTTTCAAAGGTATATCTAAGTTTCCCTGTTTTACCTTTTTCAAATCGAACACATGCTGCTTATATCAGAAACACACATTACCTGGAGTCATTCTATACACATACAGATTTATTTAAAAATAAAACTTGTTTTCCTCACCCTCAGAACTGCTTACACAGGCACAGTGACCCTACCAATAGAAACTCTCCATTCAAATATGGATTTTAACTCTTTACTAACCTTCAAGCCAGTAGCAGCTCAATGCAGAGATCAGTGTCTGACTATTCCCTTTTCCTTCTACAGGGGGACTACACATTCCATGATTACTCCCTGCACAACTGCCATCACTTATTGTTACATTGTTTAAAATGTATTTTCATAAAATTGAGAATTTGTTTTGGCCAATCACAGGCAGCTAAACTTAGCAGGGATTTTCAGGGGTGTTAACTAACAAAAGCCACTGCTTGCAAACTCAAGACATTTAGCAAATGTCAGGGTGAGATTGTGAATGTTTATTTTTCACAATCCAGGAAACTTAAATATGCCTTTAATTATTTTTTTAATAAACATTCACACACACACACATATATATATATATATATATATATATATATATATAGCAATTGTTTGAAAAGTTTCAACAGCAGTTTTCACAGGGAACTGCAGAATATACAATGTAAATTCCTATGCTGTTAGTAATTCTGGCCTTTCTTGTTGAATCTTTTTAAGACTCTCAGAGACTAAGACAGTCATTGCAGCACGAGAAAATGGATTCAAAGCCTGCGAATTTTGGTGAACCCAAAAAGATTTACAGAATGTTTGCTTTCATTATTAATGCATTAATGACACAAATATAACATTTGTCAAATGTGAAACAGACTTAAAAAGTGCCTTTGATATAGATATGAGCATCTTGAACTTTCCAAGAGTTCAAGTCACATCATGCCTAATTATATTTCAGGGAATTAAAGACCATGCCACGCTCCTTTCACACTTCAGAATTTTCTGCGTACAAAGGTACAAACGGTCTAAAAATCAGCAATCCAGTGTGTGTGACCTTCCTTAAAATGATTTACCTCAACCTTAAGAAAGTCGTCTTACTTTTTTATTTTACAGAGACAGATCTGTTAACTTTTTGGCTATCATCACCATATGTGCCACAGTGGAGTCTGACATCTGGCCCCCTCTAGCCAAGACGTCTATATTTCTTTTACCGTCTCCTTCCTATCCAACTACTCCATAAATATTCTAGCTTTTCATTGTAAGCCTTATGTTCGTGATTTTGAATATTTACTGCAAGTTTTTAATGTACTCTATATGCAAGATTGTAAGCTCAAAAACAGCGCTCTCTTTTATTTAATCTGTATTGATATTGTTTTTATGTCATATTTTATCCTATGTATGGCGCTGCAGAATATGTTGGCACATTATATATACTAGAAAATAATAATAATATTATTATATGTAGGGAGCCAGTAATGGGACTTTTTCAACAGTTTTGAGACTGTATTGGTATATCAATGTTTCCATTTAGCTTAGTAAACATTTATCAAGACTCTTGATTATTGTATTGTTAGGACCGATTTGTACAAAATCAATAAATCACCACTTCATAGTTTAATTCATCGTAGAAGAAAAAAAAAAAAAAAAAAACTTTCCTTGAATTTACATATTTATATGGAAATATTTATACAAGTATTAAAGCAGGTTACGGCACCAGCAAAAGGATTAACCAAATGTTGTGCAAGTAAACTACTGTCAAAGGAAGCCTTACCTCCTGCTCAGAAAGGCCGTCCATAATTTCTGACACTTCATGCTCACTGCGTGCTGCAGAGAAGGACATGTTGTTTCCCCTCTGTCCTACCCTGCTGAGAGACGGAATAGAAATGTTCAGTCATATGCAGTGATGCATTAACAGGTTTCATGGATGAGCAGTTTTTACATAGCTGTGGTAGTATGTTATAGCTTGTTACCCAGAACCCTCCACTGTAAATGCACTCTATACTCTGACAGATACAGCAATAAAAAGGGCTTTGTTTTCAGCAGTGATTAGCATTTACAGTAAGGGTAATTGGTAGGCAGATATTGCTGTTAAAGGACACCGCTTTCCCTGCTCATTCTGGCATTTATAACAATGTTGGCTGGTGGGGTAGCCATAAACAACATTTTAGGTGACATCAGTGCTAGAACAACTTAAGAAAATTGGTAGATTTACAGAATACCATTCTGCAGATGAACAAGCAAACAGAACAAGGTCATAGTTCACACAATACAGGAATTCCTTAGTTAAGCCAAGTGGCTCAATTAGATTGACTGAAACACTCTTTGGTGTACTTAAGTGAGACTCTCAAGTCCTGGTCTGTTAATAGTAATGAGAGTAGGATTTGGGAAACACTTTTATAAAAAGTACTTAACATATGCTTATTAGAAATATAAGGTCTCTCCAAATATAGGTAAAAAGGTTGTATAAACGATGGAAATTATATGGTAAGTTTCTAGTCCTGACTCTCTATTTCAGGTTGGTTCTCAGACAAGAGATAATTTACTATACATAGCTCGGTGAAAATGTCTGTCATTGGAAAGGAAGGCATTAACATTACAGGTTAATTAATGACCTTTTTTTTTTTTTTTTTACAATACACTCTTGAACAAATCAAGGTGTACATTTTATATATGTTTGTATAGGGAGGGAGGGGAAGGAGACGCGGAAAGGGGATAGAGGGATGATCTGCTACAGATGAAGGGAAGGGAGGGAAAGGAGGTATGAAAATGCATCTAAGTGTTAATGTGCCTCTAAGTAAATCTCTTATGAATACTGACTAAATCTATGATTGGTATTTGAGTTAAGATGCTAGTTATACCATTTGAAAGTATACATTATCCTCAAAAACCCAAGAACAGATGCCAAGTTGACCATTTCTTATGAAGAGGCTAAGATTAACTTCCATCATGGACATTAGCTTTTCCAACTCAAGATATTCATGGATTGTCTGAAGGAGACCTTAAGGGTTCCAAACTGGTTCAAGAGACCAAGTATGATGTTTTTGAAGGTAAGGGGTAGATCTTAGACAGTACTTTTCATCAATTATATCCCAAAGTGAATAGTTGGGCATGAAACAGAAATGTTTGATGTACTTATTTTATGTATCAATATATAATGGATACTAAAATCTCAAGTGTTTTATCTAAGAAACTGTCTATAAAGCTCACTGGTATTGACAGAGGAAATAAAAAAGCATTTTAGAAAGAAAAATATAATATGGAATAAATAATATGTACTTATTTGTGCCTCTATTCACCAGTGTATACACGGTTTCGAATAGATATGAAGTCTGTGACATATGGCTTAAAGCTTCACATAGGTCAACAAATAGTGCATTAAGATTCAAAATATCCCATGCTATATACCTGGTTGTAACTTGGCAGAAAATTTTATTTTATTATGAGCACCTTAAAATTTCTTCAGTGTTCTATCTGCCCACCAACCTCTGCATGCGTTCCTGAAGTTCCCTTTGTTTGCGGATTTCTGGGAACTGCTTCTCATAGTATTCTCGTATTTTGCTCTCCTTGGCGCGTCTTCTAGGATTATTCTCAATACGTTCTACCTTTTTCTCCCAGGCCTCCATCAGCTGGTCATAGCGCTGACAGAGCTTCTGTTCCTGAAAAAAGAACCATACAAGTTTAAAACTAGCTTCTTCTAAAGGACACAGCACTGACAGCAGTTTCCTATTGGTTGCGCAGTGATCTTTCTAACACTTGAAGTATCTTCACATAAAATAATCTAGCAGTTGGAAGAGGTAGGCCCTGCTGTGTTTGCACTAGGGAAGTAACACGAAGAATTATAGCTTGCTTGGATCTCTCACTGAGAGGTAGACACAAAAGGGAGGATGGCCAACCTGGTAGCCTCCTAGAGGGGAGAAGAGGCATATTAAAAAAATAGTACTAACCCATTGCTTTTTATACAATAACAGCTTTTCATTATGCTTGGTGTAAAGGATTATGACTTGCTTTACAACTACAGTGTCCATTTAAATAAGTAATATTTTGAAGACTGTATAATATGTATTTTTAACATGAACAAAAACATTTAAAACCCGGTAAAAATTATTAGTTTGGCCTGCAGTGTAAAACAGGGTCTTCCCATCCAGTTATTCATGACATATATAATATGGTAATTATGTTCTGGGCTATATTTGCAAAGCCTTTTTTCAAATCTTCTTTCAACTCTCATTTCTATGGTTAGAAATAGAGTACCAGTGCACTACTAGTGTGAAAGTGATTAAGACTAATGTCAAATCTCAAAAAATTCAACATTTTATACAAATTGGCTTCTATATAAGCCAATTAACACATTGTGTATGTATTCTTCCTATTCGATAGAGCAAAAAACAAGAATACATTTATATTAATTTTTGGATTAATGTGACTGTACACTCCTTGCCTCAAACACCACTGCTTTATGAATCTCTCTCCCCAATGGGTCGATGACAGTTTCTACAGATGCCAATATGCAAAGCTATGCGTCATCCCTGCCATTTTCATATGGTAATGAATAAATAAATGGATAAATAAATGGAAACCTTTTTTTAAAATTCTATTAATATATCTGCTCTTACCAAGTCTACTGGGAGACTATTCTAGGATTGTGCCGAATATAAATTGTTAGAGATTTGTTCATCCAATAATCACTGGGTGTGATCCGGCTTTTAACATAATTGGAAAATAACATGGGACTTGGCAAACCAATAATTATTTCTTCTCAGGAAACCCATGATTTATACAATACTAAAAGAGGCTGCCAAAAGTAGGGGTGCTATCGGATAAAAAGCACTGTCTAGGTAACTAGAGATTCAATATGGAGGTGCATAGTTATCCAGTTAGCCCTTATTTCTGTACTTCCTATTTTGGGATGTTCTGTCCTCTTCATCATGAGGCTTACCTATACAATATTTAAAAATCTTGTTCATTTGAAAGCATTTTTTTAAAATAAAAAATAAAGCTTTGGAACATAGTTTTGAACTGTAGTATTTTTAGTTCTTAGAAACTGTCTCTGTTACAAAAAATCTATTGTATCAAGTTCCAGAGCTACAGATACTTAATATTTATTTATATATTACAAAATAATTAGGGAATCTCCACATCTCTGCATGAGGATGATTTTTTCCAGTCAATCCTATTTCACTCTAACCAACAATTATAGACTGCAACCCAAATTAGGGAAGTGAAAAAAAAAATAGGTTGAGTTTGAAGAGGACGGGGATTTTCTCTCTGAAATCTACTTTAACCCTATTTGTCCATGGATATGATGTGATGAAAATATTATCTTGTGAATTTATGAATCAATATAAATGCATGTAAAAGGTTCTGTTTACAATTTAAAATTCAAAACACACACACGGTGCCCAGTAGAGTCCCCTTCAAAAAAACTAAACAAAATTGTTCACCTTCTCCCCTCTATTAGTAAAGAATTCCCCTTTATTCTAGACTGCTGCCATTAGTTGGTGCACCTGCAATAGCCCCAACTATTAACACCAAAAATAAGTCAGGAGACCTAATAGGAGGGTAATGAAAATATATTGCTATATTGTTTGGTCATTCATCTGTAGAGGTTTCCGTGCTGTAAAAAAATGAGACAAAGATACATCATTTCAGAACTTTTTCCACCTTTAATGTGACCTATAAACTGTACAACTCAATTGAAAAACAAACTGAAATCTTTTAGGTAGAGGGAAGAAAAGATATAAAAATAAAATAATATGGTTGCATAAGTATGCACACCCTTAAACTAATACTTTGTTGAAGCACCTTTTGATTTTATTACAGCACTCAGTCTTTTTGGGTATGAGTCTATCAGCATGGCACATTTTGACTTGGCAAGATTTGCCCACTCTTCTTTGCAAAAACACTCCAAATCTGTCAGATTGCAAGGGCATCTCCTGTGCACAGCCCTCTTCAGATCACCCCACAGATTTTCAATATGATTCAGGTCTGGGTTTTGACTGGGCCATTCCAAAACTTTAATCTTCTTCTGGTGAAGCCATTCCTTTGTTGATTTGGATGTATGCTTTGGATCGTTGTCTTGCTGAAAGATGAAGTTCCTCTTCATGTTCAGCTTTCTAGCAGAAGCCTGAAGGTTTTGTGCCAATATTGACTGGTATTTGGAACTGTTCATAATTCCCTCTATCTTAACTAAGGCCCCAGTTCCAGCTGAAGAAAAACAGCCCAAAGCATGATGCTGCCACCACCATGCTTCACTGTGGGTATGGTGTTCTTTTGGTGATGTGCAGTGTCGTTTTTGCGCCAAACATGAACTTTTTGGCCATATTCCAAAAGATAACCTTGGTTTCATCAGACCATAACACCTTTTCCCACATGCTTTTGGGAGACTTCAGATGTGTTTTTGCAAAATGTAGCCTGGCTTGGATGTTTTTCTTCGTAAGAAAAGGCTTTCGTCTTGCCACTCTACCCCATAGCCCAGACATATGACGAATACGGGAGATTATTGTCACATGTACCACACAGCCAGTATTATTCCTGCAGCTCCTTTAATGTTGCTGTAGTCCTCTTGGTAGCCTCCCAGACCAGTTCTCTTCTCGTCTTTTCATCAATTTTGGACGGAGCTCCAGTTCTTGGTAATGTCACTGTTGTGCCATATTTTCTCCACTTGATGACTGTCTTCACTGTGTTCCATGGTATATCTAATGCCTTGGAAATTCTTTTGTACCCTTCTCCTGACTGAAACCTTTTAACAATGAGATCCCTCTGATGCTTTGGAAGCTCTCTGTGGACCATGGCTTTTGCTGTGGGATGCAACTAAGAAAATTTCAGGAAAGACCAACTAGAGCAGCTGAACTTTATTTGGGGTTCATCAGAGGCACTTTAAATGATGGCAGGTGTATGCTGACTTCTATTTAACGTGATTTGGAATGTGATTGCTTAATTCTGAACACCGCTACATCCCCAGTTATAAGAGGGTGTGCAGACTTATACAACCACATAATTTTTTTTTTTTTTCCCTCCACCTAAAAGATTTCAATTTGTTTTTCAATTTAGTTGTACAGTTTATAAGGTCACATTAAAGGTGGAAAAAGTTCTGAAATGATTTATCTTTGTCTCGTTTTTTTACAGCACAGAAACCTAACATTTTAACAGGGGTGTGTAGACTTTAAATCCCCACTTAACGAAAACCCTGCTATATAGCCATGTCTCAGCGATATTATGTCCTGTTTAGCGATTTTTTCACAAAGCACCCCTGTATATATGCACAGTGAGGGGGAAAAAGTATTTGATCCCCTGCCGATTTTGATAGTTTCTCAACTGACAAAGAAGTGATCAGTCTATAATTTTAATGGTAGGTGTATTTTAACAGTGATTTGTGGGTCAATGAGGGAAATAAGCATTTGATCCCTTCGCTTTAGTATTTGGTGGCAAAACCCTTGTTGGCAATCACAAAGGTCAGATGTTTCTTGTAGTTGGCCACCAGGTTTGCACACATCTCAGGAGGGATTTTGTCCCACTCCTTTTTGCAGATTCTCTCCAAGTCATTAAGGTTTCGAGGCTGAGGTTTGGCAACTCAAACCTTTCGCTCCCTCCACGGATTTCTTATGGAATTAAGGTCTGGAGACTGGCTAGGCAACTCCAGGACTTTAATGTGCTTCTTCTTGAACCACTCCTTTGTTGCCTTGGCTGTGTGTTTTGGGTCATTGTTATACTGGAATACCCATCCACGACCCATTTTCAATACCCTGGCTGAGGGAAGGAGGTTCTCACCCAAGATTTGACGGTACATGGCCCCGTCCATAGTCCTTTTTATGCAGTGCAGTTGTCCTGTCCCCTTAGCAGAAAAACACCCCCAAAAGCATAATGTTTCCAACTCCATGTTTGACAGTGGCGATGGTGTTCTTGGGGTCACAGGCAGCATTCCTCCTCCTCCTCCAAAAATGGCAAGTTGAGTTGATGTCAAAGAAATAAATTTTGGTCTCATCTGACCAAAACACTTTCACACAGTTCTCCTCTAAATCATTCAGATGTTCATTGGGAAGCTTCAGACAGGCCTGTACAAGTGCGTTCTTGAGCAGGGGGACCTTGCGGGCACTGCAGGATTTTAGTCCTTCATGGCGTAGTGTTTTACCAATTGTTTTCTTGGTGACTATGGTCCCAGCTGCCTTCAGATAATTAACAAGATGCCTTAAGAACATTAACAAGATCTTCCTGTGTAGTTCTGGAAGGATTCCTCACTGTTCTCATGATCATTGAGACTCCATGGAGGAGAGATCTTGCATGGAGCACCAGACCAAAGAGACTAGCAGTTATTTTGTGTTTCTTCCATTTGCGAATATTTACACCAACTGTTGCCACCTTCTACCAAGCAGCTTGGCAATGGTCTTGTAACCCATGAGCATTGTGTAGGTCTACAATCTTGTCCCCGAGATTCTTGGATAGATCTTTGGTCTTGGCCATGGTTAAGATTTTAAATCTGATTGATTGGATTGCTTTTGTGGACAGGTGTCTTTTATACAGGTAAGCTGAGCTTAGGAGCACTCCCTCCCTAAACATGTATAAAAAAAACAAAAACAAACCTGGGAGCCAAAAATCTTGCTGATTGATAGGGGTTTAAATAAGTATTTCACTTATTTACCTGCAAATCAATTTATAACTTTTTTGACATGCGTTTTTTCTTGTTATTCTGTCTCTCACTGTTAAAATACACCTACCATTAAAATTATAGATTGATCATTTCTTTGTCAGTGGACAAACGTTCAAAATCAGCAGGGGATCAAATACTTTTTTCCCTCACTGTATGTACACAATGCATTAGAGCATTTGTTCCTGGACCCCAGGGTTTCCTGACATGTATTGACCCCTTGAGTATAATATAATAAAACAAATATTAGATTTTATAATTACACATATGTTTATATTGGACTGTTTTGTGTTAAATTATTTCAAAATGTCATACCATATATTTTGGTGCTATACTATATCTTTAACTGCACACATACACACACACACGTATACACATAGTATGTGATATATTCAAATAAAGTCAATAAAATATATTTTTAAAAAAAGTAATAAGAGGTCATTTGTTTATTTACAGGATAAAATTGTTTATAAATTGTTTCTTTACAACATGATAGTCAAACCGTTTTAGAAGAAAAAGTAAAAGCCTTTACAATTGTTCAACTTTTATATATTATTCTTTATTGAATGGCTCCATTTAACTTTCTACAGGGCTACCTGGAACTTTCTTATGTAAGTATATCATTTTAAAATAATGAACTTCTCTTTAATCTTACAGAGAGCACTGGCAGATGTAACAGCCGCATCCTGATTGTTTAATTTGAGCCCATCATGGTGTTTCTAGTGTCACCCCATACTTTGTCCTTCTTTCCATTGTGACTGCAATATTAAGCATGATGATCAGAGCAGACTTGTTTAACAGTTTCATTTGGTGGTTTCCAAACGATGATGTCACCAACGGTTTCCAGAAATCATCTATTAGAGACATTCCCTGTGACTTCCCCTTGTTTACCGAGCTCAGCACATGATTGTGAAATGAAGAGTATAAGAGAGTATGAAACCATATTGAACCTTAGTACATTTTAGCAATTGCACTGCTATGTGAGCTTAAAGAGCCAATGCAATAACTTCGCGACAGGAGCTTTTTTGGGGGTTTAGGTGCAAGGGGTGTTTGATCAATAGCTTCTAAAAAGACAATAAAACAATAATAACATTCATGTTCTAGGATTTAAAACCATGGTGTAGAGTTTTATATATCAGCTTCTCAGTCTCAAGCAAAGCTGTGACAAGTCTAAAAAAGACTGCAAGATTGGAGCCAGCTTGTACTTAGACTGTGTCCAGCATTGCTTTGATATAGGCACATGGAAATGCTTTTCTTTGTTGCATCAGGGTATTTGGTGATTTTTCAGTGTGTTTCCTTTTTTCCCAAATAAAAGTCTCAGAGCCCAAAAACATATTAAGAAGTTTAACTGTTCTTGGGGTGTGCCCCCAATAAGATCTACACACTAAAGTATACTATCTGCATTTCCTGTTAGTCTCAATGAAGTTTAAACAGGTTTTAATTAATATTTTTTATGAAACATGCTCTTTTAAATGCAGAAAAACTGCTGTCTTCAATGTCCCTTTACATTGATTTTCTTAAAGCTGATCAGCTCTGGCTCCAATTATGTGATTTTATTATTATGCTTTATTTGTAACACGCCAACATATTTCGTGGCACTATTAAGAGGTTAAGTACAAATCAAAAATTGCAAAAGAATGGAAAGCCCTTTCTTTGAAATTAGAATCTAACATACATAGTGCTTTCACTAAAGCACCTTATAAGATTGAAAACTCGCAAACATAATTACCACAATGATGCCATTTAGCCATTATGGACAGATTATAATCTCTTCTAGAGACATTATAAATGTAGAAAATATATTGATTTTCTGCACACAAACTAGCATATTTTAAATAAGAATGTACGCACTGGTACACATTATGGCACAATTGCATTTGCTGCATCGCTACTACAATCTCCTACATGGAGAGCACTAGGGTCATACAACATTATACACATGCCTTGAGACATTCATGAAGTTACACATCTGTCTTTTAGAACACATAAATAAAAGTATGGCTAAATAATTCAATAAATAAATAGTAATTGCTGCTGGGTAGGAGTTAAAGGGCATGTTCCATGTTAAAATGTTTCTCCACTACTTCCCAATTGGGAATGCACCTTTAATCTAGGCATACTTTTCAAGCCTGAATGCAGCTGGCAGGAGCAAACTTTATTCTCCCAGAAGGCTGCAGTGATCAGTCAGGAAGGAGAGCGGTTACGCTTCTGTACTTTTAATTAATTCTACCTTGTATTCTGCAGGATCAGCGTCTGCTCTTTCGTGCCTTGAAACATTAAGCCGTCCTTTGGCACCAAAACACTGCGCACTCGGCACCTCAACCTGATGCTAATTAGCTATTTTCTTTTAACCATCACCTGTCCCAGAATAAAGGGAAAGCACTCCTAGCAACTAAAGGGACTCTGTAGCCCGATATTTTTATCATTCGTTTTAATGAACAAAAGTAATGATAATGGGCAAAAACTTTTTATAACCTACTCAAAATTGTATACAGTCCAAATTGTCTCCAATGTGGTCTTATTAAGATTCTCTTATCCGACAGTATATTCTTGTCAAACAGGAAGGAACCTTGGAGGTTGAAATTAGCTCACTCACAATTAACTTCCAAATATATACAATAAATCCATTGTCGAAGGTGTAAGAGAATTACGAATTGCACTTTTATACCACAGAAAACGGACTTTGCTTATGTGCTCTTTCTTAAAGCTGATCAGCTCTGGCAATGAAAATCAAGATTATATATATATATATATATATATATATATATATATATATATATATATATATATATATATACACACACACATTATTTCTTTTACAATAATATTAACTTACCCACTGTTATTTCTTTTACAATAATATTAACTTACCCACTGTTTGCGGGCATGATTCCTTCTCTTAAAATACAGTATGAGTTTCTTCCGCATAGTCTGGTTTCTAGAAAACAGGGATAACGAAGTATGTTAGGTGTGAGAAGACTACATGGAACAGCGCAGATAATTACTAATTTATATATATATATATATATATATATATATATATATATATATAATATATATAATTTCATAAACACTTACATTTTAATGTTCTCATGGTACTGCTTGGTGTCTGAAGGCTGGTTATACAATGGCTGGAACAAAAAACAGATTTAAAAAGTTAACAAAGTTAGGAGAGTCCCAAAAAAAAATCCTCAGATTCCAAACACTATTATGAAAAGGACCGTTGTGTAAATTTTTTATATATGGCCCTTTAAATAACTACATTTCATAACCAGCAAAATTATTTTGGAAAGCGAAAAACCCAGTCTTTAACTTTTATTAAAAATATATATATATATTTCTGTACTGAAATGCTGCTTACAACTTCTTCTCAGGAGGATGTATGGCTGTAAACGAATGAGGTTTCTAGCCAGTACATGGTGAAATCCAATGCAGCAATTATATAGTATAACTTTATATATTTTAAATATATGACTACACTGCAACTTTAAGTAAGAAGCAAGATATGCAATGATTTTTATTCTCTGAGTAATTCCAATTTACTAGCAATATATACACATTATATTAATGCACCTCAATAAAAGGAGGGTCTCTAGAGGGAACTTACCAATTCAACATGAGGTCCCAGCCCTTCTAGTATTCTATGAGCTGCTTCAGCTTTTTTCTGAAAAGCAAAAGGATTGTCTTTGTTACTTTGGTAATACGGAATTAATAAAAGCACTTTAATACAACTGCAGAAATATAGGTTTTCTGAACACTTTTAATGATATCGCCCATTTAAAGGAGGAGCACAAACAAGGAATACAGAGACACATTATTATATTCTTTGCAATGTAGAGAACAATCTTACAATTGAACACAGTAATTTGTTAGTAGCTTAGGATTGAAGATCCAGATGCCAATGATGAGAATGTCAAGTCAAGGTAAATCAGAAGAGTTGTAATAAGACTATGACCCCAGCACCCTTACTACATGATGATTCAAGGTTTCATTTCACACGCCCAAATCTGTGACTAAATCTTAAATCATCACAATGATTGAGTGTTGTGGTCATTTCTCTAGGATTTTTCTTAAATTGGCAGACTAAAAACAACAAGCAATGAATGATGTGATGTGGCTGCTGCACTGGAGACAAGAGTATGCACCTCTAATGTCCTTTGTGCTAAACTATAAATAAATTCATACTCATGTTCTCTAGGGAAACTCTGCTACACACAGTGGATTTATATAAAATAATCTCTATTCATTCCCTAGGTTACATATGGTAACTCTCAGTATGTAAAAGCATTTTTCCTACTTTGGTAGCATAAAATGAATTCAATGCGTAGATCCCCATTTAAGAGTTTGAATATATGTTTACAAACAGGAAAACATCATTATGAGCAAACACTCCCATAACAATTACCCATAATACCCTAGTGACACAGACACAAGAGCAGATGACGCTTTACATAAATAAGGTAGCCACAAAATGGATTGCATTATTTAGTACATTAATTTTACACCAGAAAAGGTTTAATGTATACGTAGAAAATCATTGTGTTTTGCCAACAGAGACTTTAAATGCATAGAGTTGTGAGAGAACAAGTCTGAATAAAGATCACTGAAACTACAAGGAGCTCCGGGCGCTGTGATCTCTTTACATACACACATTATGTATCCTTATGAAGCCACCCAGTGGCAGACGGTCATATTACTTCACAGCAGCCATTACCCAGCAATACCTGCTATTTACACACTGCTGGAAACATGTCTGGTACATAAACTGGGCACACAAGGAGTATGGAGTGTACACACACATAAAGATGGAAAGAAAGTGTGGGTATTCACACACACACATACATACATGAGCGCAGACGTTTAATGAGGCAATATAAGGTACAAGATAAAAACTATAATAATGCATATTGCTTACTTGTCATAATCAGCTGTCAGTGACATTTCATTAAACATTTTAACTGTCCACATACATACGCAGACATACACACATAGTACATGATGTATTCAATTAAAAGCCAATAAAAACATACATTTCCCAAAAAAATAATTAAGAATCACATTAATTAGGGGTCATTTGATGACTTAATTACTGATTCAGTAATCAAAGTACCTTTTAACACTGACACTTGAACATTGACACAGATATGCTTCTCTCCACCCCCTTATTCCATGTCTAGGAGGTGAAAGAGGATCTGACTGGTAAAGGTTTGTCTACTATGGTAACATTATTTACTTGATTACATCCCTGCTGTGATCAGGAGAACAAATAAAAGACTTCTATTAGAATATTTCCTTCAGGCAGATCCTCTTACATCCCCTGGACATATGAGAGCAGTGGGTAAGACAACATAAGTAAAAGCTGTAAGGATTTTATTTTCTACAAACACACATTTTTTGCTGACTAAATAACATCCTATGATATGAGCCCTACAGAGGTCCTTTAGTTGCTGATCTCAGGTGGCTCTGTATGCCTGTGCCCACCTCCTGTTCTGCTCAGCAAATACCAGTGGGCCCAGCAGGATACCAGTTATTGGAAGTTTAATAAAATGAACCAGTGCAGGGCACAACGTGGGGCGACACTCAAAGCTTTCTCTGCTCTTATCTAGTTTTATCTGTAAGGAGAGAAACTGTTATTTTCTATATAAAGAAACTGATGAGTGGTGTTAAACCATAGTCTCAATTGCCAGAAAAAATCAAATATGTTTTCATGAGGAACTTTTAATTGGTTACAGCAACTCACAAGAAATTCATAAATTGCAAAATATGGTCATCTTCTGCCAACCAAAAAACAAGATAATGCTTATCAGTGTAATACTGAAAGTTTAGACTAAAATGTGTTCAGTGACTCCTTTTTGCAAATTTACGCGACTCTAGTGCACCATCGAATCTAATGCGCACTCCAAATTTGGAACCCATGAATAAAAAAAAAATGTTTTTGCTGGAGAATGTAATGCGCATTTGACATTTATACAAGAAGTACAGAACAGTTTGCCACTGTGCAGGGGCTCTCTGGGTGCCAGGCTCTGCGTGCCAGTGTGCTGGGGCGCTCTGCGTGCCAGTGTGCTGGGGCGCTCTGCGTGCCAGTGTGCTGGGGCGCTCTGCGTGCCAGTGTGCTGGGGCGCTCTGCGTGCCAGTGTGCTGGGGCGCTCTGCGTGCCAGTGTGCTGGGGCGCTCTGCGTGCCAGTGTGCTGGGGCGCTCTGGGTGCCAGGCTCTGCATGCCAGTGTACTGGGGCTCTCTGTGTGCTGGGCTCTGTGTGACAGTGTGCAGGAAGTGCACAGCATTCATTATGCCAGTCTTTGAGGAGCAACTTCCTCCGGCGGTGATGACAAGGCTCCTGCCGCCGTCTGCCCATCTAAAAGCCTCAGTCACCCACTCTAGAGAGCCGGGAAGCGAGAGATGGTGTTGTCAGGGTGTATACCGGTATGTCCTGGTCTGTGCTTTCCTTTTTGCTATTACCGGTAATGCAATGTTATCGATGGCGCACTAGATTCGATGTTTTAACCCCCAAAAAGGACTCCAAATTTGGGACTCAATTTTTCACGAAAAAGGTGCGCATTAGATTTGAGTATAGTTTTATAGTCAAGTTTTTTCCATTTTTTATTTATTGTGAGCTGTTGTAAAGTTGCCAAGCTAATGCCAAAGTGAAAAGTTATAAAGGTAACAGGATCCATTGTTTAAAATACTGTAACTTAACACACTGTCACCCAATTAGGCTTCATTAAAAGTTATTTCATTTTGAAAATTACCATCATATTAATTTGTGAAGATATGATGTGATCTAATTTGCTGTGCCTTCCAGACTTGAAATTGTCCAGATTATAATGCCCAGAAGCTCAACATGTTGCTGGGGCAGCTAAATCAGTGACAACCCAAACCTAATCAGACACTTACTGCTTTAAAAGCCAACACTACACTATAAAACACAATAACAACACAGTAACAACACAGTAACAGGAACATTCAGTGAGGATTATATACTCAAAATCCTTGTTTTTGTCACTACCATTCCCACTGCAGGCTTTTGTAGAAATCCATTTCCCTTTCTCTAAAACATATTACATACACACACACAATGAACAGAACAATGCACATCATGGGGCATAAAAGGCTGCTCCACTTCCCCAAAGCATTTACTTTTGAATGATCCTGTCAGCAATAAGTGAACAATGTATGCAAAGTATCTAATTGTTCAGCCTGTTAAGACCGAGTCAGTACAGATCTACAAGGATTTGATTTACAAAGTGACAGAGTTTCCGACAGCAGAAGGGAAGCATGGCGTGTAGTGCTGATCTTACATGGTTATAGCAGACAGATGACACTTTCTATGCCTGTCTTACAGGACAGCTCTCACACACATTGGCACTGCAATGTCACTTTTATAGACACCAGTGGACAAGCAGACTGCATAGAATCAGTATCTGGGAACTAAAAGGAATCCATTTAAATAAACCATGCTTGTTACATAGTTACATAGTATGTAAGGTTGAATAATTGTTAATAAATTGTTAATAAAAAAAAAACATTGAAACTTTGCCAATTGTGTCATGGGGGGGGGGGGGGGGTAAGCAACATTCCTTCCTGACCCCAATCAAATTACTCCCTGGATCAATATTCCTTCACTAGTTTTCTAGGATAACCTTGAATGCCCTCTTTATTCAAAAATATATCTAACCCCTTTTTAAAGTTATCTATCGAATTCGCTGTCACCACTTCCTTTGGTAGAGAATCCCACAGTTTAACCACCCTAACTGTGAAGAACCCTTCTCTTTCTTTAAGGTGAAATCTTTTTTCCTCTAACCTCAAGGGATGTCCTTGTCAGTTGAAAATCTCCTGGTACAAAAAGTTCACCTGACAAAGCCTTTTATTGACCCTAGATGTATTTAAATAAGGTAATCCTATCTCCTCGTAGATGCCTTTTTTTCTAGGGAAAATACTTTCAATTTGGTTATTATTTCTTCATAACTTAGCCCTTCCATTCCCCTTATTAGTTTTGTTGCCCTTCTCTGTACCTTTTCAGGCTCTAAAATGTCCTTTTTATGAAGTGGTGCCCAAAATTGTACTCCATATTCCAAATAAGGGCGAACTAGGGATTTGTACAGGAACAGAATTATATTTGCTTCCCTTGCTTCCATACCCTTCTTAATACATGATAATATTTTACTTGCCTTTGCAGATGCTGCTTGGCTTTGAGCACTGTTACCTAGGTGGTTGTCCACTAACACTCCCAAATCCCTTTCAATATCAGATACCCCTAGATTTACTCCATTAAGATTATAAATTGCTTGGCTATTTTTACTTCCCAAATGCATAACCTTTCATTTATTTGTATTAAATTCTCATCTGCCATTTAGCCGCCCATTTCTCTAATTTATGCAAATCTCTTTGTAGGGAAAGTACATCATTATCCGATTTCATTACCTTGCACAACTTCGTGTCATCAGCAAAAATGGAGACACTACTTTCGAGTCCTACTTCTACGTCATTAATAAATATGTTAAGAAGGAGAGGACCTAATACTGAACCTTGAGGAACCCCACTTACCACATTAGTCCAATCGGTGTATGTTTCATTTACAAAAACCCTTTGCTTCCTGTCTTTTAGCCAGCTCTCGATCCATGAGCAGATATTTACTGCAATTCCTGTATCCCTTAGTTTGCTCAATAGTCTTCCATGTGGCACTGTATTAAAGGCCTTTGCAAAATCCAAAAAGTCTACATCCACTGAGTTGCCCTGATCCAGGTTCCTACTAAACTCTGCATAGAAACTAATTAGATTGGTCTGACATGACCTATCCTTCATAAATCTGTGTTGACTGCTTGTTCAAATAGACATATTCTTGTATATTATCCCTTAGAAACCATTCTAAAAGCTTCCCAACAATCAGATAATTATCACAACAAGTTGTCATGGTTTGCTGCAGGGGCAGTCAAAGCATAGTGAAAATGGGTGGTATTAGCATGGGGTAAATGCAGCAGATTTCCACAAGATAGAGGGGAGAGTGGGTCATTTTTATTTAAAGGCATATTAAAGTTTCATGGATTATGAATTCATCTGAAACAGTATTTTTTTATGCACTACTGATACTCCTATTATTTAAGAATTGCACCATAAATGTACTAAATCCCTCGAGTTTGTAAGCAGTTAATTTTGAGAGTTAACACCCCTGAAAATCCCAGCTAAAATTAGCATAACATTCATTATACGTTTTTGCCAATCACAGGACGCATAACGGCGTTTCAGTCTGCAGTTTGTGCAGCAAAACATCATGGGATGTGTAGCCTTGTTTTTACTCTGCACAAGGAAGCACCTCAGAAACTGCTCCGCAGATCTCTGCATTGTGCTGCTGTTGGCTTGAAGGGTAGTATAGGGTTTAAAACCGTACCCAAATGCAGTGTTTCTATTGGTAGGTACACTATGTCTATGCCTATGTAGGCAGCTCTGGGGGTGTGGAAACTAATTTTATTTTTAAATAAAATAAATCTTTATGTGTATAGAATTACTCAATGTAATGTGTGTTTCTGATATAAGCAGTATGTGTTAGAGTATCGAAAAGTTAAAGATAGGGAAACTTAGATATACCTTTAACTTCACAATAGAGAAACAATAATGAATTCATTATGAGTGGACATTAGCCAGTATACATTCTAATTGCATATGGAAAATCTGTGACATTCAGCATAATCACAACATGGATGCTTCTGGACACATATTCTTACATAAATAATACTAATATAAAGGATGGTTTGTGTTTAGGATTTCAAAATGTGCAAATTCACAAGCTGTTAAAAATGTCTGTTTGTAGATTGCTTTGTACAATTTTGTTCCTCCTCATTCTCCTCACTCTCCAGTGTCCTCACATGAACCTCAATGTATAACAAAAGGAGGGAGCTACAAATCTTGCAGTTCTGCGCCCCCGCAAAGCCAGATGACAGGACTCACTGCTTAGCAGCATAGTCTGTGTTATATGAGAATACTTATTTTTATGTACATAGACCTTTGAATTGTGAAAACTCTCTAGGAACAATGGAGATAACATAATATTGTGCAGGAAGGGGAAATTAAGACCCTGTAGCAAAGACCATGACATCTTAGAACTGGAACAAGTATCAGAGCATCAATTAATACATGCATAAAACAAATTGAATCAATCTGGAATCCAGATATTAGTAGGTAGACATTAATATTTCAGGAGCAGAGTGTTGTAGGAGCAGAGATTACAGCTAGGTGTTTGTAACAAATCACATTAGGAATACGATTAATCAATATCATAAGAATCAACGCATATGAGGAAAGGAAAGAGAAATGATAATGTCTTACAGCATGGTTAATATGGATAGTTTAACATACACAATAAATCAGAAAAGATTTCCAAGAAATTTCAAAACATGTGTCCCAAGATCTGACAACTTACCCTGTTTTCATCATAGATAATCTGGACCAGGCTGCGATGTTTTGATTCAATTGGTGGAGGAGAGATAGGTTTCTCAGGCTCTAGTGGTTTTGCTGCTTCTTCTTCTAATTGTTGCTGTACATGGGCACAATAATACATATTCTTATACAGGATTTTGAATATCTGAATAGCCTGCAAATGTATCAATATGAGCAAAAGCCGCTAACAACATACTGTAATGTGTCCTGATCAGTTTATGTGCATACATTTTATTAATCACTACAAGTAGTCACCCTCACTATAATCAATCGGACATCATAAAGAACATGTGGTCAGTCAAGCCGCCAGATTTCAACCATAGTACTACATTTGCCTTTGTGACTTTTCCTATTAAAAAACAGACTGAACTGAGTGCATTAATATTTTGTATATTTTTTTTTCTATTTGTTTTGTCACAATAAGACCTGAACTAATTTTCTGTACATCAAGGTCAATGGGTATATATGTTTTTGATTCATCTACACTGCAACCAAGAAAACAACATTTATAAAAACGACACCATATTTTGTTTTTGACACAGTTCTGCAATAGCGGTGAGCTAAAAAAAAAGGATTCATCCAGATTACAGTGCCCATGTCAAGGTTTTGGCCACTTTAGGAGCTTTAAATAACATCTCGAAATATTATAATACTATAAAATTATCTCCCGTGGGCCTCAGATGGTCGAGATCGTAAACATACAATGACTCCTCGGTTTGCTTGTTATGAGCAGAGATCCGTTTCTGATTTCACATCTCATGCATTTATTACAAATGGTCAGCTATAGTAAGCAATAATATAGTTTGTATGAGCCTGTAAGGTACGAGCTTCTGAACTGATATTCATGTAAGATTAGATATAGCATTTTCGCCCCACAACAGGGAGTGTTTTTTTTAATCTTTTCCACCTTCCCAGAAGAGGAAATAATCTAACAGTTTACACTGAAGGAAGGGAGTTAATCCTTCTCACCATACAACGGGACATGGAAAGAAGAGATCAACATTATGTTGTCATTTAATTTAAGAGTGGTTAACCACTACAGAAGCCCTGGTTACACTCTCCACAGCTCAAAAAAGGTATATGCAAGTTAAATAAGTAACATTACTTTTTTTTTTAAATGAAACTGACCAGTCCTGGATTAAAAAGGGCCACAGACTTACTGCTGGGATGAAATGTAATTTTAGAGTGCATTCAAAACTGGCTATAGATGGTACTAGCAGTTTATCTCTATAGTAAGTAATTTCTGAGATATTTAGAATTGATATTGCTGCCCTCCTATGGTAATGTGTGGCTCAGAGTACTGTGAGATAACACTGTGGGTCTTTATTTTGTCAACTACAGAGAAAAACCTTCAATACTAAAAAGCACACCAAAAGGGGCATATTAATATGTATGAGCTGCATATAAATGAAGTAACATGACATTTCTTAGGATTAGTTCACTTTTGAAAAAAAATGGATAACACAACAGACAGTTTTTCATGCTCTTTAGGAATAAGCTAAAAAACAACTTTATTTGTGGGCAACAGAGTCCCAATAAAGAGATATTTGCACACAGTAATTACTCAAAGTAGGGCCCCTTTAATGGATACAAAAGCACTCTGATCTTTTAGGAAATCTGTTTTCCAGTTGTATAGTAGAAACAAGAATGAGCTTGATGTATTACATTTGTACAGTGCATTAAAACTGCAGTTATTTCATACGGATTCATTTTTCCAAACAAAACCTTTCAATTCAAAGAATTAACCTTCAGTTCTGAGATTGGGGAATATGTTTTTGCAAGATGTGACAAATTATTTAGGTATGGAATTAAAGATTCCATAATCGATGCAAATAAATAAGTATCAAGCCAATTAATAAAAAACACATCTGCAACAAACCTGTTTCTTCTTCAATTTGGAGATCTGTTGTTCCACCATGGTAATTTCACGATCCACTCTGTCCATGTTTTGGATCAGCTCCTCCTTTGACAGTCTTGCAGGTAACAAATCTAGATCTCCGTCTGCCCGAGGACTAGATGGAGACACTGGTTCCAACTTTCCAGATAAGCAACGGTCCTGCAGACAACAAGAACATTTGTTTTTATTCAATATCAAGATACAAATAACTAAAAAAAAGCTAAAAATATTCAAACCATGTCCTCACACAGTCTATCGTAATTTATACAGAGAAATACTATCAGTCCAGTTAACGAGAAGAACAAAAGAGCATGGACAGGTAACCAGTAATATATCAAAATCTGCATGTGCAGCTATAGAACTATTTTGTACACTGGAAGTTCATAAAATTCACACAATTAAACGTAGACAATTAAGCAATCGCAAGTGTGCGGTGCAAGTGTGGGGTGGAAGGAGTATGTAGTAGCAAGTGTGGGGTGGAAGGAGTATGTAGTATGGGGCAATGGACATCCTGTCTAGTAGCATTCATTAAACCGGACAGCTCCAATAGAAGTCCCATGGCACCAGAGGATTGGATAGGGGAAATTTCCTTGAAAAGCATTTGGCACATCTATTACTTGTTACTTACCACCTGGCTACAATATTATTAAACCAAATAATGAACAAGGGTGACTGCCATCTTCAGTAAAAATCAGAATTAAGAGTTAACAATGTCAGTATTTTTTTGGTTTTGTTTTTACCAGATATCACATACATTGAAGGTGCTACACAATGTTCCATCGGTGGGCAACCTGCCCTCTGGAAAATTACCCCCATAAAAGGAAAGCTGTTGTACCACATGCTAAAAAAAAGATATTGTGTCTATTGATGCCATCGACAGAATGCATGATCACATGCTAGAAGCATCTCAAGACTCTAGAAGGTTTCAAACTGTTGAAGGTTCTAGAACGGTGATTCTCTAGTAAGATGTCAGGTCAAAGTAACAATAAGTGCCATTATGGGAGAGGTGGGATAGAAGGGAGAAGCATGTGTTTGTCTGGTGAGTGTGTGTGAGTGTGTGTGTGAGAGTGAGTGTGTGTGAGTGAGTGTGTGTGAGTGTGTGAGAGTGAGTGTGTGAGAGTGAGTGCGTGTGAGTGAGTGCGTGTGAGTGAGTGCGTGTGAGTGAGTGCGTGTGAGTGAGTGCGTGTGAGTGAGTGCGTGTGAGTGAGTGCGTGTGAGTGAGTGCGTGTGAGTGAGTGCGTGTGAGTGAGTGCGTGTGAGTGAGTGCGTGTGAGTGAGTGCGTGTGAGAGTGCGTGTGAGAGTGCGTGTGAGAGTGCGTGTGAGAGTGCGTGTGAGAGTGCGTGTGAGAGTGCGTGTGAGAGTGCGTGTGAGAGTGCGTGTGAGAGTGCGTGTGAGAGTGCGTGTGAGAGTGCGTGTGAGAGTGCGTGTGAGAGTGCGTGTGAGAGTGCGTGTGAGTGTATGTGAATGTGTGAGTGTGGTGGTGGTGGTGGTGGGGATTATAAACTGTGAAGATTGCAGGAGGATTTTACAGATAAACCAACTAATACCTACAGTGGACAGTGATCCAAAACAAACCTTTTAGTAAACACTAGCAAGTTTACAAACACACCATAATTACACCTATTCTCTCTACCTTCCCTAGCCTCAAAACCGCTTGAGCGACTCGTCAAGAAATCGCCTTACCCAGTATATTTCTTCCAACTCCCTGCTTGACACATTCCAATCTGGCTTCCAGCACTAATACTCCACAGAGACCGCTCTCACTAAAGTCACTAATGGCTTGATCACTGCCAAATCAAACAGTCACTTATCTATTTTAATTCTTTCTATATCTCTTTGCTGACCACCTCTTCTAATCCACATTTGGGATTCGTGACACTGCTCTCTCGTGGTTCTCATCTCACCTAAAAGACCGGACATTTAGTGTCTCCTACTCTGGCACCTCTTCTTCTCCTCGCCCTCTGTCATACCCCAAGACTCATTTCTAGGCCCCTCCTATTTTCCATCTATACATCCTCCTTTGGTACCCTGAAAAAATCCTTGGGGTTTCAGTCATCTTTATGCAGACAACACAAATCTACTCTCGGCATCGGATCTATCCCCCTCACTTTGGGTATGAGTTTCCAACTGTCTCAAGTATATCCTCCTGGATGTCTGACCATCAACTAAAACTTAACGTATCAAAGACCGAGCTCTTAATCTTCCCACCCTCTACTACAGCTACCCCTCCTCAGACATCTCTCACTGTCGACAATGCCATCATCACTTCCACCTCACAGGTCCGTTGTCTTGCAGTTCTATTGGACCCTGCCCTCTCCTTCATCACTCATATGCAATCATTAACTAAATCTGGTTTATTCCATCTAAAAAACATTAAAACACAACTAAAATTCTAATGAACTCATCCGCTATACTTATCTACCATATTCAACACTCCGTGTCTGCAGCATCCCTCTGTCAATCAATCCACTGGCTTCCGGTAGCCTCCAGAATAACATTTAGAATCTTGAACCTAACTTACAAAAAGCCCTCAATAATAACAAACCCCTTATATCTCTGCTCTCATCTCAAAATACTCCTCACTCGCCCTCTTCGTTCTCTAATGACCTTCTTCTCGCCTTATCAAACCTCCGCTCAGTCCAACCTTCAGGACGTTTCTCGTGTTGCCCCTATTCTCTGGAACTCATTGCCTTGCTCCACTAGACTTTAACCCTGCTTCAAAACACATCTCTTCAAAGAAGCTTATCAGCTTCAGCCATAACATGCAAAACACATATTTCACCCTCTTGTACCATACCCAAACCATTGAAAGTTTTTAATCTTGTAAGGTGCCTTAGGGAAAGCATTATGCACACTAGATTCTAAACTCAAAGACAGGGTTCTTTACTCATTGCAATGTGTCAGTTTTGTTTTGCCTTTTACAGCGCTATGGAATATGTTGGAGAGTTACAAATAAAGATAATTATTATTATTATGACACTGAAACTCCTAGAGGCAAGTGCTTTCAGCCTCCTCTCAATCTCTATAATGTACTATAAAAAGGTGTTTTAAAAATATAACAGAACGGAAATAGAAAAGATATTTTCATGAGAGCTCTGGGAGTTTGGCCAGGATTGTTCTGCTGGAAGAAACCCAAATGGAAAGTCACTGCTAAATATCCACACCATGGTGGTCCCTGGTACTATCCAGCAGTGACTTTACCAAAAATGTTTGAAAAGCCAAGTGCCCCAAAAATGGCACTTTATATTAACCCGTCCAGAGCATTAGTGATCACAGCCGCAAAAGTAATTAGAAGTAGTGTGTGCAAAATATTCTGCTTTGTCATAGTTTCCATTCCCGTAAGACATTGGCAAGTATTATATTTGTCACAAAATAAGAGTTTGCTACAAGGCACCATGGTAGAATGATGGAACCAGTTTTTTTTTTTTAAATGCTCTGGGACTTTTGTCACACTAGTATACTAAAAATGTGATACTGACTTTGCATAATTAGGAATTTCAGGACAGACTGGAAGGGAAAGGGTTTAAGCATCTCTTCAGCATTTCCAACTCAAGCTATTAAAATGCTTCTCATGTGGGAAAGAGAACTTAAGCCTGCATGGCAGGATGCCAACACAGTACACTTCCCCCTCTAATGAAATCCAATGCTCTGCATCTGAAAAGCTGCCCACTGGGGGCTGGCAGACCCCAGACAGTTGTTCCAGCACACCAGCTGCACTCTGACAATGATATTGCTGTACCCCCCCCCCCCCTCCAAATGATGTAGGTGACATCATCAACCTGCTCAGCCAAAGGACATGCAATTATAAATATACTAGCAAATTGCCCGTCAAAAAATGACGGTCATAAAATTGCAAGGCAGGTAATGCGGTTTGGCACACAATTTAAGGCTTTTGGTCCTCTGAGTACCTTCAGCGCTCATTGCGAGCCTCTCCCCTCGTGTGCTTTTGGTCGTCTGAGCACCCTCTACGCTCATTGTGAGCCCCATCGCATGTCTCGCAATGAGCGCCTTTGGCGCACATTGTGAGCCTCTCCCCTGCTCTTTTTATTTTTTAGGTAAATATATTTTTTAATACCAATAATTAATTAATTAAATAATAAATGAATATACTTTACCTATTTAGTAAATACATTATATGACCTGGTATTTTCCCTAGTGGGTAACACTAATATTGATGTATAAGGGTATAATTTAATAAAGAAATAAAAGTAATAAAACTTGAAAAAAAATGTTTTTTTGGGACCTTGAGAGGGAGATGTGCAGACTTTATCCTATGGAGGATCTAATTTGTCTTGTGTGGTGTCTGTAAACTGCAAGTACTGGGCACCAAGTGGCTTTTTCTATATATACATATATGTGTACCTTGCCATTCAGCAAAACCGCAATTACAGGTTAATTGATGATTCTATATAGGTGGTGCACTGTATATGATTACCTTACCAGCCCATTCTTGCTACTACTAGCCCTTTTTTGCCTTACACAACTAGAGTGCCAATATATTCACTACCTCTGCACATCATCCCCCTGTCTTTTTTGTTTTTAATCTACTTAGTGTGACTTATCTTTTAAGCTCCTCCATTCTAGTACTACTTTATAGTAACTTTGGAGTGATCCGGTGATTAACAGTTTTACTGACATATGAGGATTACAAGAACAATATTTATACCATATTGTATTTACTTCTATTTGTACACATTAGAAGTTGATTAGCTTATCTACTCATTTCAAACTCTGTAGACTATGATTGTAGTTTGACTTATTATTACACACTACGGCGTTGTTCACGTTTCATTACACCTATTCCCTTATACTTTACCTATTTGTAATTAATATATCCAGCAATCAATATCCTGAAGAACTAACAATCTCTTTAGATTTTCCTGCAGCATACAATGTACATTTGGACTGTTTGGTGTGTCAGCAATGGGGTAAGTGTGCAGTATAAATAGGCTGCGTGCGCGAGGTCAAACAGTTTGTTTAGTTGCGTAAATCAGCATTTTCGAATGGCAATGTTATTAGTTGCAAGTTAGTGTTGTAAAATGGCTGCGATTGTTTATGTGTTAGACGGGTCTGGGGCATTTTACGTGTTTCCTAATAGTGTATTTTGTACCTCGTACATTCCTGGGTAGAAGTCTTATGTGCCTGGCAGGGTTTTTCGCGGTTAGGGGTCGTATAGCCTTGTTTTCTTATGGCGAAACTCGTCTTTGCTTTGTGTGATGTTTATTTATTTTATTTTTTTTCTGTTTTGGATGTGTGCGGTTTGGCCGTTACCTTCATATTTTTTTTACCTAATTTTTTTTTTTCTAAGTCCCGCTTTTCTGTCAGTGTTTTGCGTGTTTAGTGGTCATGTAGCCTTGTTTTCGCCCGCCATTATTCTTGTCACTTAGGACATTTTCGAGTGCCAAAACTGGACAAATTGTGTTTAAATGGTCGTGCAACCTTAATCTCAGACGACCTGGCTGTCCCCCTGTGGTGTGTGTTTGTAATGTTTATTTTTCTTTGCGTTTTTGTATTGTGTGCGGTTCGGTCGTTAACGTATTTTTTTTTTACCTCGTATTTTTTTTTCAATGTGCCGAGGGTCGTATTTTTCCCCCCCTAAATTCCACTTTCCTTTTTTCAAAGTGTTACGGGCCGTAATTTCTTTCACTTGATTTTTTCAAAGGGTATATACACACACACACATACATATTAACAACAGTCTTCTGATCCTACATACCCGACATTTCAAGATACATACACACAATATTGATGCCTCTAACGAATAGAGGGGGCATCCATGATCTTTTATGTGAGTAAGAAGGGAGTTTCTGAAGACCACGACTTGTATTTACTCATGCAAGTTGAAAGCTTCTGAGCATATGGGTGGAAACAGATTAGGTGTCACATTCAATGAGAACCTATTATCTATCAAATGCTCTTCACCTAAATGCTCTTACTTAAAAATGATGGTTTAAATAAATCTAAATACAAAAAGGCAAAAACGTATACTTTTTTTAAATAATGTTTTATGTTCACGGCTTACACAGCTTCCAATGGTATTTGTTACATACTTCACAAACACATGCAGTGGTTTTGGAAAGTACAATGGTCCTTTAATCCAGCTCATTTAATTCACCTGTATGGTTCATTGTATATCAGTATATCAGGCCCCAGTAACTAAAAGCAAGCATGGTCTCTACAACTTAGAGCTAGCAACAAAACATACTTATAGAGGACCACCAACAGCAGCAAACACTTGTAGCTCCATGGCCAAGCAATGCTTTTATACTAGCTTTTATCTGCAGGGAGTAATTGTCTCATTATCAGCAGGCAACCTATTGCTGGGTTTTGCTGTCAAAAAATGCTTTAACTTTCCTTATGAACCTGTAGCTCGAGGCATCCAAGAGAGCAGGAAATGTGTATGCTTTGAATAATCTGCCAGAAAACAAACATCATTACTTCATTACTCCAGTCAAAGCCTGCTCAGTAATTATACTTCCCTGTTATTTGTTTTCATAAACTGTTAACAACTGCCAAGCCCCTGTTTATTACTGCAAGTGTTCTTGTTATCGTACATCTCAGAGTAATGAGAGAGAGACGTTTTAGCACCTCCCTGAGAACACAGCTGCCGGCCCCCCTCTAAGACATACAGGAGAGGGAGGGTCTGGCTAGGCATCCCCTCCTTTTCATTAGATTGTACAGAAGATGATGAGGATGATGATAAAGGACTCCTGGCCCACCTGCTCTACCATAACCTCTTCATATAACTCATTCCAGAATTCAAATGTTCCTATAGATCTTCTGACTGCACAGCGAGCACCCAGTAAAGAAGTACAGACCCTGCCTGGTGATGATCAGTACAATGGCAAACAAGGCAACAAATGTCATGGTGGGTAACACTCTGCATTGACTACAATAAGGCAGGCAATGTAATCAATTGTATTCTATAAAAACAGTTTTACAGAGCTGTTAAAATGAAGTCAAGGCCAGAATCCATATATCTATAAATCTATAACTATATATAGACTCGGACACAAACATTTTTAATATAATGCCATTCCAAATTGAATGGTGAAGAGAGATTGGCAACATGATACCATAAAAATGATAATATATTTAAGGATTTGGCAGTATTAGGGTAATAGATCTAATAAATGTAATAACAAAAATGTTACAAACCCATAGCAAATAGTCCAAATACATTTTCCACATAAGTACTTAAACATTTGTCCCATTGCAGCCCAATATTCTGGGACTGTGCATGCAAATAAAGCTCAAAACACATCCTTCTCTGACCAACCAATTTAACCCTATATCTTTGTGCTATACATACACAGCTTTCAGGGTTTGAACCATAGCCTTGGATCTGCGAACCTACTTGTAGACAGCAGTTTTGTTCTTAAATGGGAGAGAACTCAAACTAGACACAACAGCAGCATTACTATATTTTGCTAAAGGTAGTTGGACCAAAATTGTGTGGCGTTAGTGATGATGGACCAAAGCTCACTATGCTGTAAGCACTATGCTGGTGCTATAACCTCTTAAAACTACTAGCAGTACAGATAAAACTTCATAAATATTGCTCGAATGTCAATATGAATAGGAGAAACTTTAAGGTTCATGCTGGGTTAATCACACCAAACATTGCAAAAAACATTAGGAACTTGTAACTTTGAGACACTGGGCGTTGCAGAAGAAATAAACCAAAAAACATAAAAATACCCTGAGTTATATTCTGGTGCTATATAGTGTAGGACTGTCCGTACCAAATACTTATTCATTGATAGTAAATATAGTCACCGTCCCTATTTTTGCAAATGCTACTCTGTTTAAACACTGCAATCTATTCCAAATACGCCTTTGTATTAATATTGCTCAAGGTGTTAGTATGCTATGCAAATACCCTTCAGATGCATACTTAGTGTTGTCATACACTTTAACATAAAATCTCACCCCCACACAGGCATCATTTCATATACACCATACACACTTTTACAAGGGAAACAGTAATACTAGAGCCTAGCGTGTGCATGAGGGAAATACCCTATAATAGTTGTAGTGGGTGGTGTAGATGTCCCATACGTCCGTTTCATCACCATGTGGCTTAGTCTTATAAACCTTCCTGACAATGTAGCAAACTTCTTCACACTGACTATGCACTTACACCATTGCCATGGCAACATTTTTTGTTGTCATAGAGTTCTGACATATACCTAATGCACTATCCAAATGATGTCATACGGTGAATCTTTGAGCATTCTTCTCATATGTCTTGCTAACAGGAGATCTCTAATGTCATGTAAATGTTCAAGGACTCTCCTACGTAGTTAACTTGTAGTTTCACCTACACAGATCAAGGGACACGAGCACTGAGCCACATATACTATATTCGTAGATTTTAGCGTAAGACTATGCTCAATTGTATTGGATTTATTACTTTTTGAGTCAGTGAATTTTTTTGTGTTCTGCATATTACCACATAGGAAAAAGCATTTTAGGTCACTCCTCAACCACATGGATTTAAGTTCCACTTCCAAATGACTATGTATCAGCGTATCCTTTAGATTCCTAGATCTCATACAGCTTATGGAAGCTGAAAAATTACTTTATTCAGATCTTCATCTGATCTTAAAGATTGGCCAATACTTTTTCTGATTTGATCCCTTTCAGTATTGTAGCTGCCAATACATCTTATCTACTGATCAGATACAGTGCCCTGCAAAAGTATTCACCCACCTTGGCAATTTTCGTGTTTTGTTTCCTTACCACCTGGAATTAACATGGATTGTTTGAGGATTTGCATCATTTAATTTACAGAACATGCCCACAAGTTTGAGGACAAAATAACAGAAAAAGTTAATGTGCATAACTATTCAGCCCCCTAAAGTCAATACTTTGTAGAGCCATTTTTTGCAGCAATCACAGCTCCAAGTCGCTTTGGATAAGTCTCTATGAGCTTGCCACATCTTACCACTGGGATTTTTCCACATTCCTCCTTGCAAAACTGCTCCTGCTCCTTCAAGGTTAGATGGTTTGCGCTTGTGAACAGCAATCTTTAAGTCTGACCACAGATTTTCTATTGGATTGAGGTCTGGGCTTTGACTAGGCCTTTCCAACACATTTACATGTTTCCCCTTAAACCACTCAAATGTTGCTTTAGCAGTGTGTTTGGGGTCATTATCCTGCTGGAAGGTGAACCTCCGTCCTAGCCTCAAATCACGACCAGAGTGGTACAGGTTTTGCTGAAGAATATCCCTGTATTTAGCACCATCCATCTTTCCCTCAACTCTGACCAGTTTCCCAGTTTCGGCTGCTGAAAAACATCCCCACAGCATGATGCTGCCACCACCATGTTTCACTGTGGGGATGGTGTTCTTTGAGGGATGTGATGTGTTGGGTTTACGCCAGACATAGCGTTTTCTTTGATGGCCAAAAAGTTAAATTTTAGTCTCAGACCATAGCACCTTCCTAAATACATTTTGGGAGTCTCCCACTTGCCTTTTCGCAAACTCAAAACGTGCCATTTTCTTTTTTGATGAAAGTAATGGCTTTCTTCTGGCCACTCTGCCATAAAGCCCAACTCTATGGAGCGTACGACTTATTGTCATCCTATGTACAGATATTCCAGTCTCTGCTGTGGAACTCTGCAGCTTCTCCAGGGCTACCTTAGGTCTCTGTGCTGCCTCTCTGATTAATGCCCTCCTTGCCCGGTCCGTGAGTTTTGGTGGGCGGCCGTATCTTGGCAGGTTTGCTGTTGTGCCATGTTCTTTCCATTTGGTTATGATAGATTTGATGGTGCTCCTGGGGATCATCAAAGATTTGGATCATTTTATAACCTAACCCTGACTTGTACTTCTCAACAACATTGTCCCTTACTTGTTTGGACAGTTCCTTGGTCTTCATGGCAGTGTTTGGTTAGTGGTGCCGCTTGCTTAGGTGTTGCAGCCTCTGGGGCCTTTCAAAAAAGGTGTGTATGTGTAATGACAGATCATGTGACACTTAGATTGCACATGTGGACATCATTTCCCTAATTATGTGACTTCTGAAGGTAGTTGGTTACACCAGAGCTTTTTATAGGCTTCATAACAAAAGGGGATGAATACATACGCACATGCCAATTTTCTGTTTCTAAAAAATAGATTTATGTATATATTTTTCTCATTTCACTTCACCAACTTAGACTATTGTGTTCTGATCCAGATTAACAAAACATTGAATTTAGGGCTGCAATGTAACAAAATAGATAGAATGTCAAGTGGGGAGAATACTTTTGCAATGCATGTATTTGAAGCTACAATACTGAAATCACCTGATAATAGAGTATCTCTTTCAGTGCTAAATGAATGGACTACTACTTTGAGAATCATTTTTCCAAAAAAAAATGCTGTTGTAGGCAATTTGCCTGCATCAGTTTTTCACTAACCGTACTGCAGTTCCCAAATACCTTAAGGTATTGACCTGTCTGAATTGCTCTTTTTAGTGGAATTGAATGGATACTCTTCCATCTTATGTGTGTTTGCATCGTTCAGTTGTGTTCTCTCTGTGACCTTATGGACCGCAAACTTACCATACTGATAACCTTGGTTTTCAATTCCTTCTCCAGTGGGCCACAGCTCCTGGTATTCCTAGGTGGTCTCTCAAAGTACTCACAAGGCCCAGCACCCAAGGCCCTCACAACCCCTCCCATCTGAATAAATGTTTTGAACGGTACCATCAAATTAACCATTAACTGTAAATCCAAAATGTTTATTAGATGTTAATCTATTTCAGTTGAGTTTTAAACCAACCAATCTCATTCCTATTTGGGATATATATATATATATATATATATATATATATATATATATATATATATATATATATATATATATATATATATATATATATATATATATATATATATATATATATATATATATATATAATGCACAGAAGGCAATATATGGGAAAGGTCACCAGAGAAGCCCAATCTGTCGTCCCACCACAATGTCAATATGCTTTGAATTTTCTTTCAAAACACACATGCCAAAAAGAAAAAAAAATTTTTTCCATTGCTTGGAAAGAGCATCTTGTATAAATAATAAAAATATAAATTCCCTAAAACATTTACATATAGCATGGATTTTTAGTGGTCTATTATAGATCCATAAACTTTTGTATTACTAGCATATTTAATGTCTAAATAAGCATACAGCGGCCTGCTGTGAGCCACAGGTAACATTCTTTAAAATCATAAAATACAATAAAGATAGATGAAACACTTTGCAATTCTGTATTTTTGGTGGCATTAACTTAAATCACTAAATTTTCACGAAAAAAATGTCTTTCAATGAATGAATCTCTATTGAAAGTTATGTTCCCTTCATTTCGACCTTGGGATTGCAGCTGGTAATTCACAAACATTTTAATCTCAGACTGGTAAACCATAATCAATGTGGCCTTGACACATGTTCAGTTGAAAATGACAACATTGGAGATTGCACCATTAATAAACACTTTTCTACAGCCACGTTTGGCAGTCCCACTGTTTTACCCGCAGTCTGAATACACACTAGAGAAAGTTATAATTACAACAAACAGCTCCGCACTAGGACATCCAAATATATGGATCTTTCAATATGTCTTCCCGGCAATATTTATACAGATCACATAGCTTTGCAATACTAACCTACTTAAACTCCAATTACGCAGATGGATGGTTAGAAGTCAAAAAAAAGTCTGCAGCTAAGGAATTCTCTTGGAAGCAAAAATAAGAATCAAATAATGGACTAAAATTACCCTAGCCACTGGAGAGAAGGAAATATTATTTTCATTACAACTTTACACATGTGGTAACACGAATGGACAAAATTATGTGATGTTCTTTATTGTTTGCCACCTCCAAATATTCAGTATATTGCTATGTGTGGGAAAGCACTGCAGTCTCAAATTATCTACTGTATATTAATAGTTTAAATAATAGGTTTGTTTGAAAAAAAATTGCATATAGTCTATATTATATAAAAATTGCAACAAAAGTGAGTAGGGGCAGGATTCCTCTTGTTGTGACATGTTATACACGATACAAGGTGGCATTAGCATGGGCAGTCTATTGTACATCCACAAACTTGTGTCTTATCTTTTTCAATGCAAAACTAGGCAAGCCGAGATCCGAGGCTTACTGTGAGCCACAGATAAATCTTCTCACATTTATTTCAGTTCACAAAAACAAAAAACAAAAAAAAAGCCTATGGAAGATTAATCTCTTTGCATTTCATTCACTGGTGTGTTTTTGGTAGTAATTTTCTTAAAATTAGGACATTTTATATCTTTCCGATTTTTTTTTTATGCTCTTAAATTCAGGATAGAAAAAGATAGATATCACTGGACCATAGAAATGGATGACAAATGAATGGCCTATAGTGTAGAAACACTGCATTAAAACAGATGTAAGCAGGAGGGTTTTCTTTTCCTGAATCCTTGTGCAACCCTATAATGTTCTTTCATTTACTGTAGCCCCTTTACTGTAAATAGCACTATATAAAATAATGGTGCTTTATATATATATATATATATATATATATATATATATATATATATATATACATACATATACATATACATATACACAGTCAGGTCCATAAATATTGGGACATGGACACAATTCTAACCTTTTTGGCTCTATACACCACCACAATGGATTTGAAATGAAACAAGATTCAGCTTTAATTTGAGGGTATTTACATCCAAATCAGGTGAACGGTGTAGGAATTACAACAGTTTGTATATGTGCCTCCCACTTTTTAAGGGACCAAAAGTAATGGGACAGATTAACAGCCATAAAACAAACTTTCACTTTTTAATACTTGGTTGCAAATCCTTTGCAGTCAATTACAGCCTGAAGTCTGGAACGCATAGACATTACCAGACGCTGGGTTTCATCCCTGGTGATGCTCTGCCAGACCTGTATTGCAACTGTCTTCAGTTCCTGCTTGTTCTTGGGGCATTTTCCCTTCAGTTTTGTCTTCAGCAAGTGAAATGCATGCTCAATCGGATTCAGATCAGGTGATTGACTTGGCCATTGCATAACATTCCACTTCTTTCCCTTAAAAAACTCTTTGGTTGCTTTTGCAGTATGCTTCGGGTCATTGTCCATCTGTACTGTGAAGCGCCGTCCAATGAGTTCTGAAGCATTTGGCTGAATATGAGCAGATAATATTGCCCGAAACACTTCAGAATATATCCTGCTTCTTTTGTCAGCAGTCACATCATCAATAAATAATAGAGAACCAGGTCCATTGGCAGCCATACATGCCCAGGCCATGACACTACCACCACCATGCTTCACTGATGAGGTGGTATGCTTTGGATCATGAGCAGTTCCTTTCCTTCTCCATACTCTTCTCTTCCCATCACTCTGGTATAAGTTGATCTTAGTCTCATCTGTCCATAGGATGTTGATACAGAACTGTGAAGGCTTTTTTAGGTGTTTGGAAAACTCTAATCTGGCCTTCCTGTTTTTGAGGCTCACCAATGGTTTACATCTTGTGGTGAACCCTCTGTATTCACTCTGGTGAAGTCTTCTCTTGATTGCTGACTTTGACACACATGCACCTTCCTCCTGGGGAGTGTTCTTGATCTGGCCAACTGTTGTGAAGGGTGTTTTCACCAGGGAAAGAATTATTCGGTCATCCACCACAGTTGTTTTCCGTGGTCTCCCGGGTCTTTTGGTGTTGCTGAGCTCCTTGGTGCGTTCTTTCTTTTTAAGGATGTTCCAAACAGTTGATTTGGTCACACCTAATGTTTTTGCTGTCTCTCTGATGGGTTTGTTTTGTTTTTTCAGCCTAATGACGGCTTGCTTCACTGATAGCGACAGCTCTTTGGATCTCATATTGAGGGTTGACAGCAACAGATTCTAAATGGAAATAGCACACTTGAAATTAACTCTGGACCTTTTATCTACCCATTGTAAATGGGCTAATGAGGGAATAACACACAACTGGCCATGGAACAGCTGAGCAGCCAATTGTCCCATTACTTTTTTTGTCCCTTAAAAAGTGGGAGGCACATATACAAACTGTTGTAATTCCTACACCGTTCACCTGATTTGGATGTAAATACCCTCAAATTAAAGCTGAAAGTCTGCAGTTAAAGCACATCTTGTTCGTTTCATTTCAAATCCATTGTGGTGGTGTATAGAGCCAAAAATGTTAGAATTGTGTCCATTTCCCAATATTTATGGACCTGACTATATATATATATATATATATATATATATATATATATATATATATATATATATATATATATATATATATATATATATATATATATATATATATATATATATATATATATATATATATATATATATATATACATATACACACACACACACACACACACACATTACACACACACATACATACACCGTATTGGTCCGAATATAAGCTGCACCTTTTTTCCGATTTTTTAGTTTGCAAAATACGGGTGCGGCTTATATTCGCGGCCGTAAAAAAATGACTGCCAATTTGCGAGCTTGCACGTTACTTGTGCGTCTTATATTCGCAAACGTAAAATTACTGCCGATTTGCGTGCTTGAGACTGCATTGTAGCAATTGAATAGCGATTTCCGAACGCAAAATTACTGCCGATTTGCGTGATTGCGAGTTGAGGGTGCCGATTTGCGTGCTTGAGACTGCAGTATTGAATAGCGATTTACGGTTTTAGTGTTTCTAACATCCCGTAAGGCCTGTAACCTGCAAAAAAAAAAAGCTACAGTGCTAATTAGAAAGCCTGTTTCTTGCAATGGCTGATCACTTGGGGAGTATTTTTCTCTCCAATTTTAAGGGTGCAACATATTTGAGTACTACCTATTTTCTATTTTTTCCCCTTGAATTTTACAGGTGCAGCTTATATTCGGACCAATACAGTGTGTGTATATGTATATATATATATATATAGTTTTTATCAACTTATTTTTAGACATTCAAGTGGAATCACTAATGTATTATTCCTTATTTGTACTACTGTACTTTGTACGGTGGAGGGCTTCTATCACTCTTAGCCCACCATATGTGAAATAATTGCTGTATAGAAATACTCTTTACAACAATCAACACACAAACCAGGCACTCACACCATACTGAGGATCGGCAGTAACCGTGAAACAGTACTGTATGTGGTTAAGTGACCTGGTTTGTGAAAAATCCATCCGTTGCTGTGTCTAAAACTGTGTAATACAGTAAGCATATGCATTAAAGGAGCCATGTTTAAAATGGTTTGGATTGACAGAGTGATGGTGCATTATGTGGCCTCATTTGCATGTCCCGCCCAGTTTTCCCAGATTGCAGTGCATATACTGTGTTTCTGAGAATTTTGAGCAGGAAATAAGTTTTTATCAACTTATTTTTAGACATTCAAGTGGAATCACTAATGTACTATTCCTTATTTGTACTACTGTACTTTGTACGGTGGAGGGCTTCTATCACTCTTAGCCCACCATATGTGAAATAATTGCTGTGTATATATATATATACATACACATATATATATATATATATATATATATATATATATATATATATATATATATATATATATATATATATATATATATATATATATATATATATATATATACATATATATATACATATACATACACATATATATATACATATACATACACACACACATACATATACATACACATATATATATACATATACATACACACACACATACATACATACATACATACATACATACACACACATATATACACACACACACATATATACACACACACACATATATGCACACACACACATATATACACACACACACATATATACACACACACACAAGCGAATTGCCCGTCAAAAAATGACGGCAATGAAATTGTAAGTGAGCTAATGCTGTTTGGTGCATAATAATAAAATAAATAATAGATTAATAAAGTAATATACTTTACCTATTTTTAAGTAATATATGCAGGAAGCATTCTGTTGAAGAGCTGGCAATCTGTTTTGATGTTGCTGCAGCATACAATGTGTGTTTTCAGTGCTGTGGAGCGGTTTTGATGTTGCTGGAGCATTAGTGCTGTAGAGCTGCTGTGTAAGCGTGATGAATGTGTGCAGTGTAATAGTGTGCGTGCGCGAGACAAATCCGTTAGCGTAGCTGTGTACTTCCGCATTGTATAAGTTATTGATCTAAAAATGGCGGCTAATGTGTGGTATGCGGCCGTAGCTCATTTAGTGTCTTTCGTTTTCAATGTCGTCAGACTTGCTCGGAATATCCGTAGCTGTTTGGTGGTGTTTTGCGTGTTTAGGGTCGTTTAGACTCGTTTTCGTTTTGTTCGGCAACCATTTTTTCTCTCGCTTAGGTATTTGCGGGTGTCTAAACTCCGAAATTTGTACTTAAATGGAGGTGTAACTTGACTTGCAGAGGTCCTGGGTGCCCCCCCTTGCTGTGGGTAAGCTTTTTATGTGTTTGTTGTTTGTATTTATTGTGTTTGTAATGTTTTTAGGGTCGCGCAGGTTGCATCCTTGTTTTTTAATCTCGTAGATGATTTTCGGCAAATACGTAGGTGTTTGGTGGTGTTTTGCGTCTTTAGACTGCTGTAGCCTTGTTTCTTTTTTTTCTGCTGCCATTTTTTCTCTCGCTTAGAGAATTTTTCAGTGTCTAAACTCTTATTTTGAGTTAAATTGAGGTGTAACTTTAGTTTTCGAGGTCCTGGATGCCCCCTCTTCCTGTAAGTAAGCTTTTTATGTATTTGTTGTATTTTTCATGTTTTGATGCGCGCAGGTTGCGGCCGATTTTTGCGATGCCGAAATGGGTCGTAACATCTCGTATTTGCTTTTCTTAATGACGTAAATTTTGCGACGTGCGCAATTGCTAGCAAGGAGCGACCCAGAGGAAGTTCCAAATACAAAAGTACAATTTTAAACATGTAGGTAATAAACATGTAGGTAACGGCGCTCCTTGCCAGCAGGCAACACAACTATATATATATATATATATATATATATATATATATATATATATACACACACACACACACACACAAACATATACATATATATACACATACACACACATATATATACACAAAACAATCCTCAAAACTAAAAAAAGAAGGAGGTTGGACATTTAGGAGACATGGAGAGGGAAGAGTCTTATTTATAAAAGGTCTGAAATAGAAAATTAATCCTCATGGAGCCGCTCTCACAAGACAGAACGCTATCAGGATCCTGGAGCTTGTATGGATCTAGGTCAAATTTATCTAGCAGTTCCACAGCCTGAAGCAATTTCACTGCAAAACAAGTAACAAATGCTGATCTCCCTCCCTGCAGATTTACAGCTGCTCGGCTACTGTATTAAAAGCAAATGGATCAGCTTTCCTAGAAATGACTTGAAGCCTGTAAAATAGAAGTTATTGCTGCAGTGTACACAGCACTGAGCATCCTTTATTTATGATCACAATTGGATACTCAGTCCAACTGTCCAGTCTCTGATAGATGAAGTGAGATCTGCAGTGATCTTCTCCACATACTGACTAAAGAGCCATCTTGTGCATAACCCATGTTATACTAACACAGGGAGAGAAGACATTTTGCATAACTTAAAAACTACAGGTAACCATAAGTATCTTTTCATTTGAATGTTCTTAAAAATATCTTTCCTATCTGGGAGACCTGATTATGCTCACCCCACAGCATAGCCTTACGATAAGAAGACCTGATTATGCTCACCCCACAGCATAGCCTTACAATAAGAAGACCTGATTATGCTCACCCCACAGCATAGGGGAGACCTGATTATGCTCACCCCACAGCATAGCCTTACGATAAGGAGACCTGATTATGCTCACCCCACAGCATAGCTTTACGATAAGGAGACCTGATTATGCTCACCCCACAGCATAGCCTTACGATAAGGAGACCTGATTATGCTCACCCCACAGCATAGCCTTACAATAAGAAGACCTGATTATGCTCACCCCACAGCATAGCCTTACGATAAGGAGACCTGATTATGCTCACCCCACAGCATAGCCTTACAATAAGAAGACCTGATTATGCTCACCCCACAGCATAGGGGAGACCTGATTATGCTCACCCCACAGCATAGCCTTACGATAAGGAGACCTGATTATGCTCATCCAACAGCATAATCTTACAATAAGGAGACCTGATTATGCTCACCCCACAGCATAGCTTTACGATAAGGAGACCTGATTATGCTCACCCCACAGCACAGCTTTACGATAAGGAGACCCGATTATGCTCACCCCACAGCATAGCCTTACGATAAGGAGACCTGATTATGCTCACCCCACAGCATAGCCTTACAATAAGAAGACCTGATTATGCTCACCCCACAGCATAGCCTTACGATAAGGAGACCTGATTATGCTCACCCCACAGCATAGCCTTACGATAAGGAGACCTAATTATGCTCACCCCACAGCATAGCCTTACGATAAGGAGACCTGATTATGCTCACCCCACAGCATAGCCTTACGATAAGAAGACCTAATTATGCTCACCCCACAGCATAGCCTTACGATAAGGAGACCTGATTATGCTCACCCCACAGCATAGCCTTACGATAAGGAGACCTGATTATGCTCACCCCACAGCATAGCCTTACGATAAGGAGACCTGATTATGCTCACCCCACAGCATAGCCTTACGATAAGGAGACCTGATTATGCTCACCCCACAGCATAGCCTTACGATAAGGAGACCTGATTATGCTCACCCCACAGCATAGCTTTACGATAAGAAGACCCGATTATGCTCACCCCACAGCATAGACTTACGATAAGGAGACCCGATTATGCTCACCCCACAGCATAGCCTTACGATAAGGAGACCTGATTATGCTCACCCCACAGCATAGCCTTACAATAAGAGACCTCAGTATTTCCATTTTTTCCCCAAAACTTCATAAAACCTGAGATGGTGTGGACTGGGACTCCTTGGACCCGGCGCCGGTTCTGGAGACCAGACTGGAAAGTAAGATGAAAACTTGTATGTCTAACACGCACTTATTAGCGGGATCGATCTTTAAAACAGAATAGGGATTTGCCTTCTCTCCTCCCTTTCGCCCCTTGCCTATTCCACCCATGAAAAACGTAAAAAACGGAAAGTAGTAAATCACACGTCAATGTTTTTGTATACACATAACTATTTTTATTTCATGGTCGTTACATTTGCACAAGATACGTTGTCAACATTCAAAAAGTGTGAGATAAAAATTATTGAAAAAATATCTTTCCTATAATAAAAAGTAATTCATCCTTTCTCATTTACCCACTAAAAGGACAAAGTGATGCTCAGACTTCTATTACACTGAATAGATTCAGAGCCCTAGGATGCAGTCAAAAATTATTGACAATGATCTGCCATTAGCAACAGATTTCACTCTGTCACTCTGAGTGGATGAGAAAGGTTGATCGAAATTGCAAACTTCAATGTGTAGGAAAATGCTTTAAAAAAAGAAAGTCAACTGATAAAGTACTTATTACCTACATGTTTAAAATTGTACTATTGTATTTGGAACTTCCTCTGTGTCACTTTAAGACGTTTATCCTTTGCACAGCAAACCTACAGTAGGGTCCCTGGATACCTATTTGTTTTGTAGCACACAGCATTAGGGAATTCTATTTATGGCTATGTTCATAAGCTGCACACACTGGGAGGTATTCATGGAAATATATCTATATCACGTGAGTGTAACTATCGTAAAGCCACACTATCTAAGTCTATGTAGAAGATTCATTGAAAGGGGCAGCCTCACAATTATTTTATACTGCAGCCTTCCGTTTTCAGTACTAGGCTTCTGTCCCCACATGGAACGTCCTTGTAAAATAAAGAGCTTTGCATTCATCCTAGAAAGAAATACTAGTTGGTGCTGCCACATTCCGACTACGTAGATAGATTTCCTCTTTGCAATCAAAGTCTCATTCCACTTCAAGAAGCAGATCATCGAGAACTAAAATGGCAGAATCCACAGTAGTATAACTACTGGCTATATTTTTAATACAGTCCAAATATATTTTGCCATTTTCAAGTTTTTTTTTCTGAAGAGGATATTTTAAGGGTTTGACAGAGGCTGGCAAATTTATTAGAAAAAGTAGGAACCAGCTAAGTTTAGGAACCAGAATATGGATTATATATAGAAATTTGTGAAATTAGGAGTCAGCAGTAATTTTTTGGGAGCCATGGCTGCCTGGCTCCCACGATTTGTCAAGCTCTGGGTTATGACCACAGTACCCACCATAAGTAAAGTGGCTGCACTGTACTCTTCCGGAGAAAGGAGGTAATCCACCCTAAGGACATGGGAGTGTCTTGAATTATGGTGGGCCAATAAAATACAATATACATGAATATGATAAATACTATTATAGTGTTTCAAAAACTAAGCAGACCACATAACCCCACTTCTGGAGAAATGGCATGTTTCAGGCATTGCAGTAAAAAAGATTCACACCTAGAAATCAATTTCTAGTAAAAGAGAAAGAAAAAAAAAGATAAAATGAACCGAGCCAAATTTGCAATCAAGTCTGCAGAAATCATACATATATTGTTCAAGATCCTGAATTTCACAAGCACATTACAGGTTTGCTAGATTTCAAACTTATCTATAGGTGATTTTTTTGCACAGCATCGAAGGTGTCCTTTTCAGAGTTTTATCTTGAAGCAAAAGAAACTCAATGAAATTGCAAAGCAATAGGATTAAATAGTGATTTGGATTAAAACTGTTTCCACCTAAAAAAAACTAGGAATTCTATCATTTTAATAAGGGAGATTATGCAGAAGAGCTATATTGTACCAATACTGTTTTTACAAAATGTTTGAATAATGCAGTCTTACAGATTTACAGTTAACTAAAAGAAGCATGTCTCTGGCTGACGATAGTGATGCTTTAATCAGAAAATAAAATATACATTGGCGGAGGCCATTCCACAGAGCATCATCACAGAAACTAACTCAACATGAAACAAGTAACTGTAAATTAATGTACTACAAAATGTTTACAAGTGTGGATAAAGCTTGGAGATTCACCTCTCTAATCTGGAATATCTACTCTGTTAGACATTCAATAAAGGGCCAGTTAATTCAGCACCGTTTGTACCACACCACTAGAAAGATCTCCTAAAAGCATGATGAAATACGAGCATTTTTTTACGGAGATATCAGATAAAATAAAATGTATGTTTTTGTGTGTGTTGATGTCACAGTGACAGCCCTCACACTGCTTCACTGCTTAGATGGAGTGGTGTTCCGCCTCCTAAGTTATTTCAACCAATCAGGTTGCAGGGGTGTGTACCCATTAAACTCTACAGGAATGCCTTTAACTGACAGGGACTGTGTGACCAGCACAAATGTGTCATCATGGATAGAGGTTGTACTTCATGGCATGCCCGTATGTCAATCATCCCCTTTAGAAGCACCAATGAGCAGCCTGTTTTGTAGGAAGTTCCCTCTATCTCCCCTCTACACATTGAACTGCACCAAAATAGAGAAGAATGTCAGAAGTAAATTCTGTTGGGACAATGTTACAGACACAATGCGCCGGCAGTGGGGGAGGCCGCCGGAGCTGGTGAGGCTGATCGCTGGGGTGGGAGTCAGGAGGGTCAGGGGTGACAGGTGGCAGCATCTTGAAACCCCCAAATAAGTGATGCCCTCAGCTATGGAACTGGTGAGGCTACTTCTTTTTTTTTTTTTACTGCTACAATCACATATATAGTTGTGAGCGTACGAGTCGTTGCTCACGCTTGCGGGCTCGCGTAGCGAGCCCGCGGCCCTCGCGTAGCGAGGTCACTGGGCAAGGGCCTCAGTTGCTGGCATGGAGCGCCGAAGGCGCTCCATGCCAGCAACTGAGGCCCCTCGCGAAGCGAGGGCCTCAGTTGCTGGCGAGGTCACTGGGCACGGGTCTCAGTTGCTGGCATGGAGCGCCGAAGGCGCTCCATGTCAGCAACTGAGGCCCCTCGCGAAGCGAGGGCCTCAGTTGCTGGCGAGGTCACTGGGCAAGGGCCTCAGTTGCTGGCATGGAGCGCCGAAGGCGCTCCATGCCAGCAACTGAGGCCCCTCGCGAAGCGAGGGACTCAGTTGCTGGCGAGGTCACTGGGCAAGGGCCTCAAACCCTCGCAAAATTCACGTCGCTACTCAAAAAACACGACACACAAATTACGACACTCGCTAAATTTTACGAGGCACGCAAACAACGTACGAAACACGTTACCACACATTACGACCTCGCAAACATCGGACGCAACACGCCGACATACAAACATTTAAAACACAATACATACACACAGCACATACATAAAAAACTTACCTACACCAAGAGGGAGCACCCAGGACCTCAAAAATGCAACTTACACCTCGATTTTACTCGAAATAAAACAGTTTAGAGACTAAAAAAAAATCTAAGCGACAGAAAAAATGGCCGCCGAACAAAACGAAAACGAGGCTACAGCACTCTAAACTCGCAAAACACCACAAAACACCTACGGATATTCCGATACAGACCTATACCACACATTACTCGCCATTTTACACCAATGCGGAAGTACACGACTACGCTAACGGTTTGGTCTCGCGCACGCACAGTGTTACACTGCACACATTCAGCATGCTTATACAGCAGCTCCACACCACTAATGCTGCAGCAACATCAACACAGATTGCCAGCTCTTCATCACAATGCTTCAAAATAGGTACACTATATTCATTTACTAATTTAGCTACCTTACAATTTCATTGCCGTCATTTTTTGACGGGCAATTCGCTAGTAAATAATAATGGACAGGCAGATGCTGTGCTGGCTCTCAGCCCATCTGCGCAGTGCAGGACGCTCTCAGAATTTCGAAGTCCTGATTCTGCGCATGAACTTTGGGGAAAGTATCTAAATTGGCAGATACTTCCCCCATTGAATTATAGGGCAGAGCTAAGCAGTGATAGGCTGCATCGCAGACACCTCAAATTAAAGTAGTAGGTGTTTAATAAAACAAAGTGAAAAACAGCATATAGATTTTTAGATTTAAAACCGCTGCCAGCTCCAGCAGAGCAAATTGAATAAGGTAACTGGCCCTTTAATTCAGGACTTTCTCAGGTGAAGATGACCTTAAAATCTGGCCTGTTTACAGGCTGGAATTATAGATTTGCTTGGTATAATTGGGCCTTGGTTTTATAAAGATGCACTTCCAGGGAAAAAAGTTCCAGCTAAAGGCTGAATATCTGTGGTAAAATCATCAACATTTTTGCAGGCAAAATAAATTCCACTGAGTTCATTAAACATTTTGTTTCTGGAAAAATGGTTTATAAATTAACAATAGCAAATGTGGTTTAGCTGGAAGAAAGGGAAAAATGTTTGCCCAAGTTATGGAATCCCTCAGCTTCCCTAAAATGGCAGGGTAACAAAAAAAAAAGAAAGATACTTGTGAATTTCAAGAGACATCTCTCCAATGTATTTATACCACAAAGTCTCCTATTCTGAATCCTTACAAATTCACGTGTCCTTTACCAGAAGTGATCCACTGCTGCACTAAAGTATTAACAAATGTTCAGGAACACGTAATTCAATCGCAAAGTAACTAAATTGTGCATTGTAGACAGATGACATATAACTAATGGAAACTGCAGAAGACAAAATTCTATTCATACCAAAAATCACCTCCTCTGAAAATGGAGTTCTCAATAAAAGAAGATGAGAAGTATTGAAAATAGTAAACCCATACTTAAGATGCACGGTTATGAAAGACTTTTCATAGGGAGAGGACATACTTTAACAGTCAATGTGGATTTCATATAGTCTGCACAGATCCTTGATAAGGCAACTTGTAACGTAATCATTATAAAATGTACAATATTTGTGAAATAGTGAGAAAAAGCTGATAACTTGCATTACAGTAAGAGCACAGTCCCACAACTTCTACCTGCACACACAATATACATTGAATATACTAATACTATAAGTGCTTATGACAGAAATGCAACACAATTTTGCTCTACTCACAACATGGAGCAGTAACTGGGTGTGCCCTAGAATATAAAAATATATTTAAAAAAAACATAAAAATGGCAACTGTAGTCCAAAACCTTCAAGAATGCATTTAAAAGACCATAAATATTACAAAAAGTTGTGTGTATGTGTGAGGGAGTGTGTGAGTGCGTATCTATAGGATCTATACTAGTAGAAAAAATATATATAACAAAATATGGTGTATAGAAAACTCAATACAATTAATACATTTGTACGCTACATTCTAAGCTCAAAAAAGAACCCTCTGTTCCTTTGCATTGTTAAAACTTTTTCTGCTTTGTAATTAACTCATGTAGATCGCTGTGAAAGGATAAAAATATTGACCATTTAAAGAGATTTTTTCAACTTAAAACACTCCTGTAGTTTTAGCAATCACCATATACAGTGCCTTGCAAAAGTATTCACCCCCTTGGCCTTTTTCGCGTTTTGTTGCCTCACAACCTGGAATTAACATGGATTGTTTGAGGATTTCCATCATTTAATTTACAGAACATGTCCACAACTTTGCTTCACAATAAAAAAAAACATCTTCAAACAACAAATAGTAAAAAAAAAAAACAGAAAAAGTTAATGTGCATAACTATTCACCCCCTAAAGTCAATACTTTGTAGAGCCACCTTTTGCGGCAATCACAGCTCCAAGTCGCTTTGGATAAGTCTCTGTGAGCTTGCTACATCTTACCACTGGGATTTTTGCCCATTCCTCCTTGCAAAACTGCTCCAGCTCCTTCAAGTTGGATGATTTGTGCTTGTGAACAGCAATCTTCAAGTCTGACCACAGATTTTCTATTGGATTGAGGTCTGGGCTTTGACTGGGCCATTCCAACACATTTACATGTTTCCCCTTAAACCACTCAAGTGTTGCTTTAGCAGCATGTTTGGGGTCATTGTCCTGCTGGAAGGTGAACCTCTGTCCTAGCCTCAAATCCCGCACAGAGCGGTACAGGTTTTGCTTAAGAATATCCCTGTATTTAGCACCATCCATCTTTCCCTCAACTCTGACCAGTTTCCCAGTCCCGGCTGCTGAGAAACATCCCCACAGCATGATGCTGCCACCATCATGTTTCACTGTGGAGATGGTGTTCTTTGGGTGAAGTAATGTGTTGGATTTGTGCCAAGCATAGCGTTTTCTTTGATGGCCGAAAAGTTAAATTTTAGTCTCCTCAGACCAGAGCACCTTCCTCCATATATTTTGGGAGTCTCCCACATCCCTTTTTCGCAAACTCTGAACGTGCCATTTTGTTTTTTGCTGAAAGTAATGACTTTCTTCTGGCCACTCTGCCATAAAGCCCAACTCTATGGAGCGTACGGCTTATTGTCGTCCTATGTACAGATACTCCAGTCTCTGCTGTGGGACTCTGCAGCTCCTCCAGGGTTACCTTAGGTCTCTGTGCTGCCTCTATTATTAATGCCCTCCTTGCCCGGTCCATGAGTTTTGGTGGGCGGCCGTCTCTTGGCAGGTTTGCTGTTGTGCCATGTTCTTTCCATTTAGTGATGATAGATTTGATGGTGCTCCTGGGGAGCATCAAAGATTTGGATAATTTTATAACCTAACGCTGACTTGTACTTCTCAACAACATTGTCCCTTACTTGTTTGGACAGTTCCTTGGTCTTCATGGCATTGTTTGGTTAGTGGTGCCTCTTGCTTAGGTGTTGCAGGCTCTGGGGCCTTTCAAAATAGGTGTGTATATGTAATGACAGATCATGTGACACTTAGCTTGCACACAGGTAGACATCATTTCACTAATTATGTGTCTTCTAAAAAGGTAATTGGTTGCACCAGAGCTTTGTATACTCACATGCCAATTTTCCGTTTTCCATTTCTAAAAACTTGTTTTATGTATATATTTTTCTCATTTCACTTCACCAACTTAGACTATTGTGTTCTGATCCATCACATAAAATTCAGATTAACAAAACATTGAACTAAAGGCTGTAATGTAACAAAATAGGTAAAAAGGGGGGTGAATACTTTTGCAAGGCACTGTATTTGTATGAAGAAGAACATTAGCAGATATGTCAAAATGTCACATTTAGTTGACTGTGGTAGTGTCTAGAGGCTGACATGCTTGTTATCAGAGCATATAGGGTGGTGCGGTTTCGGAGTATAAAAAGCACAATCTGCAGTTTGTAACGCAACTGCATGTGTCTGAGTATGCAGTGGCACCCGCTAAAAAGAAGGTGCTGTCAAAAAAATGCTTTATGCCCATATTTCATAACTATGCCTTTTTTCTAAAACTTAAGCCTGAGTGGCTTCTCTGTTTTTAAGAATCCAGGAAAGGTGTACATGTGGAAGAACTGTAAAAATAAAAACAGTTTTTAAAAAAAAGTTGTATGTAAGCATTCTGCATCACATTAAAATAAAAAAAAAATTAAAATAATAATTATCCTGCCACATACAAATGGTAATTCTCCAGGACCGCAGGAATTTTTTTAGTAGACATTCCAAAACCGGCTGTTTAAATACTTTCTAAATCTATGTATACTCTTTATCATCATATAATAAAATAAATAGTTATATACAAGAGAACAAAATGCAATTACACAATGCTTTCTGTTCTTATATAGAATAGTTGAGGCCTGGATCTGGCACACACAGGGTGCTGAAGAGATTACCACATTTAGTTTTCCTTTAGTAGCTATAAAACTCTATTCAATCTCCTGCCAAGAATGGAAGCAGCTGACAACACTCAAGGATTTAGCAGTGTATTTCCACCCCGCTGAGCATGCTCTGTTCAGACTGTCCCATCACCACACCAATGTCCTAATAGCTTCCAGGACTGGCAGTCATGATTCATGGGAAGGAGGAGGGGACGTGAAATTAATGGCCCTCAACTGACATGGAGTGTCCAATCGGGTTTCCCCCACTTCAAAGGCCGTTTTGATACCACTACACTTGTCCCTCTCCATCATGTAGAGTGACAACAAAGAGGAGTCACACAAAGAGGCTTTGTATCAAACTGCTGGTATTTTAGATTTCCCCTGATACAAGGATGTTCTTCTGCATCATATCACAAAGCTGCTTAACCCATTCCCTGCCCTGCAATCTAAGTCAGGCTTGCAACAGTACACAGTGATAATGTTTTCTGTTCCATGCAGGATAGGGCAAATAGGACATAGACCATTCAGGTAATAGAATTAGAAGTATTTATAATTAATTTGCACAGTATAATACAACTGTTCTATCAAAAAAGTAAATGTGAAAATTTATTTAGGGGCAGATTTACATTACACAGAAAAAGCTATTGTATAGCAGCACCTGCCTGGGGGGGTGGGGGGGCAACATTTCTCAAAATACTTTACTTACTCCATCCAATAAATCTTAAGAACGTTAGGCCTAGAAAATTCAAAGCTCATCCCTGATTGGGTGAAGTAAGCTGCTTATCTATGCACTCCCTCTACATAGAAATAAAAGCTGTAGACTTGTTTTAACACTAATTACATCATGAAAGGAATGTGGGTGCACAGTGAAATGATTCCCTGGAGCACGGCTTCTCAAACCCTTCCTCAAGACCCAGACAGACAGACCATGATTTTGGATTAACACTGTGTAAACACAGGGGGAGAAATTACTGTTCGGACTATTTGCCTTATCTGTGTTAAACCGAAATAATGACCTGCCTGGTGGGTCCTGTGGAGAGGTTTGGGAACCACTGGCCTAGAGTACGTGGAAGTCTTAAGCCTTGCAAGCTGGGCCAGACCCCCCATTCAGATTTAGAAGTTAAAAAGTGGGTGCAGTGAATGTGTTCAGACGACTTCCAGCAAGCTCAGCAAGGGTGTGATGGCTCAGTGTACGGCTGTCCCTTTACGCATGATTTGGAGTATCGCTTAAGAGAAAGAACTATTAAACACTGCAAAGTTATCCCTCTCCAAGTAAAACAAAAAAAAAAGGCTAATTACACAACGCTTATTCCTCCTCTTCTTTTGGAAATACCTCTCTGAAAAATAACTGGAAGACTGGTAACATTTATCTTCATTTTAGATTTGGCAATTGGAAAAACCTCTTTTCCCCCCCAAAGTAATTGCCATCTCCAATAGAACAGGAGCCGCCCCGTATCATTTCACACTATCTGAAGGATTCCTAATTGTATCTATTGTGTTGTAGAGAAGGAGCTAAATCCTTATTTCATTCCAGAGCAGCAAAGGCCGTTTGAAGGAGTGACAGATCGTGATACTCAGCGGAGGGTGTTACGTGTCCCCAGATGACCTCTCTATACCACTGGCTGCCAGCATCCCATTACGGAGGACGCATTATGCGCAGTGTGAATAAAAGGCTTGTGCTCATAAGAGAAAACAAACGATAGCTAAATATCTGCTACCCTGGCTGGCTCCTACTTACAATGTACAGTTGGACTGTTGCTGCCCTGATGAGAAAGTGTCAGCAATGTGCCAATTGTGCAGTATGAATAGGCTGATTGCGCGAGGCCAAACCGTTGGTTTAGTCGTGTAAAGCGCCATTTAAGATTCGTAATGTTATGTGTTGCAAGTTAGTGTTGTAAAATTGGCGGCAATTGTCTGTGTTACGCGGCTTGCAAGCAGTTTCCGTCCTTTCCAATAGTGTATTTTGTACCTTGTACATTCCTGTGTAAGTGGTATATGTCTGGCAGTGTTTTGCGCGGTTCGGGGTCATGTAGCCTCGTTTTAATTTTTTTCGCCTGACATTTTTTCTCTTGCTTAGATGATTTTCAAGTGCCGAAACTCTGCACGCGAATTTAAGCCAAGTTTGCCATCTCACTCCTGTTCCCCCGTGCTGTGTGTGAGATTTTTTTTTTAAATATATATATTTGGCGTTTTTCACAGTTTGGCCGTTTACAAGGTCAGAAAAAAACGAAGTTATTTTTTTTTTCTAAGTTCCGCGCCTCGCAATTTTTTTTTCTAAGTCCCGCGTTCCTCAACTGCTTGCAGCCCTGCTTGGAGGCTAAGTCCCGCATATTTCAATGCCTCAACTGCTCGCCTCGCAAGGCTCGCAGGCGATGAGCGTCAAAGTGCTCCGAGTTTCAATGCCTCTCTATGCGAGGCTCACAGCCAATGAACACCTTTGGCGCTTATCGGCTAAGTGCTCTGAGCTCGGAAGACTTCTGTGCTACGCAAGGCTCGCAAGCGTGACGACGATTCGTAGTTTGACAACTATTATATGTGATATATAATCCTTTACTGATGGCAACCATTTCTTAGTTTGCTAACCTGGTGTGTCACTTGGGAGGGGCCTGTGAATACAAAAAAGGCTATATAGTTAATCCTATTATAAGTTGCATAATTTTTTTGCAAAATGGACCAGTATGTTTTTAATACTTCTTAGCATAATTAAATAATTAAACAACTTTGATTTTGGGATGAGGATCTCTCTTTAAATATATTAACTGTACTAGAAACTACTGGATTGAAAATAATGATGCCAAAAAAATAAATCCGTATTTGCCCCTAAAATATTTTATATATTACTCCCTTTTTATATTACTCATTTGCTTGCCTCTATGGGTAATCAATTTTCAGTGTCTCTGCCTGTTCCATCTGCTTTTCACCTAGTGTGTAAATCTGCAACATTGCTTATATGGGGTGGGCAGTAAAGTGCAAACGGAAAAGAGGAACTTTGGGAGACCACATCTGTTTCCTCTACTACATGTAATCAACGCAGCTATTTAGGGTGTGCAAGTGTGGCTTTATTTTATTTATTTTTACAATTGCCCTACTTTATATTTAGATTAAAGAGAGCTTCACAAACGTAAATACATCTCACTGTATAATTTACATTGTGTGAAATGGGATGTCTACTGTGCATGGATATATGCCACCTTAAGCCCTCCCTAAGGTGAAGGGACTTGCAAGACATTGCTTAACTCTTTCACTGACAGAAGGGTCAGAAATGCATTGCAATGTACTACAGGCCCCCTCTGCCAGTGAAAGGGTTAACAAGGCAGCATTATGGTTCAATAAAAGTGGAAACATGTCATGTGTAAAGAATTAAGCTACTCTGCTATCAGATATGAAAGGCTGTTTTCCTGGAAGATCATGTCCACCAGAAAGCCAATAAAAATATCCATTTGTTCTCTCAGCCTCCAAGCCTTTTAATCACCTTACCCAAAGGTTGACATAACAGACATGGCTTCATTTCCGCCAGCCAGGCGTTATTTCCAGGTTTTGTTGATCGACTGACTTAACACAAGCTCCACTCCTACACATCCTGACTCAGTGCTGAAGCCCCAGGCAGTCACCGCCTGCCCTGCCCCCTTCTGGGTCTGTGGATTATGTTAGTGCCATCTTACCTCCTAGCCAACTGGGACCATTGCCAAGGTCAATACAAGTCGCAGCCAGTTTCATGAATAACGGTGAGGCCCAGCCCACTGGAAACTCTGAGATGTTAATCCCAGCAACAGATTAGTGTTCCCATAACAGAGCATTGCTGGGATGCAAAAAGCAGAGACAATAATGGACTCTCTCCAGGGACACTACCGGACACCAATTTTGTCTCTTGTGGTGCCAAAACAATAAAAAGGCCTCGATAGTCCCCAAACCTCCCACTGAAAGTATAATGTAAAGATAAGAATACAGTTTTATCAGAAGAGCTAAATCTGGTATAAATGTTTATTGTCACATGAAAGAACTCATTTGGCAGTCAATAGAAACAGTTTGCCCTACCTCCCAGCTCCACTTTTAAACTAAGGAAGTAACTACAGATACCATTAAAAATCGACTGTTTGCCTTCTTTCACTTTGTTAGACTCCCGGTAGAGGTGATAAAGTCTATTTCATGAATCTACCAGCGATTATGCAAAAATAATATTGTACAATGAATAAAAAAAAAAAAAGGGTGCATAAGTAGATTTTGCCCCAGGATCACATGGAGTACCAAGTTTCCATTCCATCAGACGCAGGAACGTGCACAAGTTTTTACATCGTCATCCCGAGGAGTCTGCACCCGCGAGGCGCGCTAACACGGTCTCCAGCATTAGAAATATACATTAGTATGTAACAGATAGAAGATTAATGTAGTATCCAATATTTACTAAAAAGAATCATTAGGCGAATAGAGCCTGTGGGAAGATGGCTTAATAGTGGGATTCCTGACTATCATATTGTCCCAGGAAAAGCCGACAGAGCCAGAGATATTTCCATCATATAGAAATACAAGCCCAAACGCTATTAGATCACTGTGACTGCATGTTGAATTACAAAATCAGCTATAGCTCTGATTCCGTTTTGGCACTAAATTTATGAATGTATAGGAGCACAAGCACTTTATGTATAGCCCTAGATGTTTAACCCAATGCCATATGGTCAATATTCGATCATAGGATCAGTAATATATCGGATTCCCTCTTCAATAATATATAGGAGCACCAGCACTTTATGTATAGCACTTTATATACATATATATATCACATTCATTTTAGTGGAATAAGATTTCCCAGTATATCCATGTGATTTACCAACAATTTGGAATTCTGCATCCAATAACAATTTTAAATATTTTAATTAATATATTAAAAGCAAAGTATTAATGTTTGCCTCCAAGGAGATTTGAGAATAATAGGTGTGCACAACAATAGGGACCCTGTGTGTTCTTTTTTTGCCTAGTTATGTTCTTTTGATCCATAGTAGCACCCTATTTGGATATAGTACTTTTCTTAACCTGAGCCACCTATCTATTTTGTTAGTAGTTTTGCAAGGAACTTGAATATAGACCATCTTAAAAACAAACTATGTAAAAACATTACCAACGTTATACTTTGAAAAAATGAAAAGAAGAAAAAAAAATCACACAGAACTTACTACATCTGTAGAATTTAATTGGAAGACAAGTATGACTCTGTATTACTGCTCATTGGTTATTGAAGGCAAGCCCCTAAGTCCGTTAAACATTTGAACCAAGCTTTTTCTGCTTGGAGATCATATGAAAAAAAGAAAGCACCCAGTGAATCATCATCAAATACCGACTTTCAAAGCAGTGTGTGAGCTTCTAGTTGGGCTGTTTTAAAGTAAATGATTTCATCTGTGAAAGTGCCTTTGTCCTCCAGGCACTCTCCTCTGAGGCTGGATATAGCAATGGGAGGAACAGAGTCCTGACTTTTATTAGTGCTTCGTTCTTAACCCCTCATGTGTACCCCTGTTGATGGCATCTCTTCTATACTCAAGGGAGGTTTATGTATGAAAAGGAACAAAACCTAAATGAACAGCTCACATGGTCACATGAGGATACTTTCATAGAATATATTTATAATAGTATGTTTTTAACATTATAAAATGTACTTATATTGTATTTTTGTATACTTTCGAACCTGAACTTTAAATGCATAATAAACAATGTGGGATTTCTGTGTCCCTGCCTATTTCTTATCTCAAAGTCTGACTTTCTGCCCAGGGGCTTAGATTATTTTCCAAGAAGTCAGCCTTGGAACAGCTGATTAAGGTCCTGAAAACGGTTTTGTTTAGCTGACCTATAAAAAAAAAGTTAAACAAATCCAGAGCACAATTCTACAATGTAAGGCGTGGGGTGCAAATTTTAACATGGCTGAAAAAGCCCACGTGGGACAGCAATAACTTGCATGCACATTTCAGTTCTAATTAAGTACAAAAATACATTAACAACATCCAACTATATCAGACTGTTTCCATCAATAACATTGTTCTCTGTGCAGTACAAGGATACCCGCACTGGTTACTTTTATGGAGCTTGCTAATTTGCTCCTTTTAACTCCACCAATATTAATGTCTTGATTCTTCACATCCACAGGGGCAGAACCCTTTTCTCCAATAAATAAGCTCCCATATGAGCAGTACATATAGCGTGTGGAGGGCGTGGACATGGATTTTGCTGTAGAACATGTAATCACCCGAGTGAAAACTGCTCAGGCATTCCAGTAGTATGTGAATAAAAACATGAAAATGTATTGAATCCCATTAAAGCAGGGACATTGTGGATCACAGAATATTTGTATTATAATATTTAAAAAGATGGCAGCACATCAGTGCTATACAATTAAAGCAATACAATAGGGAGAATACATTGCCAGATCTGTTTTGAAAAGAAGCATAATAATAATAAAAAAAATAAATAATAATAATAATAATTATGAGTGCCTCCAAGGTTACCAATAAAGATCTTTTAAAAATAAGACACATCAACATGCTAATATCTATTTAGATTACTGAAGATGCTATTTAACTCTTTCCAAATTAAATGCACTAGTAATGGATATAAGCCTAGCAGTAACTAAGCACATTGATGTATTGTAAATTAGAGATACTTTTTTGCAATTCAGGGATGAGGCTCGCAGTCTGTGGTTGAAGACTTATGACCTGCCAAAAGTTACGCCCTGACCCAGATTAAAGTATTTCATGCAATATACAAAAGCAACCATGATGCAGTGAAACAGTTATCGGGGGTAAAGGAAGGCAGGGTGTTCTCTCTTGTGGGCCTTCATCCAAATGCAACATTTCAAAGGAAGCTGGCATTTCTCAAGCTTTAATGCCACACCAGAACATGCGAAGTACAGCTTTCAGATCAGTCTGTTTCCACATAGAAAACAAGGGATTGCAACACCCTCATTGGAAAAAAAAAAAAAGTGCATTTCCAGATTTCAATGTAATGTTAATACAGCATAAAGTCACAAACCACTACTGGGCTTCATTGGAAATTCTGGAGGATAGCCAGGAATAAATATAGCAGACTGAAGATGCTCTGCAGAGCCCACAGACAATTATAAGGGCCCTTACCTTGCTCAGATCTTCACCATGCTGGTTCTGGTTGATGAGGGGAGAGTGTCGGATCAGTTGATCCTGCAGTAAATCTAGCCTGGGACGCTTTGTCTCAGTCATATCCATATCAGATTGCTTGTTCAAGTCTGTTAGGTAGGAATGTGGATCTCCTCTACCATGCAGATCCTGTGACCTGGGAAAGCAAGATAAAAACATTGATAGTTCCAGAGCCCCATAAACAAACAGAGCAACCCAAATCATTGGGTATATCAATGCTAGCCATTTTATAGTACATACTGCAATCAAACCGACAGGAGGGTTTATTGTATCAGCATTTTACACCACAATATTTTCCACTGTTCTGAAAAGTCTACTTAGCTGGCAGTAAAATGGTTTTAGTAGGAGCGCATATTAAAAGAACCTAAGACTTGTTTAGCAATTGTTGGCCTTTTTATTGTACCTTGCACAGGTTTCAGATTTGACTGTTATGAGCAGTCAAATCCTCTAAAATAAAATTGTAATATATAGAAAAATGGGAGTTAACTAAAAACTGGAGTTTCAGTGAGACAACTCTACAGAGTCCATATGACTAGTCTTTGTAGGATGCGATGGGAGTATAAATACTGCAAAACACAGATCGATATTTGTATTTCAGCTAGGAAAGTACTGTCCCACCTATCTGGAAGATATAACCAGAAACTGATTTTAAAGCTTATGTTGCAAATATATCATCTACATTCCAATTCTACAGAAGTTGGTGTGCCATTAGTTAGAAAAACTAAAGATGGATATATAGTCAGATACTTTATGCCCCAATAGTAGCTAGTAAATATTTAACCTGATCCTCAGAGATAGTAACTTGTTTTACATGGTGTGATATAAGAGCGGGCCGGACACTGGACACCTACTGTGAGGCACCAGCTTGTTTCCTTTGCCCTACTTACAGGTCACAGCTGCCTGCTGAGCAGAGGCGACAGGTGCACCAAACACTGGGTAACAAGTTCCAAGGCTGCCAGCGCTCCGGGCAAGGTGACTGGTGCAGATTCATGTAGCACTGAAATGTGTCTCACCATTGTATTAAACACCTGTCAACTGTCCTAACCAGCACAACGTTTATTAACCCTTACTTATCTGCTGAATATAAACATTTTTAAACACTACATTGATTAATTTTGCATTATAAAGGGTGACTTCAAAATCAAAAAGTTCCAACTAAACCAAAATTGCTTATAGGAGAGACTAAAAGTTACTAAACCTGCTTATTTTGATATGAACATTTTTTTTATATATTGTTGGTGCCACTAGCATTTGAGCAAATTACAGCTCAGAACTCTAACTGTTTTAGTGGCTCCAATGAAATACAAAAATATTAAAGTTCTTCAAGGACCACTTAATTCAGCACAATTAGGACCATATCAATGTGAAGATCTCATAAAAGCATGTTGAAATACTTTTAGAATTTAACTACGCTTATTTTCACAGAGAAATCAGATAAAATATAATCTGTGTTTATGCGTATAACGGACTGCCCACAGACTGATCCACGTTATCAGGATGCAGGTGTGTCCCTCCATTCAAGTTAATGGCAAGGCTTTATGAAACTGCTTATAATTTCAAGTTTGAATTGAACAGGTTCTCTTTTTCCTTACAGGAATAACATTTAGTTTCCTGCTCGCTTGCCTCACTGGAATGTGAGCAATGCAGACAAATGCAGGGAGGGTCAGTGCTCTGTGCTCATAGGTGGGGTGCTCGGTGCAGACCATGCAGTGATCCTAGTAGACAAAAATGTAACCCTTACCACATCTATCTGTGCAGGCATGAAATACTGAACTCACATAAACAGAAAAGCTATGGGTTATCTGATCACTAAAGTGTAACCTCAGTCCTGAGGAAAGCTGCGCTATCAATTATAGACTCACAGCACACACATGCACTGGGCTTTCTGGTATTTATGCAACAGCCAGTGGGCAGGATATGCTTGTATGTATACGGAGAAATTGAAAACTTTGGATTTTTCAGCTGTTATTGGTGTAATTAAATAGATACTTTTAACATACAATCTAGTCTTCTTTCACACCATGAAGCACACTCACAGTAAAATGGTCCTTTAACACAGATAAGTGAAAATCAGCAGACCAATCCAATAGATTTACATACAAGTTGGACTTCTGGGTTTACTTATGTAAATGGATGACATCCTTTTCCCATTGGCCCGATGGACTTGCTCATTATCTACATACCTTTATTCTTTTTCTATTCATTTATAGCTTACAAATTTTACATTTTCTTATTTGTAAAAATTTTAATTAAAAAATAAAATTAAACTTATGTTTAGCTTTGTATGTCCAGACATCCTTATTTTCAAGGAGCAGTCCCCTTGACCTTGGTCCATGGATAATATTTCTTACTTGAAAAGCCCTCTATAAGAATATTACTGGATTGGACTGTTAAAGCAAACCTCACTATAATATTAGACAATATATTTCCTTGATTTCATGATAGTGGGGAAATTAAACAAAAACACTACTTTTACATTTTGCAATTTATATATGAAATTCATTGCAGATATATATATTATTATTTTTTTGCCTGCTGCTGTCTGTTGCTTACTGCGGAGGGTGAGTTCTTGTAAACAAACAAGCTTCCCGTTAGTTACTGCCCCTTTCCCACTGTAAAAACTTCCTGTGTATTTAATGTATCCTCCCATCTCAGGAAGTTGAGCTACTGGAAACAAAATGGCAAATTCCATAGCAGCATAAGTGCATATAAAAAAGTAATAAATTACATGCTGTCTTTTATTCACCTTCTAAAACATTTTGCACGTTTCTATTTCTTAAAATGTATTTTTTTTTTTTTTTTATCACAGTGGTCCTTTAAACTATGCATTGATAAGGTAGTTATTTGTTGTGAATATAATGTTTTTGTGCTTGGATATAGAGTCTTCATAAATAAGGTCTGTGCAGTTTTCTGTGGTCGCCAAGCCAAGCTAGAAATTCTCAACATACAGCCCTTCAGGCTTAGTTTGTGGTTTGATTGTGGAATAAAAAAAAAAGTTAGCCCTTAAGTATTGTGAGAACCGTGCAGTAAAAAGGTCCATGTGAGTTTTTCTAGATCAATGGTATCACATATATAATTGTCATAACTGCGGGTTGTCAAAAGTTGTTGCTAACGCTGCGGCCCTCGCCAAAAACGCTCCTTGCCAGCAACTGTGGACCTCGCAACATTTACAGACTTACGACCCACAAATACGAGACGCAGTACTTAGGAAAAAAACATTATGACCTCGCAAAAATACGACTTTAATGGCCGACCCGCGTAAACCTCAAAACATTAAAAACACAATAAATACACACAACAAACACATAAAAAGCTTACCCACAGCAAGAGGGGGCACCCAGGACCTTTGCAAGTGAAGTTACACCTCCATTTAAATCCAAGTTTAGACAGTTTAGACACCCAAAAAATCACCTAAGCGAGAGAAAAAATGGCCGCCGAAAAAAACCCCGAAAACGAGGCTATAGGACCCTAAAGACGCAAAACACCACCAAACACATACAGATTTTCCAAAAAAGCCGGACGAGGTCTAAGAACAAGGACGTTAAATCACCAACAGCCGCGTACCACACATTAGCCGCCATTTTACAACACTAACTTACAGAATGCGGAAGTATACAGCTACCCTAGCGCATTTTCCTCACGCACGCACACTATTTACACTGCACACATTGCTCACACTTGCACAGCAGCTCCACAGCATTCAAAACACACATTGTATGCTGCAGCAACATGAAAACAGATTGTCAGCTCTTCAGCATAATGCTGCCTGCATTTATTACTTCCAAATAGGTAAAGTATATTCCTTTATTAATGTATTATTTAGTTCATTACCATACACCAAACAGCATTAGCTCACTTACAATTTCATTGCCGTCATTTTTTGACGGGCAATATTCTAGTTCAATATATTGTGTAAAGGGACTTCTTTCATATTTTAGCTATAGGTGTGTATACAATATGTTCATATAGCACCTGTTTTCCCACGTACAAAAAATGTCCTCAGATTCCAAAAAAATCTGGTCAGTTTAGTTTATGTGAACTCTCCATTTAGAATAACCCTTTGGGTTTTTGAAAGTGCTACAGAATTCAGTCGGTCCTCCAATACTATAGTATTGGATGAAAACCACACAACATGATTTACATGACACATCATTCGCATGCAGGTAGAGTTCAGTAAGCAGGTTAGACAAGTTCTGTCCTCTCCAGTGTGTCACCAGTGGGAAGTTCCAATGGAGAGCACATGCTTGATATTCCATTGTAAACATCTGAGTCTCTCTTCTGCAAGTCAGTTCCTATTTAGGCAAAATGCCTGTGCTCATTTACACACGTAAATATTTTAAAAGATCTAAAGGGGGAGGGGGAAGAATGGCATATAAACGCCATGATTTATTCATACCTAGAGTGAATACAAAGAAAGACTGAAAGATTTAACTATTTCGATAGAATAATCTTATTTGTAAAAACCTTTTTAGCATTTTATATATACATGGAAAGAAATCGTAAAAGAACCACTCTACAAGGTAAACACTATACACGTTTGATAATGGAGTCTGACTAAGAACACAAAAAGGGAAAAGTCAACAAGCTAGTTTTTACTTGGAATTTCAAAAAATAAATGTTGATGCCTAGGACATACCCTAGAGGCATCCATGATATGTTGGTGGAAGTTGTGTATGTGAGAGGGGCATTTACATAACTGCAGAGCCTGATGCAAGCAGGCCTAAGTGGGGAATGGATGGGGTGTCAACTTCAGTAAGATTCAAATATTTATCAAAGCTTTTTGACTTCTTTTTCCATACTCTGCCGACCTTCCCTTCAAAGATCCAGCTCTTCATGACCCAGCTCTCATAAAGCAATGCTCAACAAGCTGCTGAGGCATGGTTCCTGATAGGCTATTATGAGGCACAGCCAATACAACAGTCTATATGTGCTGCAGAGAATAGACCTCTATTGGCAATATTTGGATGATTTTTGGTGGTAAAGAAAACAGAGCATTTAAGCACATAAAATAAAGTACATACATAATATATCTGTCTTTATTTACTTTGTCTCAATAAAATCCCCAAATATACCATGCCCTTTAAACATAAGATATTAATGCAGTTTATTCTGTCACTTGTTTGTCAACTTGTGAACATTTTATCCTTAATATGTAACTAGTATGTTAGCTCCAGGCAAGTTTTAGAGGGGATGTAAGATTTGCTATCAGTGACTGATGGATGTAACCAAGGTATATAAATAAAAAAAAAAAAAAAGTAAAAAAAAAAGAGGAGAAGGTTCTTTTTTTTAGCATAGAGGATGCATGACAGGTAGATAGGAGTGAGGCACAGGCAATAGAAAGCAGTCATACTGGATAGAGAGAGAGAAGAATAAATGGTTCAAGAAACAGAAAGTAAATAAGATAGGTTTAACGAAAATATAAAAAAAAAAAAAAAAAAAAAAAGAAGGATCTGGGCAAAATGGGGAAAAAAAAGCAATGAGGAGAAACAGAACAAGGGAACTCCATCTTAGACTTCCTGCCAACCAAGGGGCTTGTTTTAAGGGAGGAATATGCTAATTCCCCTTCTTCGTTATTAGCATTTCCTTGTGTTGTGTACTGTGCTACGTTATGTAGATGCAACCGCTTACATATTTTAGATATTAAAGAAATTATCATCTTTTTGCCTGCTCATAGTATCCAGAAGCCTGTCGCAGATAAATATCCAAATTTGAAAATAAAGATATATTAATTTAGCTGCAGAAGTGAGATTTCTCCCAAGCTGCCAGCTGTGTAAGAGTTGTGTAACTTGTCTGCATCTTATACAATCACGCTGTAAGTCATCAGCACCAATTCAATCCAGCTCAACTCCCTTCATAACAAAGATTAGTGAGAGAGAAGTCATTACACGCCAGGCCATTGACCTGCTCCGCTGCACATGGTGACAATGCAGGCTCTGCAGGCTAAGTAGCATCATTATGATAACAGCATGCTTCAAATTAAGAGCTGGGAGCCCTAATTCCCTGACAGAAGAAGACAGCACAGAATCAAAGACATGCAACCCACAGACTTACAATTTCTTCAAAATTAAATATAAAAAGGTTTCTCTAGTCTTCGGCCTTTGTGTTCTGTGACTAATGCGGCCTGAAAAATGGTTCCGTAACACTCCATGGAAAATTACTTGTATCTGGTGTGTAGTTTTAATGTTTTAAAGCAAAGTTATAAAACTGAGCTATCGGACATAACAATATATTGTTTTATACACATTCAATCTATGACACTTTGCTGTAAATGTAATGGCTTATATGTGAAGAGTAAATTAGCAGTGAAAGTGTTAAATTTAAATTAAATTAAAAAAAAAAAAAGGAGAAAAACATACAGATGTAGCTGTGTGTAACTGGCCAGAGGCTCAGAAGTCATTCACACCCATTTCATGTTCAGTCGTGCTAATGTGAAGCCTGGAATTTGTTGTGCTCCAGACCATTTCTGGTAGCAGAGGATACCGCCAAACTACATTATCACATATATAGTTGTAAGCATTGCGGGTTGTTGCCAACGCTTGCGGGAAGTTAATGGCCGAACCGCGCACATCCCCAAAAAATTCAAATAAAATGTAAAAAAAAACATCACGCGCAGCACGGGGGGACAGCCAAGACGTCTGGGAGGTACTCAGAGGACCAAAAGCCTTACATTGTGTGGCAAACAGCATTACCTGCCTTACAATTTTAGGACCGTAATTTTTTGACGGGCAATTCGCTAGTAATATAATATGTGTGTGCTCATCACAGCGGGAATAGAGCATGTGTATATATAAAAAGGAACTTACAATTTGATCCGTGGACTAAAACCTAAAAAATGACAGAGCAGGTGAGCCGGGCATGTTGATTATAATGACATTATAAAACAGAGCAGCAGAGCGTAATGTTGATCCTCCCTGACCTCATGGATCATAACACCAGGACACCTTTATGTCCATGGTCGTACTGATCCAATTGGAATTTATGACAGATATACTGCAGTGGGTTGCCAGTTCCTTCTCCAGTGAGCCACAGAATACAGCTCCTGGTATTCCTAGGTGGTCTCTCATCCAAGTACTGAAAAGACCCAACACTACATGGCTTCAGGGTGGTATGACCTCTTGGTTCCCTGACTGGAATCCAACCCAAGTTGCAGTGGTGAAAGCACTTAATCCTCACCACTGGACCACTTGTAGAGGTTATACAAAAGGGTTTAATTTGTTTAAAAGACTAGCGCAAATCAAGAAAGAAAAAAAAAGACTTGTTTGTAAAGTGTGTACTAAAGTAATATTAGAAGCTGTGTAAGCCATGGACATAAAGTATTTTTTGTGAATATCTGAATTTTGGAATACAATTTAGGTTAGTTACATAACTTCCTCAGAGATCAATTATGAGTGTGTGTGTTTTGGCGGTCAAATAATAGTGGCGGGGAATGAAGAAACAGAGTCATTGTAAAGATAATTAGATAAGACTGAAATAGACACAACAATTCCCCTATTGGGTCTCCCTATTGCTGGATAAGTGTAGTTTCCGGTTAATCACAGGTCCCCAAATGTAAGGGTCTAAACGACCCTTATACACCACAAAACCCCTCAAAATGCCTTTAAAAAGGCATTAGCACCTAAACTGGGCCATTTAGGCCCAGAAAAAATAATTAGAATAAAATAATAAAAAAGTTAGCATTTTTTTTTCTTTCTGCAGTCTCGAACTCTATCACTCTTAGCCCACCATATGTGAAACAATTGCTGTAGAACTACTCTCTACAACAATCACCACACAAACCAGGCACTCACACCACACGGAGGATCGGCAGTAACCGTGAAACAGTGCTGTATGTGGTTAAGTGACCTGGTTTGTGAAAAATCCATCCATTGCTATCCCTAAAACTGTGTAATACAGTAAGCATATGCTTAAAAGGAGCCATGTTTAAAATGGTTTGGATTGACAGAGTGATGGTGCATTATGTGGTCTCATTTGCATGTCCCTCCCAGTTTTCCCAGAGTGCAGTGCATATACTGTATTTGAGCAGGAAATACGTTTTTATTAACTTATTTTTAGACATTCAAATAGAATCACTAATGTACTACTGTACTTTGTACGGTGGAGGGCTTCTATCACTCCTAGCCCACCTTATGTGAAACATCTGTGTGTGTATATATATATATATATATATATATATATATATATATATATATATATATATATATATATATATATATATATATATATACATACATACACACACACACACACACATATAATATATATATATACATACATACATACATACACACACAGCGATGATCCCCCAGAGAAGTCCAGGGGAGGTCCACTACGCTTCAGAAAAAAAGTAAATGTAAAAAATAATAATAAATAAATAAATAAATAAATAAATAAATAAATAAATAAATAGATAGCACTACTGCACCCAGAGAAGGGACTCCGTGCACTGAAGCGCTTGTACCGGCAGTAGGTTCGCCCCTGACTCTAAGAACAAAGACTTTTCATTTGAATCACATCCCAGAGCTTTCTCCCAGCTTGTGTACTTTTTAAGTCTTCTAAACATCAGATCTATTAATAACAAGATAATGATTAGAACACAGTATTTTGAAAGTTCAGTTCTAAAGTTGAGTCTTTGAGCCCGTTTAACACAGTGAGCTACAGTGTATTGCTGGCTATTAAAGGGTGAATTTGTTTTTTGAATAATGCAGCTCCCTAAACTAGCACTAAAAGGATATACACAGGCTGTTAACTCTGAAGTAGTTTCCCGGCTTGTTAATGGATGTTCCTTCTCATATTGTATCTGCTGCAAGGAATTCACTTCAGCGCCCAGCCTGGTAAACTCATTACGTCTGACAGGCTCGTATTTCTTTACATTTTAGCTCTCAGCTCAAGCATATGGTCTAGGATGAGAGGATGCAGAGCATAGCCTCATGCGGTAATTCTAGAGCAGCTCAACTCCTCTCTAAGGAGACATTAGAAAAATGAGGGGAAAGCCTTAGAGCCAATAATACTGTAACTTTCCCAGGACTGGACACCACATACAGTCAACATGGCGGTGTCATCTATGTTCAAAAACTGCATCCATACATACATTTTAGCAGAAAGGAAGCCTGCTTAGGAAATCTTTTTTGGGTAAACAAAGGAAACTAGAAACAAGTAATTAATGTTCTAAACCGATCATCAGTCACACTGGTGTAAACTGTTTAGTTAGTTGCCCTAAAACCGTATTGGCTTTATTTGCAAGAAGCATGGCAGTAAATAATCAAATGCAATAAAAAAAAAAACTGCAGTCACCCCCACCCCCCCCCAAAAAAAAAAATCAAGACTAGTTTATTTAAAAAAAAAATAATAATAATAAATATAAGATGCTGAAAATATGTCTACAGAAGGAAATCATTGTTTGTGGCTTATTATGCAAATGTATAGCTCCAGAACACTATTTAGTTGCTTTGCCCTGCTAAATCAGTGAACACTGTTTTCATAAACAAATAAACAAGCAGCACAACCTACTCCCCGGTGACATTATGCAGTTAGATCCCATATTTATCAAGCACAACAAGCCACAAATTATAATACTAAGAAACGTATTAGCATAATAAAGCAGCACAAAGAATGCTGAATATAGATCAAGGGTCTGAGGCAGCTTTTGAAAGTGTCAAAGAAAAGAAAAAGATTAAGTGCTAAAGGGCAATATGGGGATGCACTAAAACCTGAATGCTGCATATGCCGACATGCTTAGATTGACCTGGGAATGCATTTAACCATGTCACTATTTGCTTTGACAAATCATAGGTGGTGTACTGGTTTAGAAATAAAATGCCTATGGCTATGAGACATTGATTTTAGGAGAACAGAATGAACAATGTAAGTCTACTAGAGAGCTGCCCCTCCCTGACCACAGGTATGTGAGACTAGTACAGTAACTATGCAACAGGGTCGCTGCGGGACAAGGTGTCTTTCTGGAAATAGAGGTGGACAGGTTCAAAGTTATTTGTTTAAACTATTCAGTTCCAAAGCAACATCACTCTGGCTGCTTATAAAAAAAAAAAATGGTCTCTTATCTCAACCCAGAATCCTCGCATAGCTCGATACTTACACATTTCTACCCAGTCTCTGTTTTCTGTGAATAATGAACGTTATGCTGTGTCTGGGAGTGTTTACTACTTGGAAACGTTCAGACTTTTGGAGTCAAACCCCGATAAGCTCAAGTTGCAAACAGACAGTGGTGTCGAGGAAAGTGAGGGGAGACGATACTCTCATCCCTTTTAAAATATCTTACCCAAATGTAAGTTCTTTGACTTGCTTTGGGGATCAGCGGACTGCTTTACCATATTTTATTTCTCTAGAAATCCCTATTTTTCACAGCCTGGTACCTACAGTGAATTTATAGGATTTTCTGTGTTTTTATCCGATTTTATTTTAATAAAATAATTTTAATAGTACTAAATATACTTATATATTCATTCAATAAATATTTTGTCAATGTACTGTGCAACTCTACAAACATAATATATTAATTTACTCATTTATCTGTGGTTTATTGTGCGTAAAGAATAAGGTCTTCCCATGTGACTAAACAGAGGTTTTGTTATAACTTCCCTAGATTGTCATATCTTAAAAATGAGCATTGTAGTGGTTTTTATTAGAGATGTTGGGGACATGGAGGACTTATATAGACATTTATTTAGGACTTATATAGGATTTATATAGGATTTATATAGACATTTTCGGTGACACACACACCAGAGTCTTTGTCACAATAAATTTCACTAAATAGTTTTTATAAAATCAAAATTATTGTAAATATCAGTGCACAAAACATTAACACATTCCACAGAATGATCACCAAACACAGTAAAAGTTTCATTGGGTCAGCAGCGCTCTTACCTCTCGTTCCCTGGCTGAAATTCAGATAGCAGCGATGGCCTCCTTCTCTGTGGAAGGAGAACAGATCCATGGGCTATATGTGAATTGTAATCTCTAGGATGATATTCCAGCAGATTGGCATCCTGAAAAAAAGAAATACAAACAAGTTTAGGACGACATCATGAAAATACACACACAAGTCAGAGGGACACTACAATGTGCTATTATATATTCTATTAAAGAACAGGTTTAAACATTACAAAAAAAAGCTGTAAAATATTTAAAAAATACTTTTAAAACCCTGGGCATCCAGCATTGCAACAAAATCAAGACCTCCTTGTGAATTCCTCTAACGCGGCACTGCACTGAGTTATATAGTACATGGAACAACCAGTCACTACCTCTATATGGATCGATAGTACATGGCAAAATGATTCAGAATCGTTTTCAGGAGGTGGTCCCAACTATTGTAAAACCAGTTTTATCAGCAAATTAAAAGTACTAATTTAAAAAAATGCTGCACTGATTTTTTATCCTACCTTATATTTAAAAAGAAATGCTGGTATAACTGTGAGAAGGGGGATGATCAAACACTATGCTTTTCTTTAAAAATAAGTAAATAAAGTGCTGTTGATAATATGAGATATTAATATAAGATGAAGTTTCCACTAAAATGAAATCATTAGATAAGGACATTTAAAAGAGAGCCTATTTGCAGAAAGGTTAGCAACTGAAAAAATGGCATTATACAATAAATAAGTTCAATATTGTTTAAATTAATCATTTGGCTATAGGTTCCCGAACTGTGGTGTCAGAAGCCCTCTTTTGGTCGGTGAGGTCCATTCAGGTGGTCCACAGTACTGTCTGGTTTAAAAAAAAAATGTAAGGAAGCTACAGCACATGAGGTGTTCCTAGAATGACCTCATCAATGGTGATATGAGGTCAGAAGTAACGCTCAGGGACGCCTTATAACTATCCATAGAAAGTATACTATGAACAGTTATGAGATTTTCCTGATTATTAACAGCAGATGAGAAGACTTTATCAGCTGTCGGTAACAAATGTTTCAAGAGCACCAAAGGGTCCATTTCACTCAGTTATCATAAACCATAAGAAATGCATATAAGTGTGAAACAGGAGTGAAGTTGTTAATCTCTCATTATACAATTAGATTTGAGGAGTACAATTAAGTGTTTAAAAGTAATAAAACACTACTTTACCTTAATGCTTAAGCAAGTAAAAAATATTATAAAAAGTAAAAAAAAATAAAAAAAAAGTCCATATTGGAGGGGGGAAAGGCCATTAAACTGCTAACTGCCACAAATGTACAGTTTGGCAAAGGCGATCAGGAAGTGTTAATATCCAGCTCTCCAGGATAGAAAACAACATATTTGTACAGTACTTATGTGGAAAAAGTATCTTGCATTTCCTATGTAAATGCCAAGAAAAATATATGTATTTTTAGAATACGCCTATGAAGGAGATAAATGCAGACAAGAAAAATGTGCAGTGGGAAATAATGACTACTTTTGGCTGGATTAGCCATTATATTAACCCTTTACTTCCAGAGGGAGGGTCGGTTGTGCTTCGCACACAAAAAGGTATGGGTCAGTTTCCATTTTTTAAAAGTGATAGATTATATTTTGTGTTCTAAAATCCACTTGAGAGGTGTATAAGCTGTTAGTGCCTTGAATAGAGTTGCTGACAGACATTTAAAGATCCCTCAAGGACTCATTGCCTCAGAACACCTGACTCAGAAGATTCTTAGACAGTTTAAAGGAAGTCAGCAAGGGAAAGTGAAGAAACCGATGAAAGTAGAGAGGAATACTAAGTCTGCGACCAAGCACTGTACAGTAATGCTCACAAAGAGAGCCACATCTATTGTGCGCCACACTACAAATATCTGTATGATCCAATACAAAAATTCAGCTCTGAACAGACTGTACCGTTTTCATATTTGTACAGTATTGTGTACCTGGAATAAATCAGTGCAAGTACTTCTACAAATCAGAGGGTTAAAACATCCAATCCCAACTCTGAGGCACAAGTAGCTGAATAGTACCCTAAAACAATACATTTTGCTTAATAATATGTTACTATGTGTTCTGTTCATGGATGTCAATAAACTGCCTTTAATCATTTTTCTACCATTAATCACAGTTATAAATAGATTATTGAGAAACATATCTGCAGTTAAATTATACTCTACTCATATCAGTCCAAAAATAAATGTACAATCATTAGGCCACATGTAGGATCGCACTGTAAAAAGGTCTAGATACCAAACTTATAAGCTGCTACACCCAGATCAAAATGGTCATTGCTCTAGACCAGAGGTTCTCAACAACAGGTCCTAAGACTAGTGCCGATCTTAGACCTTATCTGCTGGTCTCAAAATCAAAAGATGAGGAGTTCCTAAAACATGCCACCAGCATTAGTCACAGACATATTACTGAAGATTGTACAGAAATAGTTACAAATGTAGTCTTTATTTAGAATGAATCTCTTAAAATCTTCTGATAAAGTTTATAATATGATAAAGAACTTTGCAAATATATGCCATTTCCTTATTGAATCTTGCATTTGCCCTTTTTTTTTATTTATTTTTTGCTCCTCCCTTGCATGTCAAAGTCGCACAGTACGATAAAATCACTGAAGGATCTATAAGATTAGGATGACTGCACAAGCTTTCAATGTCTAACCATCTTGGCCCATGTTGAAATGCTATTAGTGGAAATGATTCCAGCCATGTTGGACCAAACAGAATAATTTAATCACACCACAAATAACTACTTTGTCAAAACGAAGTTGCAAGATAAGAGGAAACATAGTGTTTGTGTTAGTTTTCCTCTATAAAAACTGTTTTGTTACAATGATTATAATAGTGAATATTGATTAACCTGACAATTTGTTTCACACTTCTATTGACTTTAAAAGAGACTTTTCCTGGATTTAAACCTTTCATACCAAATGTATAAAATAAATGCATGCATCTATAACTGCACGAGGGAGGGCAACATTTACTAAATAAATCAAGCGTTTGAGGAGGAATTAAAAGTAGGAAAAATCATAAAACAGGTTGCATGCTTTTTACTAACAAGCAAAATGTAATTTAATTGTAAAAAGTATCCCCAGGGGAGATGCATTTTCTGAGAAACCCCAGTTCTGCTATGCAGATGTTTACATGAGAGCCTCTTTATAGAGAGTGTAAGAAATGCAATAAAATATAAAGCTAATCCTGTGTGAGGAACATATTTGGGAATAACGTGCACACTGCGGAGTTCATTTCGGTACAACATTACAATATCAGTTCCCCGTCATAAGCTCCAGGGAAAGTACAATATGGCTCTCAATATACTATTAAAGGAAGAATCAGTGTGAACAACAACTATTAAAAAAAGTGTCCTTAAGTTACACGACAATGCTTTTTTGTGATACAATGGAGATTTCAAGTATGCATAAAACAATAGGCAATTGCAAGTACTTTATCAAATGATTGTTTAATGTAGGAAAATGCATATTTTTTTATACCAAACTCAATGCAACTTTGAGATGTCAGTCAGACTTTCTGATCTTTCAGCTAGAGATTAGTCTCTCTTATTAATGTGAGATCAGTGGCATTAATTTTTGGATAAACCCAAGGGCCCACTGTCTTGATCTTGACTGCAGCTTAGAATAGTGTTTATTGTAAATTCTAAAAAAATAAAATAAAAAATAAAAAAATGTACTGTAAATATGACACTTTAGTGGTCCTTTAAGTTTGGAACAAGTCTATGCTTTATAATAGTTGATACGAACATTAAGCCCGATTCAATTGAGCGATCGTAAGTTACTGGAGCCCATAAGTGAGGCCGCAAGTTAATTTGCTATTCAATTGGCGTCTTTTTGTGGGCAAAAGGTTTACGGGTTACGGCCTTGAAAAGCTTGTGGTTGTTAAACTCGGAACTTACAGCCTCCCGATGTCTTTGATCTTTCCCGTCTGCAAGAGTTACGATGGCTAAAAATTGCAAACCGCTAATCAATTGCTACAATTCCCCAAGCACGCAAATGGTTTTCACACCCGTAAATGGCAAATGTCGGCGAAAATCCTACGAGTGGACCCGCAAGGGGGTTTTAACCAGTGTCCGCAGCACTGTAAATGCAAATAAAATATCAATACTGCACTGTAAATAACGTCGAAAAGACATTAGAATTTAAAAAAAAAGTCTCGAGCTCGGAAAATGGCAAACAAAAATCATATTTTTTTGTGTGTCATTTCGAGGTTATATCAATCTCTGGAATCAATGAGTTAATACATATCAAGCAACCCATACGGACTAGAACAGTATTGGCATTTTTGAGGGTTTGCGACTCCCATCTCATATCGGACCCCCGAACCTAATTGATTGACAGGTAACCTCCATGTTTTACTGCCATAATGATGGTCTCATTTTCTATTGGCTGTTTCGAAATGGGTGGTTACGGCCTTACTTAATTGATCATGTTCCTGGCCTGAACTTATACGCACAAGTGCATGGTTTACGGCTTTGGCGTTCAGCTCGTAATGGGCTTGTTCAATTGAATTGCACCAGAATCTGAGAAACGCAGCACACCCACAGACATACAGCCTGTATCCCGCAAGATGCAGGCTTGCAATTGAATCGGGCATAATGTGCTTTAATTGTGAGAGGTGAAGTATGAAGATTTTTTAGTAAGCCAGCACAGTTGGTAAGTTTCGTCAATACAGATTATGTGTTGTCATTATGCTCTAGGTCACAAACTGCAAATATTGTATATACCAGCTTCTCAAAACTAATTTGACCATGGGTCATTTTTCAACTACAAAATTATGAAAGAACTCAAGGACCCCATATTAGGACCTCATAAGATCCTCTCAGATCTACCAAAATAATATGAACAGACAGATGAAAAGTTAGGTGCCATTATCTTGTCACTGAAATGAGAGCCCTAGCATTCCATGGAAAACAGTTTTGCAGAGACAGTCCCATATTATCATTATGTGGCAGAAGCTACACATACGTTTCCCCAAAACTAGGTACACTAGAATAGGTACATTGGTATTAGGTTCTTGACATGGCACAGAACCAGGAAATTGAAGGCCAGGTTTGGCCATGTAGCAGGTTTGTTAATTTGTTTAGATGTTATGAGTCATATTCACAATTACTCATGGCCAATATTGATTGGCACATACATAAATATGCACAAATTGTATTTAAAAAACACATTATTTTTTATACTTAGCGACAAAACACAGACACTAAGTAATCTTGTGAAATGAGAATAGATCACCATTGCGTGGAGATTATAAATACATTAGGGCCAGTTTCCACTTATGTATCATCACTGCATTGTAAAACATACAATTATAAATAATGAAGTGTTATATTAAGGCATTTATTATATTTTATAAGATTTCATAATACCCGTAGTCCCACAGACCACCTAAAAGAAGCCTATGGATCCCAGCTAGGCATCATCTACATTATACACTTCTGTATAATTTAGGAGCGGAAAGTAAACTTTTAAATCTTGTCAACTTGAAGAACCTGCAAAATCCCCGGCATATATACACCCACACATAAATTTGATTGTATCCAGGCATATTTAACGGACACGTAGAAGAGTTTTCATTAATATTTGTTTGTAACGCATCACTCTTATTAACATGCAAACAGCTAGGGCAAGATTATTTACATCGGTGATGCCGCTATGGATAGATTCCTCGGTGCCTCCTCTATACCGTTTGCCCACTTCACACATACTCCCTCTAACCAATAACTCTGTAAGAGAGGCAATAAATCCTGGCCAGCTATAAAAGGAATGGTTCGTTAAAAACATAGATGACAAGGATCAGTTTCTCTAATTTTTATGGACACCAGAATGTGGGTGATAAATCGTACAAGCAGCGCTGGTCTGGGAGACACCTCTGCACCATTCTGTCTTTGGTATAAGATGTGAAATGGAGCAGTTTGACTGCATGCATATTGCCAATAAGAGAACTATAGAGTAGTTGAGAGTTTACTTGTGTGTTAGTGTCTAGAGATGAATATTTACCCACTCTCCTTGCATTGCTGCCCACCCATATTCACTCACTTGAGTCAGCAAGGCACGTGACCTAATGACAAACCTGGAGTATAATAGCACAATATCTGGGGCAATGTCTTCTTCATTTGCACACAGCAGAAAGAGTCAAATATAGTTTCTGCTTATCAATATATAAAGGTGTACAATTTTAGACAAGAGACATAAGCTTTGAAATAAAGGATCCATTAGAAAGGATGAAGTGTTATCTGTAGCCATAAATTACATATCATGTTACGGCTGGACTCAGTAGCCCAATACCTGTGAATGTGCCAATTAATCAAAACAAATGGATTGGCTCTGCTACTGGAGGCCTTGCCCCTGCAGTGTGAGGATGATTTGTGGCTTTAATGCAGACCGAGTTGTGTATGTGGCCTGAATATATCAGTTAGCAAACGATTCCTGCGTCCTCAGATAAGCACAGATCTGTCACAAGGGATTAAACAAATAATAAAAACAGCACATTAATCAAACAAACACAGGAAGCAAACTGTGCCCTAGCTGGAGTGGTATGCACAGCAAGCTCTTGGATGCTTAAATGAAAACCAAAATAGCAAGAGACAGAAATCCAGCTCATTATTACATATGCACACTCATCCTGTGAGAGCCGAAGCCTGATCAATACATTCTGAAAACTAGCTATTACAACCCATGAAGAATGGACACATTAATCATGGCTGTACAGAGCGGGAGGACACAGCACTAATCCAAATGCCATCTCCATATAACCTTGAGCAAGTCATTTCTGGAGATGTGGCATTAACCTTTTCACAGCCCGAGGAGAAAGCAGCACAATGCCTAGGTAACAGTGATGCAGATATACCATTACTCCAATAGTGTCAAATGCTACGGATCTCTGGGTATGATCTGAAATCTTCTGTAGAGAATTGTCAGGATGATGAAGCAACCTCAACTTAGTGCTTACAACATCCTAGGAAGAAAATGTTAAAAAATGTTAAGGCTTGTGTTTTGTGATATAATTATTACTCTTTATTTGTAACGCGTCAACATAGTCTGTAGCGCTGTACAGGGGATAAGAACAAGGAAAAATACAATATAACAAACTGCAGAAGATAGATAGCCCTATTTTGAGTTCAGAATCTTAGAAATTGCTTTTTCCCCAAAGTTCCCTACAAGATTGGAAACTTACAATCTAAAGGGAATGGAAGAGGCAGAAACCTGGGCAAGAATAAATAGATAAGGAAAGCAAGGGTCAGGAAGGAAGTGGAAGTTTATTTAGATAGGAAGGTGTGCAACGTTAGGTATTTCATTTAGTAGGGAAGGAAAGGGATCTGACAAAGTCATTTGAGGTTAATGGCTCTAGTATGTAATGTGTTATATGTCCCTAGTGGTCATGCAATAATTGCCCCATTTGCTTATGCTGTATATGGCTTAATGCACATTTAGAATATACTTTTAATAGAAGTAGAGCTTTAAAGTACATTACACATATACAAATAAATGGCTGTTTAATATTAGATGGACTAATGTATAGCAAACATAGTACAGGGGTTGATAAATCTATACCAAACAGTCAGCCTGGCAACTGAGGCTCAGATACACTTTATTTAAGAGATTGTAGCCTCTTACAAAATCATGATCATATTCCCCATTGTTTCCTTTAAACCATAAAATCACAATCATGGCAGTTAACTCTATTTATGTTTATTTGTCAACTATTTAAAGTGCTTTGAGTACAAACACTATATATAATTTAAAATACAAGAATTAGCTACAATGTGCCAAGCTAGTATCCACCCATTGATGTTCTTGAGATTCATGAGACATTTTCCTCCAGCAATTGGTATTATCATTAACAGAGCTCCCAAATACACTGTGAAAGCTACATAATGTTCTAATGGAAGAAATAGAAACTCTTGTATTCCTAGATCTGCAGGTTCAGCATTACTAACAATAAGAAAATAAGAAAAGAAAAAGTTATTTGGAGACATCATTAAAAGCCTCTCAAGTGCCTGTAAAATGGATTATAAAAAAAGGAATAGCATTAGTGCAGGTAAACTGCAGAAATAACCCATGGCCTTTAGCCAGGCTGCAAACGCTTTCATGCAGCACCCCTTAAAATGTATATTTTAAGAAGCATGCAACACTGTGTGTGGGTGTATGTATGTATGTATATATATATATATATATATATATATACACACACACACATATACACACATACATACACACACACATATTTACAATGCTGACTCCTTTTAATACATGTATGACAACATTCAGTCATATAGCTAAAATAATACTTTGCATCACGTTAGAAATCCAGCCTGACATACTGCATAACGCATTACTAGTGTTTGCATATATTATTACTTTGATGTTTATAGTCATGGATTTTTTATTTTATTTTGCTACACCTTACCTCATTCTCCCTTTGTTTTACTTTATAGCTACATTGACAATCATTTGGTTTTCCTTTTTAAAATCACACTTAACTGTTCTTTTCTTTAACATTGTAACATGTTTAACAACTAGGGATTGTATTAACAAAACCCTTAATGTGGAATCCCAACAGGAGAAGGATGGCGTTCTGACAAACAGTAAAACACCATTAGAGAATCAAGCTGAATTCCCAAACACATCAAGATGGCACAGCACAACATAATCCAATTTACAACATACCAATGGACTGCTAAATCATTCTAAAGATTTGCATGAAACCTTCATTTCTCACTTGGTAAAATGCTTTGCAGTGGATGGAGATGCAACAGAAGCTTTGCTTAGTAAAGAACACCCAAGAGAGGGGGTGCATGTAAAGGTCCTTGGGATGACAAACATACCAAAGCTAGGTACGCTGAAGCCAGGAAAGGACAGCGGAATAGAATAGCCCAGAGCTCCAACACATTTTATATATATATATATATATATATATATATATATATATATATATATATAGTAAAAAAATAGTACATCTGTGTTCACATTTGAATGTCTAAAGCAAGTTAAAAACCTGCTCAGAATTCCAAGAAAAACAGTTATTACACTGCATTCTGGGTAGTTGAGCAGGGACATGCAAATGTACCCACAAATGCCTCGCTCTTCAATCCATAGCCATTTTCAAACATGGCTTACTTTAAGCGTATGCCCGCTGTAATAAACGGCTTTAATGCAAAGCCAAGGCTGGATTTTATACAAGCTGAGAATCCTATTCGTGTACAGTCGTTTCAAGCTTACTGGCTATCATCAGCATGGAGCGGGTTCTCAGCTTGTGTTGTGGATCATATATATATATATATATATATATATATATATATATATATATATATATATATATAGTACATTTACATTCACATTTGAATGTCTAAAAGAAGTTATAAAACGTGTTTCCTGCTCTGAATTCCAAGAAATACAGTTATTACACTGCATTCTGGGGAGAGGAGTAGGACATGCAAATGTGTGCAAGTCTTATTCTTGTGTTTGTTTCTGCAAGAAAGACCAATGTACTGCCGTTTCGGTTAAGTAGTACTCTCATACATTATCCATACTTACCCCCCCGATTATCCAACCTCTATTTATAGCTTCTTCTTCTTAAATGTTGCATTTCTTTCTTTATATTATATTGTATATAAGTCTAATGAATCTTCTCTATGATGCCCCATGTAGCTGGCTATTAAGATTTATAAAAATGATTTGTATAATATATATTATTATTATTATTACTTTTATTTGTAACGCGCCAACATATTCCGTAGCGCTATACAGAGGAAATGAACAAGGAAAAATATACATTTTAACAAACTGCAAAAAGTGGAGGGCCCTGTTTTGAGCTTAGAATCTTTGTAGAAAGCGCTTTTTCCCAAAGCACTCTACAAGATTGAAAACTCTCTACTTACAATATATATATATATATATATATATATATATATATATATATATATATATATATATATAAATATTATTATTTTTTTTTATTATTATTTTTTAAATACACCTTTCGGCAATAAATCACTTTATTTTCAGTAAACCTTAAAAAGATCTTATTTCACTTATATTAGCCTCTAAAGGTAATAGCGTTAAAATCCAAAGCACACTTTCTGCATTAACTACATTCTTCCTATGCTGAAGCTACTGTGCATAGCCCCTAGATACAGCTTATCTTTATTATGGAATCCATGAATGTATTTATTTTTATTTAAGTCTACAATCTAATTCATAATGGCATGATTCTTATCACACATGCAAATGCTTAAAGATGTGTTTCTTACCTTGGCTGATATCAGTCCTTTATAAAAATGTTTATAGAAATCACAGATAAAAGCAGATTATTGCTCCAGTCTACAATAAGAGTATGATTACTGGTTCTCACAATTTTTTTTTTTCTAAAAAAACACAACTTTACTAATTTCTGTAGGTAAATCTCACTCTTGGTTAACTGATATAAACAAGAGGGTTAGGTGTGTGTGTGTTGTAAAGTGGGTGGAGGGAGCTGCTGCTTTCATTACTGAAGATTGCTTTTAATTAATTTGTTTAGCATTTGCTGGACAATTAACCCAATGTCTACCAGAAGCCAATGAGTTTGCTCAGCTTTGGAAACAATTACTGAATTCACTCTGATTGAAATACAAACATTCAAATCTCTCCAGTTCCTATAATATTACATGCTAGCAACGGGCCTCATATGCAGAACCGCATAAAAGGGCCACAGAATATCTTTAACCCTTTTGTTGTCTTCAAATCATAAAAACAACTCATCCAATCGCCATGAAAACTAAAGATGATCTAAAGTACCACTTAAGTCCCTTAGGTCCTATCCTCTTATGGTAGCGCAACACAAGGCAGCAGGAGTGGCGGTGAGCATCTGCTAAATGGCGCTGCCGATATTCTGGTGCCATATCATAGAATCAAGGCTTAGTAAATGGTGAGGGTTAGGGTGAAGGTTAGTTCAAGGGTTAGGCTAACATTATAAGCTGCAAAATATTGTCAGCGCCATCTAGCTGTTGGAGGCCACACTGCGGCGGCGGACCTGTCTCGACAACATAAAAGGATAGATCCTCCCTTATTTACAATATTCTCTTTTGAAGAACTGCTCTTGAAGATGAGCAAATTATTTTAGAAAGTAAAAAAAAATATGGGCATTTAATATATTGACTATTATATACAGTTATAATGCAGGGGACAAATCTTTCCAGTCAAAAGCTGCTTTACCAGTGACAGCAGCAGTGGGAGAGAGGGGCCGCTAGATGGCGCTATCGATATTTTAGACAAGTTCTAACCTTAGAAGTTACCATAACGCTATGATATTGGCACTGAAGTATCGTCAGTTACATCTAGAGGTAGCTCGCCGCCACTGCTGGCAGACTGGTGACCCAGGTTTAACAGGAAAGGACCAAGGGGATACACCACTTTGTTACTTCTGTTTATCTTCAGTTGGAAGGAGATTTTAAAGGACCACAATGATAAACATTTTCTGTATGTTCTTTTGAATAACTAATCTTGATAATAGACAGGATGCTTTTAAGAAGTAAAACAAATAAACACAAGTATTACATTTTTAACTATTATGCCCTATCTCTCTTCCCCCCTCCCCTCCTTCTTCTCTCTTCCCCCCTCCCCTCCCCTCCTTCTTCTCTCTTCCCCCCTCCCCCCTCCCCTCCCCTCCACTCTTTCCCCCTCCCCCTCCTCTCTTTCCCCCTCCCCCTTCTCTCTTCCCCCCTCCCCCTACTCTCTTTCCCCCTCCCCCTTCTCCCCTCCCCTCCCCCTCTCTTCACCCCTCCCCTCCTCCTTCTCTCTTACCCCTCCCCTCCTCCTTCTCTTTACCCCGCCCCCTTCTCTCTTCCCCTTCTCCCTTCCCCCCTCCTCCTTCTCCCTTCCCCCCTCCTCCTTCTCTCTTCCGCCCTCCCCTCCTCCTTCTCTCTTCCCCCCTCCCCTCCTCCTTCTCTCTTCCCCCCTCCCCTCCTCCTTCTCTCTTCCCCCCTCCCCTCCTCCTTCTCTCTTCCCCCCTCCCCTCCTCCATCTCTCTTCCCCCTCCCCTCCTCTCTTCCCCCCTCCTCCTTCTCTCTTTTCCTCCCTTCCTCCTCTCTTCCCCACTCCCCCCTCCTCTCTTCCTCCCTCCCCTCCTCCTTCTCTCTTCCCCCTCCTCCTCCTCTCTACCCCTCCACTCCTTCTTTTCTCTCCACTCCTTCTATCTTCCCCCTCCCTTTCTTCTTCTCTCTTCCCCCTCCCCTTCTTCTCTCTTCCCTCCTTCTCCCTTCCCCCCCTCCACCCATTCTCTATCCCCCCAATGTTCTTCTCCCTCCCCTGTCTCTCTTCCACCCCTTTTGGCAGATTTTTTTTTCAGTACTGCGCATGTGCGTCTTTGCTATTCTATGCCCAATCCTGTGCCCTCGTATAGTTTCCGTACGTACGGCCATCGTAACACACATACGGAAAACTATATTAGTGATTGTTGTTTAGTGCGCACTTCGGTGTTCCTTTCTATGCTCTTTTCAGCAGTGTTGTTAGAAAATAATGATGTTTGCATTAGACCTAATGAAAGCACTGGCAGATGTGCCGCCATGTTCCCTTTCTGCAGACAGCAGCTTCCTCTCTGCATTCAGTCTCCTCCCACCTAGGAAGTAGATCAATGTAAATTAAAATGGTAGATTCCACAGCAGCATAAATGCATAAAGAAATGTTATACGTTAGAGGCTTTATTGTTTTCTTACAGCCTGATATCAAGTGTAGTTATTCAAAAGAAAATTGTTTACATTTATTACCTCGGTGTCCTTTAAATGATTAAAAGCTTTTCGCTTCTGCAGTGGAAATGTGTCAGTCCTACATGCCAATACTGTCATTAGGTCTAATGAGGATCTCATTAATTTACTAGGACCCATCCTGCTGAGAAGGAAGCTCAAATAAGATAATAGATGCCCAGAGTAAAAAGTAATTAATAATTAAAGAAATTAAAGTATTTATTTTTTTACTCTCTCTATATAAAACGTCTGTATTATAGATGGAACCTGAGACTATTTTAGTCACTATGGAAAGAGTCTGTTTTGTACTTTACAAAAATAGTTTTTTGAGTGTAAGAATTTCTAAATCTCATTCAAACTAACAGGAGATGCACATAGCATAGACTGTAGAGAACATTGGCTGACAGAGGGCAAGCCCCCCAAAACACTTTGGGTCCCTGACTAGAATTGAACCCAGGTCAGAAAGGTGAAAGCACCGAATCCTAACCACTTAACCCCATATGATTCATACAAAGCTCCAAAACATTCTGACAGTATAATTTTAAAGCGTAAAATAAAATACTTTTTAAGATATACAGGAGGTCCCTGGGTTATAGACGACCATAGCTAGCACCCAAGGCTTTTGTATAACTTTGTTTTTAATGATTTATTCGTTTAAATTAAAATAGAGAGCACAATAGTTTCTCTAACTTATTTTTACAGTACCGGAGTATTATTATTACTACAGTATTACACTGTATTATTACTACATGTGAGCCATTATAGTATTGGTGTTATCATTCATCAGGGATCTGAGTTACATACAAATCTGACCTATTATTATTATTATCGTTTATTTGTAACGCGCCAACATATTCCGTAGCGCTGTACAAGGGGAGAGAACAGGGAAAAATACAATATTAACAAGTAAAAAATGGAGGGCCCTGTTTTGAGCTTAGAGTCTTTGTAGAAAGTGCTTTTTTCCCAAAGCACCATGCAAGACTGAAAACCCGCTACTTACAATCTAGAGGACCCAAAGACATTCTCAGGAACGTACCTTGTCTTTAACCCGGGCCCCTACTTCACCATGTACGTGTCTATAAGCTCTCCTTTTTTGGAGTGGATACAATGGATGGTAGCACAAGTAGAAGATCTGGTTTCAATTTCTATCCTTGTCTTCAATCAAGTTTTTTTTACAATACTAGAATGACTATTCCAAGTGTGTGTGTGTTTGCGTTCCTCAGTCGTGTCAAACTCCATGACCTCATGGACCGCAACACACTATGCTGATCCACTTGGTATTCACGGCAGGGATACTGGAGTGGGTTTCCAGTTCCTTCTCCAGTGGGCCACAGCATACAGCTACTGGTATTCTAAGGTGGTGTCCCGTCTAAGTACTGACCAGGCCCATCCCTGCTTTTCTACAGGGTAATGTGAGCTCTTGGTTCCCTGACTGGAATCAAACTCAGGTTGCCCCTTCCAAGTGTACTATCTTTATTTTTAAAGATAAGCACAACTCCCATTTATTTATATTGTGTAAATTATATAGTGCGCCTTTATATATACTTTGAGTTTGCAATTGCCTTTTAAATGCATGATAGAAATGTTTGAACTACATTGACCCTTTTAGTTGATATATAACATTTACAGAATGTGAGTTTTTTCATCAGGTAAGAACAAAAGCAAAGGTGAACCGAACTGCCCTTGTAGGTTAAAGAAACCGTTCCACTTTTACAACTTACCTAACAGTCATGGAGTTGGTGGTAATCATTAATAGAAGGTGTTAAGTTTTCCAGTAACCTTGTGGGATCTGATAAACCAGTGGGCAAAATGTCCTGTAATCAGCATTGTGATGGGTTTATTATAGGAACTCTAAGCTTGTGGTCTGTAAATAGGACAAGAAGAGATGGCACCACATGGTGTAGCAAATCCACAGTTCTTTTTACATTTTGTTTTAAGTTCTAAAGACCCAAAATGTAAAATAATATTTAATGTGTAAATTTCACCTAATAAAAAAATATCCATTAGCCAAATACATTTATTTAAATGTATAATTCTGCTGGGAGCTTCCCAATGTCAATTAATGAGCACTAACACCGGTGTATATGCTTGTGCACATCAGTCAGTGAGTATAAATACAACGGTATGAGTTTTTACAGATTTTTATTTACATTTAAAACAAGATGGCGAATTTCAAGTCCTGGAGGGCTAGAAACAGGTCAGACATTCAGGATATTCTTATTAAATTATTAAAATTATTAACGGGACTCTATGGGCATTTTCTGTTTGTATTAATGTTTTAACTACATTAATTAATATTATCCTCCTAAATCTATATATTTTTTTATTTTTTTTATATTTACTTCACCTACTTCTAAAAAGCCCCTAGAATAACAGGTTCTCACCTCCTGAAGCCTTGTATGTGACAATTACCTTGAGGATAACATTAAGTAACCGAGTGAAAACACTCAAATAAATAAAACAAATACCGTATTGGTCCGAATATAAGCCGCACTCGCATATAAGCCGCACCTGTAAAATTCAAGGGGAAAAAATAGAAAGTAGATAGTACTCAAATATAAGCCGCATCCTTAAAATTGGAGAGAAAAAGACTCTCTCCAAGTGATCAGCCATTGCAAGAAACAGGCTTTCTAATTAGTACTGTAACTTATTTTGCAGGTTACAGGCTTTACAGGATGTTAGAATCACTAAAACCGTAAATCTCTATTCAATTACTACAATGCCACAGTCTCAAGCGCGCAAATCGGCACCCTTAACTCGCAAATGCGCCAATCGGCAGTTATTTTACGTTTGCGAAAAGAAGCCGCACACGTAACGCACAAGCTCGCAAATCGGCAGTGATTTTTTTTCACGGTAGCGCATATTAGCTGCACTCATAACTCGCAAACTCAAAAATCGGAAAAAAGGTGCGGCTTATATTCGGACCAATATGGTAGCTATAATACCTTTAAATCACTGTTTGACTTAACTTTATCCCAACAAAACAATGAACACTGCATGGAAGGAGGCATATAGGACAGTTCCTGTTATCTGCCCATCACTTATCTTTCCTGGGCAGTTTATTGCTTTGCTGAAGCCACAATGACAAGCTTTCCAATAAAAAACAGACAAAGCAATATTTAGTTGCAGCATCAGTTGAGGTTAAAGAATCAGACATTTGACCTCTGATACTCGCTACATCAGCGGTGGGCAAGTCCAGTCCTGTAGAGCCACACACAGACCTGGATTTGAGGAACCCTTACTGTGCACAACCAAGTCAAAAATGATGACTGAAGAAGTGATTGACTCACCTGTGCACAGCAGGGATATCCTCTAATCCAGGCCTGTGTGAGGCTCTCCAGCACCGAACTTGCCCACCCCTGATCTACATCTTTCCTGCACAGGTGGCGGGAAAAAAAAGAAAAACAGCAGACCAACTTCCACGAAGCAGTGGCCTAAGTTTTAATGATTTCCACACTTTAGATTAGACTTTCCTGCAACCCCCTGAAAAAGTGAGACATACTGTTATTCAGGCCTGGCAAAATGTTCATATTTCAATAGGAAAAGTGTACGCAATAGGATGTTGTAACATCACTGGGACACTGGTCATGAGGAGGATTTAGTTTGATTTCCGAAAATAAGTGACTATTTTGGCAACTGAACAAGGAATTATCTCAGCAACCAGAGCTAAAAACAGCCAGCTCTAGTGATGAAAAACGGTTTCACTTCCACCATCCCTTAAATGCCAAACTGCTGAAGCCAATAAGTGGATTCAAAAACCCGAATTACGGAATTGTAATATTTAGCAACATTTCTGTTGTTGGGAATGTGCTCTATAAATGGTATTGCTGACCTCAGTATAGAATTTGTATGAATGTGCAACCTTGGGGATTATTCATGTTTTAACATTATTTAGACTTACCCAATAAAAGGAGAAAGGGAGACGCATAAAGGTTTTAGAATTCACAAAATTATTTGTTTATCAGTCCTTTCTGTTGTCTGCAACCTATGGTTCTAGGACTTGGTGTATGAAGTCAACCTTTTGTTATTTGCTTAATTCCATCTCTGTTCTCTGCAACTCATATCACCCTGCCTTGTGTATAATATAGTATGATTTTGCATACACGATGAACATGCATAGACAAATGTCAACCAATGTTTAATGCAATTTGTGTACTTTCCGGGTTTAAATAGCTGGTTCAGTGTGTAATTCACACAATTACATTTAACACTTAAAAATACTACTATTTTTGTCCAACTATTGCAACTTTTCAAAATATATCTGCCACATTTTTCAATAGATGGAAGAAGCACCAGACTAACTATTTCCAGTGTTTCCACAAAAAGGTCAACTTCTTAAATGTTGTTTACACTGATTTTTAATAATTTAAAGTTTGAAAACTGACCGCTATGGTGGCCCTTCAGTTAAGTTTTCTTGTTTAAAGAACCATTTAAATGTTTTTGGGAAAACACTGGTAGATAATGGTATATTCTTATGAAGAACGTGACTTGATAATGGGCAAAAAAGTTTTTAGAAAGTTTAAAGTTAATTTCATTTTTTTTTACTTTATATTCAATCTTTCCTCTTATGAGTGCTCAAGCAGTGCCAGCAGCCTTTGCAGCAAGGAGCTGCCGAAATACTACACAGTTTGTAATCACTGCTGGGATCATACAATTTCCAAGTTTAAACCATTACCCTTACCCTAACCCCCTTACCCTAAAGCTATGACATTAGCAGCAAAATCTTGGCAGCAACATCTAGCTGATGATCCCCACCACTGCTGCCACCTGTGTTGGCGGTGTGCTGGAGTACTCATAACAGGAAAGGACAGAATACCATCTCTCTTAAGATCTGTTGAGTAATGCCATTCTAGATGGTATACTTCACAAAAAAAGTAAATAAAAGAGCAATCTCCAGTAGGACTAAACTATTCCCTCAGGCTGCAGGCAGACTAGCAATCCAAGATACGAATTCACAATTAGAATCAATGTGAAAAGTCACTATGACCTCTTTATATACAAGTAGAAGCTTCACATTCCACACATTGCACCTCTTTGGTACATTGTTCCTTTATGGTGAAGATGAGACAGCAGACATTAGACGCCGTCCCCCCCCCAGGATGGGACTAGGAGACAAGTAGGGGTGTAGCAAGGAGGAAATAGAGTTGCTTAGTGGGTAGAACCACGTGAATAAGGTTCTTAGAGACTGTCTGCACGCAAAGAGTAGATACCACATATGAGAGCTTCTGAAGGAGTCACGGAGGAAGTGTATATAGATGATGTGACTATAAAATAAGCTTTATGTTATACAGCACTAGGGCACAATATGATGTCTTTACAGAAATAGTGCGCTAAGGCCTTCCTATAGAAATGGCCAAAGCTGTGTGTGTGGATACCACCGTTGTAAAAAGTATGAATTAATAACAAGTTGTATAAAGTAATTTTAAAAAACTATCATGGATATAAAATCATACATTTATTAAAAGGGACAGTGTCTGCCATATACTTTTAAAATGCAAACAGTATAGCATAATAAATGCAAACCACTACTTTTTTTTTTTATTCTCAGTTTCACACTTGTAGCATTTAAGCAGTGTGTGTGATAGAATTAGAGAAAACACCACCAACTGTGGTTTTAGGCTATCCTTTTAATGTAAGTTTTCTAAACTTTAGTACCCACATCCATGTCCCTTTAGTAACCAGCAGAACATGGACAGATTGGTTTATGTAATTGGTTCTTCCCAGCTGTCACATTCTATGTAACATCTATATATCACATGCTCATTTATCTGCTCTCCTCTATTAATGTAATATGTTTCTCAGCAGGATGTAAACTTTACCCTACTTCTGCTAGAAATAAATGCTTCATCCCTTTGGCTGTGAAAGCGTTAAGAAAATAAACCACTGATCCAAGAAGTATAACATGTATTTAACCACTTGCAGGGACTTTTAGTGGCTGCAGCTTAAACACACACACAAAAGTTTCAGAAATCCCATGATTAAGTTTGTAGATGTGGTCTCCATTAAACTGTCTCTTGTGGGTAGCCAAGAACAGGAAACCCAAAATACACACACACTGCAAATAAGAAAAGCAACACTTCCTCTCCCTTAGGCTCTGTCTTGAGAGCTGATAACCGCTCTGCGTTATTCACAGCTTAGGATTTGCACCTAGAAGCCTTCTTGTGAAACTGACTGCATTGTGAGATCACAGTCAGCCTAACACAATCCACGCGCACCACACTTACTGGGCCACAAGCTGCAGCGTATATGTCAGGCACACATTTGCCTCTTGGGCCTAGATTCTTAACCACAACAGCATGACAAGCACATGCTTGTGTAATGATACTAAAATGAGCTTGTTGTGTTTATTGCAGTAGAGAGTTTTAGTCATGATCTCACTGATCATAACATAATGTTAATCAGGAAAATAATTTAGCTTGGGTGTTAGTTTACAAAATCCTCAGAGTATATGTTTTACTTTAGTACACTTCATCCTCTATTTTTGAAATTATTTTTATGTAAAAAAAAAAAAAGAATTACAGTTAATGACAACAAACCATTTATCAGACATGCAAACATTATTACCAATCATTCCCACTCAGATGAGACCCAGTAGGTTAAAGCAGCTGTCTGTGAGTAGTGTAGATTTGCTGGCTAGTGCATGCTCCCCTAAACATACTGTACCCTTCTGGTTTGCAGTGGTGACCCTGCATGCTAGGCATGTAACATAGGTGTATGATATCACTCAGACTTTGCAATTATCTCCCACAATTACTGTATGACACATTCTTGTCTCACAAATCATTCCTTATCATTTCCTCTACCCATCATAATTCACTGCTTTCTCTGTCTTGATTTTTGTTTCCTATGCATCCAATCAAAAGCATGACTTGGCTGCCCTACAGGTGAATATATATTGCTCACTACACCTTCTGTGATCCAATTCTTCCAGTTTTCACAGTCCCTTCACCACCTTATGGGCTTCATGCAAGATTTGTCCCACAGCCTACAAGGCATGTGCTCTGCTAAAATACCCTTTGTTAGTGTACATACTATATTTATAAGAACACTGTCACCCCAACAAGAAGCTGGTTTCATTCTGGAGATATTCATCACAGTGTGTGGGAGGGTATCCAACTGCATGTTAATAGTGGGAGACGTTGTGTTTCCAACACTGCAATACTAAACAGCAAAGCAAATTAGCCAATTAGTATTGAGTAGTCACTCATTTGTATGATAATTCAGCAAAACCAACACTGAATGACTTTGGAGCGACTCAAAATAAACATCTACCACTATGACCTCAGCAAAAAAAAACTTCCCTCTTTATTATTGTATCCTCCCTTGAAAAACTCCACTTCCCCACACATACACAAGATTTTAGGCCTTTAGCTGTAGGCCCTTAAAGTATAAAGCCACTTGGAGATGCTTACTGTGTGTGAGCGTGGTAATTGTATAGGGTAAGACATGGCGTGGGGAGGATAGCGGGCCTCTCCTGCCCTCCGGCTTGGTGTGGCTGGTTGGGTAGATCCAGACATCCTCAAAGTGCTGCTAGGTGTGCTCTACTTTCTTTGCAATGATGGGAAACCAGGATGGGTCCTGAGAGGATTCAACCTCTACTCACATCACTGGTGGCCTGCAAGAAAAACAAGACATTTAATGATATGAAGCATTAAAATGAAAAGCAATGCATTATTAAGCATATATCTAAAGTCTCTTGCAACATTTTATGTATATCAATCTAATCCAGGAAAAACACATGGGTGATCACTGGATACAAAAGAAATACAACACAAAAAAGAGTTGGCTAACAGAACAAAAGCTGTCTTTAAAACAAGCCAAAAGCTCATTAAAAAATCCTCAGGTCAGGCACATTCAGATAAATATGCCAATACAAACATACAAATACAAGAGCTGAAAGCTATCTGATACCATATATTAACCAGTTTCCTTGTCCATTACTAGAAAGCCAAGACAATCTGTCTTTTAATGCCATGTTTAGCAAACTGAGGCCTAAATCAGATTCCATTGCTTTCGACATCGAACAAACAGGGTAATTACAAAAATGTTTCAGAATACAGTCTTACTTTTTCCAGATTTTTACCAAAATATAGTAGAGACATTTTTCTAAGATCTAATCCACAGGAAACCAGCATATAAGGATGTTGCTGCTGGAGATCACAGGATGACGCCGTCATTTGGAATGATGTATCTCTGTCCAAGAAGAAATATTTGCAAATCCTGCACCTTAGTTTCCCAAGGACTAGAACAGAGAATCACTGTGATGGATAAGAAGTACGCAACTCTTAGTCTGTCTAGTCAAGATATGTCCTGCCTACTGTAAAACTGCAAATGCAAATATTTGATAGATGACCTTCATTTAACGACATCATTTTGTCGTGAATAGTTTTACAATAACAGTATTTACAACAGGAAATACATAACTACACATATAACAATCAATGCACCCTAACATTTACTTGGCAGCATGGAGATGCTGTATGAAAAGCTGAGACGTGTAATGGCATACTTTGGTTTATAGATAAGTTGGTGCCACTGCATGAAAAATAGACAGAGCGCTTATGCACTTTCCAAACAGAGTATCTGTCTTGCTATGAATGCAGTGTATATGTACATACCCACCATACTGTAAGTTGCCAAGAGTGAAGGCGGCACAATCTCACGCTTTCGACTCTCTGTGTAATGTAGTCTAAGCAGCTTGTGAGGATTTCCCCTGTGCTCTACAAACATGAGGAAGTCTTGTTAACGCTCCACCTTATCTGTGCAACCTTTACTCCAGTTCTTTATACTACAGTGAGCCAACTGTGCAAGTGATCAGGTTCCCTTGGTCATACTCCAGCACTGTACCCGTCTCGCTGCAGCCTCTGTGTAAGGGCAGTGTACAGATGTGCCCTGCGAGATGGTAACTGAGGCAGCAGTTGGCGTGTGAAGCGTTGGGGGGAAGGGGGAAGGGGAAGTTCTCTCCTTGAACCGCAGATCAGAAGATTGTGATAAACTGCTCTGTTATCTGTGTCTGACAGACACAGGCGGGCAATTTAATAAAGATTGGCTTGTTTTTGTTGCTTTTCCCCCTCTCTATTGCCATTCATTTTGTTCTCTATGTTATTATTCAGGGACTAGAAGTTGCTAATTAACTGGCTGGGAGAGCTCATGCAAATTTCCTCTGCTGCAAAATAACAGGGGAAAAAGTACATCTGATGCCTGTAGTGCATTCCAGCCGTTAGACAACATCATCTGTCTTGTTTGACAAGTGAAATTAAGTCCAATCCTCCTTTGGAACCTTGCCACGGCATATCCAGAATCTGGCCATGGAAGAGTTAACACCTGAATCTCTGTGTGCTGTTGATTTAATCAGACCTGTACAGCTCTATATTTAGCACAGTTTACTACTGGGGGTGGAAGTGCGCTTCAGAAGAAAGCAGATCAATAACTATGGCCTTGTTTTAAAGTAGGAGAGGGGTGAGGGGTGTATGGTTGTTCTTTTCAGATATGCATCTGACACTTCCCCTTTCTGTGCTAATAATTCACATGCCACAATACCAAACCGAGATAAAATCCCTGCGGACATCTGTTGACGGTTAATTGTTTAAAAGTGCTGACTTGGCATTATAATGTTGCAATAGAACAAAATGTGATCACAGCCTGTGAAATTTTACAGATACTCATTAACACATTCTCTGCCCATGGGCTCTGATGCACATAATGAGACCGAGCATGGAGCCCCCTCTCTACTTGTAGATTAGAAGACGCCGGGACAAATGTACTAAATGGTAAAGTCTTCTAGAGCTTTTCCATCCCTATATTATCCTATTGGCCAAGGTTTTCTGAACTGTACACTGGGTCCTGAGGAGGGATTTAGGATTTTTGGAAGACCATTTTGTGAGTTTTATGGGAGCCATGTTCAAGCTTGGGTTCCTATCAAGATTTTGAGCCCAAGTAAGGCTTTCTTGGATGATTTTGTTCGAGAAAGACTGCTGTAGACTTCACCCACTAGTAATAACCAACAGACTACAGATGCACCTGTCCCACTTGGCACACAAATCATAGTAAAGATACTACTACTCCTATGCTATTAGATCTCGCTTGGATGTTCCTCAGACAAAAGATTCCAGTTTATATAATCAATAAGACTGTCTTATTCACACTCTTACTATTCTATATATTTTTCTGTAATCTAATTAGAATAATATAATTATCTAAGAATGTTTTAATTAAGCAATGAGTAAACGAAGTAAAAGCAAAAAATGTAATGTAATTCAATAACTAATCTGTTTAACTCTTATATAAGTATGCATGTTCCCTCTGGAATTTAACTACACCTACATCTGTTAAGCTCCAATTCACTGTTATTGAGGAATGTTGCAAAGCAACAAAATGTAATTCTCAGAAATGACGTAATAAATATTAGCATAAATCCGTGATATCATTTCCTTAGCCATGGAGTATTTCCTGTGAAATATTTAAATATTTCTAGTAACTTCTAGAGCTCGGTTCACTGCTATAAGCAAAGCAAAGAGCAAACTAAAATGAAAGACAAGCAATAACAAATAAATCATCTATTATAGAAATTACATAATACCTAACCGTGAAATACCGTACAATAAAACACCACCATAGTGGGGGTGCCATTGATAAACTCGAGATACTCGCTCTCACTCTTTTATATTAAAAAATACACATACATATTCAATTAAGCTCTCATTAATTGTCCAGAATACCATACAATTAAACTGTAACATTTAACTATATATCCATGGATCCCGATGTAGTTATGCAATAAATTAGAGCAGGTTGTATGATTTATAGAGTACATTAGACTGGCCTTGTGAGTGTTTCTATTCTCAAATTTCTGACTGGCTTATATATAAATGTGTTGTTTGTGTGTTCATGAGTGCATATGTACACAATGAATACCCTTTGTTATCTTGGGCTTCTGATTTCTACAATTATATTACCCAGTGTAGAAACTCCTGACCTCTGAATTATATTTTCTGTTGATTGCTCCATGCAGTTTCTTGCTGTAAATGTTATTTTCAACAATTACTTTGAAATTAACTAAAAGTGAGATTACCTTTAAAGTTATTTCCTTTTGGCTTTCACCTCAAAAATAACAATCGTCAGACACAGTGGAAATGTTTTCCCAGTATGAAAATATCACCTCTGGAAACCAATTTCCAGATCAGCAGTTAGTTGCAGGATCCTCTTCTACCATGGGATAGAGTTAAAGAACCACACAACTTCACTTATTTGTGATGTATGCAACAAACTAATAACATTAACAGCTGCATAAACAATTAATACAAAACACATTTTTGAAGAAAATCGGAATTTCGAAGATGCTGTTACATCACTTCCTGAGAGCTGGATCATGAAGGTGTGTTTTTTTATCATTAATTGGAGGGAACAGGAAGAAGTCAAACAGCTTTGTTAGATAACTGGATCTGACTGAAGCGGTACCACATTTCTTCCTCCTTACAAGCCCAGAAGCAGGTTGTTTATATTGGTCCAGGCTCAGCATTGTCTTGTTCTAACAAAAAAACAGGCTCAATAGTGTGTCCCTGCTTAATTTGTCCAATACACATGATCAAGCTGCAAAATCAGTTGGCATAGTCGGGGCTTTGCCCAATAATATGAGGCATCCTGTGATGTACTTTCTCCCAAAGGGGCTTTTGCGTCATTCTTGAAGCTTTACCCAGATACGTTTTACATGTGGCCATGCAAAGGGAGACATCAGCACCATCACAAAACTTCCTAGTGAGAGTGGTGAATTATACATTTGATACTACTACTCCTGGACTATATTTAAGCTGTGGCAGTGGATCTAGAAATGTCTGGCACTTTTCAAGCATTTGAAATACAAATGTCTATATGTCCATTGGTGCAGATGTGATTTGAAGCTCTATGCAGTATGACTTGAAGAGACCGAAATGAGTTGTGCCAAACAGGTCGAAAGTGGCACAAGAAATGTAACATACCTAAAATTATTTTAAACTTGTTTTCCTCCAATGACATATTAACTTTGCATGAAAATGTCCCGAAACCCATAATCTCACTGCTGATACGTACAGTGGTTTCTCTCATGGCTGTCATATGTACTGTAAAGATCTAAAAGATAGATTAGCAATGCCATTAGATATTTTCTCACATCACCACAACTATTATTGAATTATCACTGCAGCCCCCACCGTATAGCTTGGCAAGCAGTTTCCGGTGGCTATGTGCTCACCTTTCTTTCTCCTTGCCTCTGACTTGCGCTCTCTGCCAACCACTGGGACTGAAAGCTTTCCATGGCAAGGTGCCAGTGCTAGCAGGGTATGCTATTCTTAATCTTCACCTCACTCACTCCTTCCTCTTTTCAGATCTCTACATGCCTGCAAACCTCAAGAGAGAGACAGAAACCTTCACACGCAGGCTTTTGAAAGCAAAAACCAACGCACAAACTGTCTGCAAGGTATCATAACACATGACAACAGATCAGAACTGCTAGGCTCAGCTTATATTGCCATTCGCTAACTAATTTAAAGCCTTAGATTATATCTGGACTTCCTTCCTTTCACTTTAAATTAACACTATATTTATTCAGTGTAATAACTTCCAGTACAAAAGCCACCTTTAGCTGGAGACCTATCCATGCATATACCACTGATTCTTTAATGTAATACTTCTTACACTAGAGCTTCAGAGTTTCACTATGACCTTCAATCACTAAAGGATAAACTAGCAATGAGTTTGTTATTATTCTTATCAAACTAAATAATTGCTTCTCAAACTTCTTTTTAACCAGGAAAACTGCTGAGGCTCTTGATGGACAACTTGACATGTGCTGAGGGTCATGGCAAACCACTTAATATTATATGCCGATTTTTCATTTATTATTACGCTCAATGATAGTTTTTCACCTTCCAGTCCCCAGGGAACCACAGACAGGTCATGATTTAGGGATAACCCGATATGAAAGAAGGCAAGCTGATTATAAGACTGTAGAAAAATTATTTACTTTATTAACAGTGCAACTCCTAAATCTTGGCCAATCTGGAGTTTCATAAGGACTGATGTGGGAACCACTACTATGTAATTAATATATATAAAATTTTCCTTTTTTTTAATTAATTTTATTAATTTTGCTTCATACTTCTTTGTAAGCTAAGTAGCTCTGTGTACCTGAAGGGCCACTGGTGATGAACGCGCCACAGTTTAGGAACGTCTGCACTAAACTACGGTATATACTCAACTGATTTGACGACTGCTAGTTACCATCATGTCTCAATCTTAATTTTTTTATGGTGTTATGTATATATGTATGTTAAACAGATGTGAATATTTCAAAATGATAACAAACAAGAATTATAAAAGATGATATTACAATGTAAATCTCACATACAAAACATCCCACTGTGCACGCTATTAAGTCCATTCTAAGTTGTTTGTCTTCAATATCCAGCTGAATCGAGGCCAAAGTCCTACAGCGCTTCTCTTTTATCAAATATCCTTTACTCTATTTTTCATTCTTATTTTCTCCTTATTTGATCCTGACACAAAAAAACAGAATGATATATGAACAGGATATTTCAGTTCTATTGTGTAGTGTCACAAAGCACAACAGCAACAGGCACATATTATAAGGCTTCTATGACACTTCTCTATAGAATACATTACACATTGTGGACACATGATATGCTCATACAAGGGGAGAATACACAGCTATACAGAGTTGTGAGGGTCAGCAATACAGAAAAAAAAGAAATAAAGATGCATTTTGTAATAGCTTAAAAATGGTAGGAAAATAATTCATAGACAGGTGCTTCATATAATGAAAAGTTTAAGGTAAGCGTAAGAACTCTGTAGGAACTTGCCATAGAGGAGTACCATTAGAAATTTAGAAATGTAATAAGAATGAGTAATGACATGGTGACTTCTAAGTGAGACTATTGTGCAAACTAAGGGATACAGGAATTGCAGTAAATATCTGCTCATGGATTGAGAGCTGGCTAAAAGAAAGGAAGCAAAGGGTTGTTGTAAATGGAACATACTCGGATTGGACTAATTTGTTAAGTGGGGTTCCTCACGGTTCAGTGTTAGGTCCTTTCCTTTTTAACATATTTATTAATGACTTAGAGGTGGGACTGGAAAGTAGTGTCTCCATTTTTGCTGTTGACACGAAGTTGTGCAAGGTAATTCAATCAGATAATGATGTACTTTCCCTCCAAAGGGATTTACAAAAAATAGAGGAAAGGGCATCTAAATGGCAGATGAGATTTAATACAAATAAATGTAAGGTTATGTATCTTGGAAGGAAAAATAGCCATGCAATTTATAATCTTAATGGAGCAAATCTATGGATGTCAGATATTGAAAGGGATTTAGTAGTGTCATGGCTCACTTGGCTGTCATCTGGAACTTGGACAGATGTCTGTCACAGGCTGTTGACACAAGAGACGATACCTGGGGGTTTGGGGCTCCCAGACCCCCTGTTATACGGTTATACTGTTATATTATTATGATTCTTGTCTACGGAAATGAGCAGGGTTCCCATCACCATCAATAAAAGTCATCATAATGCATGAGATGGATTGATGTGGAAACCCTGCCCCAATCCCATATACTATGAGGACATTAGGTGGTTTTATGTGGGGTGTGCTTTTACGCTTGTACTTAAATAGACTGACAGTGTGTGGAATATATACACATATGTATATGATAGTATGGGGTAGTCATTCTGGATACATTGCCACATACATCTTGCAATAGGAGAAGGACCCCAGCTGGCCACCAAGGCTAATCCTTTAAGTACACATACTTAAGTCAGGAACAATAGGGTCCCAACAGACACAAGGGAACCATCTCTCCAGGGGGGCCTCTCTAGGGTCTCCCTAACCCAGATCCAGGGGCCTGGGCCAGAGCAAAGAGATGTGTCTCTCTTGACTGCCAGGGCCCAAATGACTCTGTTAGCCACACCTAGGGGGCGGACCTGGGAGGAGCCTCATGTTTCCCACGGTTTGACACTCTGTGATTGGCCAGAGGTCATTTGGGGCTGGCTTAGGGTAGCCACTCCCCCTATCCTTGTGTGATGTGCTTAAATATGCTGTTCTGAAATAAAATGTTGTTCTTAATTCCATTATAACTTTGAGTACAGATGCATTATTGACCCAGGGGCATATGCTGGTAGAGGAGATCGTTCTGACTCCCTTCCAGATTTCCCAGGCACGCTACCAATGAGCTGGGACTTATGCTCTTGCATCCGCAAGGACTGTCCATTGGTCTGAGTCACCCAAATCTTAGGTCTAAAACCTACTGGGAATAAGAGTACTAGGATACTCTAGATCGCATCATCATAGTAGGTTGTGACAGGTAGTACTTGTGGACAACCACCTAGGTAACAGTGCTCAATGCCAAGCAGCAGCTGCACAGGCAAATACAATATTAGCATGTATTAAGAAGGATATAAAAGACAGGGAAGCAAAAAATAATTCTGCCACTATACAAATCCCCATTACGCCCTCATTTGGAATATGGAGTACAATTTTGGGCACCACTTCATAAAAAGGACATTTTAGAGCTGGAAAAGGTACAGAGAATGGCAACAAAACTAATAAGGGGAATGGAGGGGCTAAGTTATGAAGAAAGCCTAACCAAATTAAACTTATTTTCTCTAAGAGGGGATATGATTACCCTATATAAATACATCTAGGGTCAATATAAAGATTTGTCAAGTGAGCTTTAGTGCCAAGAGGTTTTCAACTGACAAGAGGACATCCCTTGAGGTTAGATGTAAAAAGATTCCACCTTAAAAAAAGAAAGGGGTTCTTCACTGTAAGGGTGGTTAATCTGTGGAATTATCTACCAAAGGAGGTGGTGACAGCGGATTTGATAGATAACTATAAAAGGGGTCTGGATTTATTTCTAATTAAAAAGGGAATTCAGGATTATCCTGGATAATTAGAGAGAGTATTGATCCAGGGAGGAATCCGATCACCAGTATCTGGGGTCAGGAAGGAATTCTTTTTTTTTTTCCTTTGAGACAATTGGCAAAGTTTCACTTTTTTTTTTTTTTTTTTTCTGTTTCCCTTCCTCTGGATCATTTAAAAACTAATCTGCATATTGCATATCAGAGGAGATCTTAAAAAGGTTGAACTTGATGGACTGAAATACTTTTTTCAACCTCAATTACTATGTAACTGTGTAACTATGTACTGGAATCCATCTATCCTACAGCCACATGTTCCTCTACGTACATAAGTAGATAATGTCACACGTATATAAGATTCTACTAGGAGAGGAATCTGTAACGCAATGATCTAGACTGCACATCATATGGCTAACTTGTCTGTCTAATATCAAGAAGACCTGGTTAAAATAGCATTGAAATACAACACACTGAACCTAGATGGTCAACATAATACAGCTGTGAATGTCAATATATGTCAGTCTATATCATTCCTTCTGTGAACTCCACATTTTAGAATATATATGCAGATATGAATGCCAACTTCTTGATGAAATAAAAGGCTCAACATGCAGGGACCATGCCTGTGTACACATCTTACTGCTGCCCCTTACAAAATACAATATATGCCATTGTCAAGTTAATTCATATGTGCACTTTAGTGATTTCATAAGGGATCACTAAATAATATTTAGGTAGGACTTAATAAGGAAACAGACATTTATAAAACTTCTACTGTGCATTTAAACAATTACTTACTATTTTTCAATGATTGCTCAGGCTAATTAAGCTTGGGATCTCTCTACCCTCTGAATGAAGTATTGTGCCCAGAGTGGAGTCACCGGGGGAAGAATCAAATTGTAAAGCACTCTTTGTACATGGTCAGATACTACTAATGTGTATTTCAAACACACTTTCTAGTCACCCCCACTATCATACTGCAGTTGTGGTGAGCCAATTTAGTTAGTTCTCCACCCTGTGTGAATCCACCTTAGACACAATACTTCATTCAGGTGGTGGAGAGATCTGGAGCTTATATAGCATGAGGATATGATAAAAAATAAATAGTAATATATTGTTTAAATGAACAGTAAAACACGCAGGACTTAGCCAACAAACACTTGGTAAACACAGGATCGCCTTATGCTCCAAGCACTTGACAAACGCAGGACTTAGAAAAACATTTTTCCCATTTTAAACATTAACTCATTTATTTGAGTTTAATTTCAATAAAGGCCTACAGTGGCCCTTTAACAAAACAGATTACGTTTGCAGAATTCTTATGAAAGATAGAAGATCCTGTACAGGGCATCATGTGATATATTCCATCATTAGGCATTTCCAAGCCATGGACGGGGAATATTATACTGAACACAGAGTGAATTGATAGGACCCCTGGAGCACTGTTGTACTGTGTAATTGCCCTGTTAGCACTAGCCTCAACTTTTATGTTCATCGATATTAATTAACACAGCACAACTATCAGAGTTCTGCTTGACTTTTTATATGCAATTAAAACTAAAGGCTTTTTAATAGATATCTGACATCCACAACCACTGCTGCCATAAATAATAAAGAGAATTTGAATTGGGCATTAAAAATTAAATGGAATTTTTCAAAAAACTTGTTCAAAACAGGAAAAGGGCAGAACATCTTATTCTAGTCCTAAACAAAGCATATTTTTTTAAATTGTTCCCATAAACATATCTGATTGACTTCAAGAGTTTCACAAGAAAGAAATAGGAATTGTTCTTTTTCATTTTTTTCCCCGAGAGGAAACTAATATATTAAATCACTTTTTGTTTGTTAAATATTTTTTTAGTCAACTTGCTTCTATCCCTAATAGCCTGTCTCCCATTATACCCCTATACAAAGCATCAAAACTCAAAATGTATTTGATTACTAGTTTAGCTGTATTGTTTACTTCTGTATTATACAGAATACTCTTTCCATGTTTGTTATTGCGTTATTATTATCAGCGTTTCTGTTTTTAGTGCTACACAATGGGATACAATGAAAACATGAGTGAAGACAAACAATTAATTTGGGGGCGCTGTCCAATGGATCCCATTTTCAGAAGATACAAGATTATACCACATTATACATCCCAACAACCCCTTTCTACAAATGGCTGTACCATATGAGGTTACTGTGAGATTTCTTAAAGGCCAGTGTAAGTGCTTTCAAGTTAAATCGATTTTTTAAATTCACCTTTAGTTAACATTAACAAATACATGTGCAAACAGCAGTAAAGAAAGTCTTTAGCAAGAAAATGGTTCTTCTCAATTACACACCTCACTGCCTCTGTTCTTATCCTGGATACTTTTGACCTGATTACATCACAGATTCCATTAATTAGGCATGTCAGAGTATCTGGAGCATGCTCATTTTGGAGCATCTACAGAGTATGAGAATTAATGTAAGGTGGACATTTAGACAAGGAGGGAGGAGTGCAGCAGCAGCCATGATGGATGTGCACTGTGTTTAAATGATATTGTGTTGCTAAAGCCTTTATTCACGGATGTTTATACAGTGCCTTGCAAAAGTATTCACCCCTTTGGCATTTTTCGTGTTTTGTTACCTCACAACCTGGAATTAACATGGATTGTTTGAGGATTTTCATCATTTAATTTACAGAACATGTCCACAAGTTTGAAGATTTTTTTTTTTTTTTTAATGTGACGCAAACAACAGTTAGGACAAAATAACAGAAAAAGTCAATATGCATAACTATTTACCCCCCTAACTATTTACCCCCCATAATACTTTGTAGAGCCACCTTTTGCGGCAATCACAGCTCCAAGTCGCTTTGGATAAGTCTCTATGAGCTTGCCACATCTTACCACTGGGATTTTAACACACACAGAGTGGTACAGGTTTTGCTCAAGAATATCCCTGTATTTAGCACCATCCATCTTTCCCTCAACTCTGACCAGTTTCCCAGTCCCAGCTGCTGAAAAACATCCCCACAGCATGATGATGCCACCACCATGTCTCACTGGGGATGGTATTCTTTGGGTATGTGATGTGTTGGGTTTGCGCCAGACATAGCGTTTTCCTTGATTGATGAAAAGTTCAATTTTATTCTCATCAGACCAGAGCACCTTCCTCCATACATTTTGGGAGTCTCCCACATGCCTTTTTGCCAACTCAAAATGTGGCATTTTGTTTTTTGCTAAAAGTAATGGCCATAAAGCCCAACTCTATGGAGCTTACGGCTTATTGTCGTCCTATGTACAGATAGTCCAGTCTCTGCTGTGGAACTCTGCAGCTCCTCCAGGATTACCTTAGGTCTCTGTGCTGCCTCTCTGATTAATGCCCTCCTTGCCCGGTCCATGATTTTAATGGGTGGCCGTATCTTGGCAGGGTTGTTGTGCCATGTCCTTTCTATTTGGTTAAGATAGATTTGATGGTGCTCCTGGGGATCAAATATTTGGATATTTTTTTATACCCCAACACTGACTTGTACTTCTCCACAACATTGTCCCTTACTTGTTTGGAGAGTTCCTTGGTCTTCATGGCAGTGTTTGGTTAGTGGCGCCTCTTGCTTAGGTGTTGCAGCCTCTGGGCTAGGCATTTAAAAAAAGGTGTGTATATGTAATGGCAGATCATGTGACACTTCGATTGCACACAGGTGGACATCATTTCACTAATTATGTGACTTCTGAAGGTAATTGATTGCACCAGAGCTTTTTATAGGCTTCATAACAAAGGGGGTGAATACATAGGCACATGCCAATTTTCTGTTTTCTATTTCTAAAAAATAGTTTCATGTATATATTTTTCTCATTTCACTTTACCAACTTAGACTATTGTGTTCTGATCCATCACATAAAATTCAGATTAACAAAGCATTGAACTTAAGGCTGTAATGTAACAAAATAGGTAAAAAGTCAAGGGGGGTGAATACTTTTGCAAGGCACTGTACATGTATTTTTAATGTTAATTAGTGGTGAACTATAAAATAGAGTTAACCTGAAAAGTCTACACTTGACCTTTAACCTGTCTCACTGATTTTAATGTAAGTGTCTGTTTGAATCATAAATAAGAATATTCATATAATACTAGGATGTATCTTTTTTTTCTCTCCTTGACGTAGTCCTTATACAACTAATAGACCGCTGGATTGAGGTCCCCAAGTGCTTGCGTGAAAAGGGGAGCATTGGAGGTCTAGCACAGGTGATTAAAGTTTAACTACTTTCAAAAGCAGAGTTACATTTAAGATATATATCAAAATGCACTATGATAAATTATATTTTTACTATATTTCTGAGATTTTGAATGTTACTTTGTGCTTGATAATTATTGTAAGATTGTGACAAACATATAGTGATCACTAGATAGACCTACAAGTTTAACTTCTTTCATATTCCTTTTACTATAGTATTTTAGAATTTATATATAATGACATAAATTACAACCACTTGTTATGGTATTTCATTAAACAGCACGTGTTTGTCATAAATTGAATAATAACTGTACATGATAGTTCAGAAGCGGATGGCCTTGTCCCTGTCTGCTTATAATATAGAAATACAAGGGGACTGTTAATAAATATAATTATTGAATATAGCCAAATAACTCTTAAAACATATTTAGAAGACTGAAGTAAAATATTTTTAGGAGCATGGAAAATGTCAGAAAGTTAGTATATGTGTTTGTACCATTTTTTGCAATACCTTGCATACCCAGAATTATTTACGTAGCTCATTGACTGTAAGAAGTGTTTTGGGATTCTTAGAGGATTTATAGTATAAACTCCTTGCTGATTCATAAGGCACAGCCATCAGTTCCCTGCATGGTACAGTAAATACTGCCAAGCACTTCACATAAATGCACACGTCAGATACCCTGGCGTTCAAAAGCCATCTCAGTACTTACACAAAGAGAACATTATGTTACACCAGCAACCTCACAATCCATCTTGAAAATCCAGCAGCACAGTAAATTAATGGGATCTGGCTGCAAGTGTATACAGCTTTTAAAAATACGATTATCCCAAGACTCCAAATGGTTACTAGATTCAAGATTAACACTATGCAGAAGAGCTTATACTTAAATTTGTGATTAACACTGTTTTTTTTCTGTCAAGAAAGCACATAATTCCCAGATTATACCAAGGGATTTAGCAATCCTGACATTAGTGTATCACAATTTCCTTTTATGCTTATTTCTCCAGGGCCATTTGCCACAAATATTTTTATTGGGCTAGTACGCACTTTTCAAGTTAGATCTATTTTTTGTTCACTATATACAGCAGCAAAGAAAAGGCTCTAGCCACAAAATATAATTTCAAAACACAGCTCTCCTAGATAATAGCCAGTTTTGTTCTACTGTCCCACCTCCCTCCTGGTCCTGGCCCTAGTGCCCAGAAGACAGAGACTATAATCATAGATAGTATTATTAATGCAGGTCAGATTAACTGGAGAAATGAGGGTTATATGATTGTAGCCACAGCCACCTTATCCTACAGTACACACAGTGCATATCTGCAGAAGGATGGAGGTGGAGGAGTGCAGCACCAGTGACTTGTGTGTATATTTATTTTTAATGTTAATTAATGTTGAATCAACAAACATATTTAATTGTTAAAAGCTATTACATTTGCCCTTTTAATTGTATTTTGTGACTCTCTTCAAACAGATAAGACATAACTGCTACAAGAGACATACAGAGAAGACATCCACTGATATCTTGTCTGACGGGAGAAGCAGTTGCGTTTCCTATCTGGCAATGGGCTGCATATCAAGGACCTAACATTAATGGAACAACCTGCACCTACAAAATCAGTGTCATCTGGCAGTGTTGTCTTAATGACAGTCAATCTATTATTTAGAAACCAGTAGTTACAAGCTTCTTGTACACCAGTGATATACAAGAAAACAACGTCCACCCACACTAAAGCATCACTGAATATAAAATATATTCCAAGCACTGTCTGAATAGTATATCATTATCATTTCATTTAATGTACTGCTTTTTAAATTAAATCTACGCTATTTCATGTATTTTTCAAATTACCTGTGCATAGTGGGTAACCATTCAGTAGATGCACTGAGCAATAAATTAGAAGGGAGCAGTCGTGTCGCTCTATTCATCATGTCATAGGCCGCATCTTCCCAGTCACTACAGATTTCTGTTCTTATGGTCTTTGCCATTTGATTAATTCCCGTGCCATCAGTGTTGGCTACATTCCAAAAAGGCAGCTACCAAAGGTTAATGGCTTAAATTGATCCCATCTTTATTTCCCTGAGCGGCGTAAGGCCCCTTGAATACACTATTTACAGAAAGCGGAGGACTGATGGAGTATAAGGATGGAAATGATCTCTCTTCTCTAACAAGTTGGATGTCAAGGTCAATGTGACCCTGGGTTGAGAGAAGGGATGTATACAGCAGTTGATCACTGGCTGCACTCCAAATTGATTACATCTCTCTGTTGTCTGATGATTTGTTTTTCTTACCCATTCATTTACTTGATACGCCTGTTCATTGTTGACTTTATCTCTCTAATGACGGTCTTGAACAATGAAAAGAATGCAACATAAAAGTGGATGAAAAAACTGTTGTGCAAGGGATTTAAGTTTTGCTATACATAAGGATATATGCAATTGGATTTTTACTAAAATGTAAAATAATGTTGGATGTTTTAAGCATTATTTTTCAAGATCTTCCTCCTGGTCATGTGGGCAGTAAGTCCACTTAGTTGAATCAGTAGAAACTCAAAAGCTCAAAAGTGTTAGGAACCTACTTTGACCAATTGAGAATATACTTCTTTGGTAAACTCTCTAGTGTTAAGTGTCTAGACATAAAACTAGAAATATTCAAGGTCACCTACCGAAAAATATCACATATAATAGTCGTCAAATTGTGAGTTGCCGTTGCGCTTTGCGAGACGCATTGGACTTCGCCGATGAGCGCCGAAGTCACTCATCGCTGCGAGCCTGGCGAAGCGAGGCGAGCCGTTAAACTGTAGTACTTAACCTATGAGCGCCTTTGGGAGCCTTGCAAAGCAAGCCGTTAACATATATCAATTATAAATATAGTATATTAATTAATTTACGAAATCATTCATTATTACTTAACTACATATACATAGAAATATATATCGCTCTCAGAAGGTCGTCAGACTACAAAACGGTTTACATTAGGTGTCAAACAGCATTCCCATGCCTTGAAATTGTATTGCCCCGTCATTTTTTACGGGCAAGTCGCTAGTTTTTAATAATAACCAATTGAAAATATCCTTACATGTAAGGATATTACATGTTACATTTTTTTTACCATTTTACCAATGTTGCTTTTCTTGCTACAAGATGGGAATGCATATCAGCTATATATAGAAACTAAAGGGTTAATACTTACGAAAGTAAGATAAAAACAAGAATTTCGAGGAAAAAGATGAATTACATGTACTTCCAGAGTGGTTGTAAAAATGCTCAAGGCTTGTGTATTTTACCATAAAGGTGAAGAGATGGGGTCAGGGCTTAATGACGTCAATCTTAAGTAAATTATATAGAGGGTCCCTAGGGGGACATAAACACGGATGGTATTCTTTCTACTAAGACTGAAGAAATGTGAACAGAGGGATAGTAATTGTAATGCCACGCTGTAAGTGGTAATAACTAATTATGGACCCATTTTCAGTTTTTCAACAATATTTTTCTGCTGAGCCTTCAAAAAGCTTACAAATATGTTCGCAAAGTAAACAATTGTTGCGTTACTTCTATATGAGGAAGGGATCACAAGAACTAGACTGAAAATGAGACTAACCTAGAAATATTGTCACTCTATCCTATTTACTTCTTCCTTCTGAGTTTCCAATGTAATGCCAATCATATAAAAACATACTCTCCCTAGTGAATAGTAGGGCACCCTTAGAGAGACCCCTGACATTCTGCACAGTTATACTTGGCACGGTCCTATTAACTAGGTTTGTTTGTTTTTTGTCTAATGAGACAGAAGGGATAATTAATAACTTTCTCTTTAGCCAAGTAGTCAAGTCTTGCAGAAGAAGACGATTAAGCTAAGCAAAGAAGAAAAGACATACAATTTCATAAACATCATTTATATATACCAAAGAAATAAAACTGAACAGAACAAGAGGTCATTCCATCCAGCAGAATGTGACAATTACTGGTAATATAATAAAACCCTTCTGCATGGGACCAGTGATAAATTCATTATTATTTCTGATATTCTTAATCCTTACAAAGGTTTTTTTCTGTACACTACAAATGGGGGTTTAGGTTTAGGCATATAAACACCTAAACTAGATATATAAGAGGGCTAAAAGAGGCTGATCTGGATTATCATGTCCATAGAACAAACCTATTAAGGTTAGTTTGTTCTATGATTGAGCACCCCTTTTTTAGTTGTTGCTTAAGCATATAAACTTACTGACACAAAAATGGTCTTGTGAGGGCATATCTGTAGAAAAAAGATGATCAGGAACATTTAAAATAATCTAGACTTTTGACAAGGTCTGTCACTGCTTAGCCATGATTTCACATACTGGTAATTCAGAAAATCAGTATTTGTGAAAGAAACATGATTATGGTAAAACAAGTCATAGCCCTTTAAAAGTATTTGTTGTATTGAGCATAATGAAATCCAGTTGTATAGAATTATGGATTATTACTATTTTTTAATAACCCACAAAGTGTTTCCTTTCTAATACCGTTTGCAGACAAGGAAAAAGCATTGTGTGTAATAAAATCCTGAGATGTGCTTTATGTTGGAGCAATTAACAATAAGCATTTTCCTGAGATACTCAGGCGATCAAAACTTGTCAACAGCCAGATTTAGTCACACGTTTCCCCATGCTCCCCGTATAGGTAGCTTGAAACATCTCCTAGTGAGAATTGATTGTATTGTTGTAGGCTCTAACCGGTTAAAATATATTAAAATACAGTTTTTATTTTTTTATTTTGTAAAGGTGATTATATATATATATAGACCCACGCTGATGATCGATGAAACGGCTGTACGTGGGTGGAATTCCTGGCTTGTGTATAATCCAACCCTGGTTTTGCTCAAAGCTGTTAGATGCTGCAGGGAAGTCATGTTTAATATGGTTATGGATTGCAGGAGCGAAGCATTTGTGGGCACATTTGCATGTCTTTGCCAGGGTTCCCAGAGTGCAGTGTAAAAACTGTATTTTTCAGAATTCTGGCAATGAAACAAGATTTGTAACTGTTTTTTGACATTCATATGTCAGCACAAAAGTACTATATACTATACTATACTATATATATACATAAATTAATACAAATATTCCTAAGTAAACAAAGTAAAGAATAAATACTAAACACATTGGTTATTTATGTAACTTTTCACTATTTTGCACTCCAAATATTTACTACTGCATCTTTAAAGTAATAGAAAATATAAAGTAGAATGTACACACATTTGTCAGGGAAATTATGAAAAGATCACAAGTAGATGTTTTCTACATGAAGCCTGGCAGGGAGGGGGAGATTCTGGGATGCTCAGCTGACATTCCTGCATTTCCATGGAAATCTCTGTGATGATACTCCTGGGACAAGCTGTTTAGACCCTGTCTGCATCTGTTCTTTCCTATGAGTCTGCAACAGTTTTCAATTGCAGTGATGTCATTTCTTCCGTCTTTGTATTCAGGAAACTCTACATGTCACGGCTTGGAAATATCCATCAGAGAATCCTGGTGCCTGGATAATTAACTCCTGATACACATAATTCTATGGGAAGTAACTCTGCATATCCCTTTACCAGAAGTACTGATTGGAGTTATATCTGCTACAGTTATATACAGTAACCAAAGGTCTCTGCAATGTAAAAATGCTATGCTATGGTATTTTGAAGTTGCAAGATAATAAGAGATTCAAGTTTCTATATAAATTTACTAGTCTTTGTATAAAGGTTTGTTGTGGTAAAGAAAAACTTTCTAATGTGCATGAAAAAGTACATATTTTATAAATTACATTTTTGTGCATGGAAAGTAGGAAAATTAAAATAACCTCACCTCTGTCTCACTGTAATGTTGGTTTCCATAAGAAAAAAATAACTGCTGTAATATTCAAAACATTCACTGGCCCTTTAACTGTAATTAGAGAAGGTTTATAATAGTGCCTGAAAAAACACTATGGAGAGATTACAGTAATAATATCCTTTTTGACTGGTGCTTCATTGGCCTATAAAGATGGTATGAACTTATTTACACAATACATATTGGCTGTGATATTAATGGCCTAGGTCTAGGCACGCGCCACATGGAGGGGAGGCGGCAGCAGCACAGCAGGCACAGGAAGTATACCACACTTGTGATACTGCCTTTTCCTGCCCAGTCTCTTATACATCCTACTAGAATATTTCCCGTCAAAAAATGACCGCAATGAAATTGTAAGTGAGCTAATGCTGTTTGGTGTATAATAATAAAATAACTAATAGATTAATAAAGTAATATACTTTACCTATTTTGAAGTAATATATGCATGAAGCATTGTGTTGAAGAGCTGGCAATCTGTTTTGATGTTGCTGCAGCATTAGTGGTGTGGAGCTGCTGTGTAAGCGTTATGAATGTGCGCAGTGTAATAGTGTGCGTGCGCGAGACAAATCCGTTAGCTGTGTACTTCCGCATTGTATAAGTTATTGTTCTAAAATGGTGGCTAATGTGTGGTATGCGGCTGTGGCTGATTTAGCGTCCTTCATTTTGGATGTCGTCCACATCTGTTCGGTGGTGTTTTGCGTGTTTAGGGTCCTTTAGCCTCGTTTTCGTTTTGTTCGGCGGCTTTTTTTTTCCCGCTTAGGTGATTTGCGGGTGTCTAAACTGAGAAATTTGTACTTAAATCGAGGTGTAACTTCACTTGCAGAGGTCCTGGGTGCACCACCTTGCTGTGGGTAAGCTTTTTATACGTTTGTTGTGTGTATTTATGGTGTTTCTAATGTTTTTGGGGTTGCGTCCTTGTTTTTGAATCTCATATGTCTTTTTCGGGAAATCCGTAGGTGTTTGGTGGTGTTTTGCATCTTTAGACTGCTGTAGCCTCGTTTTCTTCGTCGGCCATTTTTTCTCTCTCAGAGGATTTTTGAGTGTCTAAACTCTTTTATTTTAAGTTAAATTGAGGTGTAACTTCAGTTTTTGAGGTCCTGGATGTTCCCTCTTCCTGTAGGTAATCTTTTTATGTATTTGTTGTGTGTATTTATTGTGTTTTTCATATTTTCATGTGCGCGTGTTTCGGACAATTTTTGCGAGGTCGTAATGGGTCGTAACGTGTCTCGTATTTTCCTTTCGTAACTACGTAAATGTTGCGAGGTCACCAGTTGCTGGCAAGGAGCGCCTCTGCGCGAGCCCACAAGCATTAGCAACAGCTCGCATGCTCACAACTATATATGTGATAATGCTACCTGACATAATGTATTATGTCTACATCGGTCTTCCAAACATAATTTCAGTGTGGGTAGTGCTCATCTCCTGCCTGTCCTTCTGCCTACTTATTGCATGTATTTGCCAACACTTAGATTATTGTTTATGATGAAATTGCTAAAGATTTGTTTTTCCAGTAACAAATGCAGTGGGAATGCCCAAATCAAATCAACAAATTATGGAAGAGTGAAGAATTACAAAAAAAACAATTATACCAGCAATACGTTATGTGAGAAATCTTGGAAATAACTGGATGTTGCTACAAAGCATAAATTTATGGAAAAGAAAATCTCAAAGCTTCGAGGTCCCTGTCTACCTGAAAAGGCCATCAAAAAAGCATATAAGACCTTTTAGTAGGTAAAAAAAAAAAAAAAAAACAACAACAACTGCCCATTACTATTTAAATCTTGTTCTCCAAAAACTATAGATGTACGGTACTTTGGTGGTCTTTTGCTGCAAATTTGTACATAGTGAGGTCTGTCAGATTTATGTAACTTAAAGGATTAAGGCTTAGATTTCTGGTAGAATAAGATACTACTAGCAGCAAGGTATGTACCCATTATGTCATTTTATATTTGTTGACAAATATGGTAAGTGATTTATTTGTGATGTGCTATATATGGCATAACTGTATTGTGCAGAAATTGAAATGCCTGCCATGTGTTAGATGTGTTATGTGACGAGTATGATACATATGTGATGTGCAATGCCTTATATGTGGCTATATTTTCATTTATATATATAAGAAAGGATAAGAGGCTTGTAAGTAAACAGTAATGGTGTTTGAGCAAATGGAATAAATGTGTTGTGGGAGCATAAGCAGATGCCCAGCTATGGTGATTTCCAGCTCATGGTCTTCAATATCTACTAGATGTATCATCTTGCAGAACTGATACATACTGTACTTTAGTGATTGAGATGCCTATTAATTGCCCATCACAATAGGATAAACACATTCAATAAACACATTCATAACAATTGGCCAAGGTGAAGTAATTTCATACTGAAATATGCATGACCGATAAAGTTTTACCATATATCTTCCCATCTATACAGAGGAGGTCCCAGAAGTATATTTCACCCTCACTAGTATCAATGAAATACGAGTACATCAAGCAAAGTCCCAAAGCTCTCAGAAATTGACATTGGATGAGCATACTATTTTAATAAGGCACATTTTAATCTGTTTAGGGAATCTGTACAGAGCATCGATTTGGACAAAATGTAATCACTGTAACATCTACATAAGATAAATTGTCAGCGTTTAAAAATGTTCTCAAGTAAACACACTTATTGGCAAATACTCTTTGGTGAAGTATAAGAAACCAATATGGTAAAGCAAATAGGGGGAAATAGTCAAAGTTGATACAGGATTTTTTCTAATTTTTTGAAAGAGGTTATGTGTGTATATATATATATATATATATATATATACATATACATATATATATATATATATACATATATATACATACATATATATATATATATATATATATATATATATATATATATATATATATATATATATATATATATATATATATATATATAGTGCTACAGTGGACCCTTTCATGAATCCTATTAGACTTGGATTCAATTCTTCAACCTACGTCATTAGCAGATATGTGGTAGTTTCTTCCAAAACTTGTCCCAATTCTTATAGTATAGTATTCCAGCTATGGGGAACAGACGCAAGCAGGACCCAGATTTAGGAAATGTATCTAGCAATCATACATAGGCAGCATATGTGAGTTTTAACTGCAACTATAAAGCAGTAGGTTACGGATTTATCAAGCAATTTTTACATATAGTGCAAATGGATAGTATAGGGTAATAAACAGACTTCATGGGATTACAGTTTCATAAATCTGGTCCAAGGCTCGCAGCAGCAGAGAAAGAAAATTACAAATATGCAATGTAAAAGATCTATTTCCACCAGCCAGACAATTACTGGAGTCTCTGTAAAGTATTGAGCCTCCTATTCAATATGGATTGACGCAGCATCCATCCAGTAGGGCAGAAATCATCTCTATTCAAGTGCACAACATTGAAAGCTTCATTATTCAAAAGAACTTGCAGTAAATATAGTGTATTTAGGAACATTTGTTCATGCTTTTGTAGCCAAGCTTATATTTTCAAGGACATACAGCATTATTATTCTACAATCAAAATGACCAGCTTTAAAATACAGAGATCAAATGGATGAGTGTAAAATGATGAAATTGCTGTCTCTAAGTGGGTCCATTGGACTGGAATTTCTCATCTCTGTTAGAACACGAGATCCATTTATAAAATAAATACTAAATTAAGCAAAACCATGCCAATTTTCATACCACTTCCCAGAATTATCATCATGTCCAGCAATGTTGAAGGTTAAAATGGATGAATGATGCAGGTTCAGACTTAATTCCCTATCTTCCTTAAAATATTAATCAAAATGCTTTTATATTAATGAAACTCCAAAATGTGAGTGTGAGCGGGGACGTAGAGTGCTTTTCCTCCTGGGTATTTTATAAGCATTGATTGATTTTATTCCTGGCTCTGTGCACATTACACTGTACTTTCCCTTGGTGAAGTGTGCTTTCCATTAGAGGCAGATCTTCCATATGGCCGTCCAATTACCAGTTTTCCCTGAAGGAAAAAAAAACTACATGGAAGAGAATGTATATTTATAGCATTGTGCTAGATGCTTGCATGTTAAGTACAAAGTCATATGGATTGTGAACTCAAAGTTGGCATGCAGGGCTTCAGCTACATATATTAATACTGGTAACTTGCCCGTTATAAATGATGTTATGTGTGCCCTCCCTTTATCTCTGCCCTCTCTCTCTCTCTCTCTATGCCCTCTCTCTGTGCTTGAACTACATATATTAATACATTAGTATGCTGTATATATATATATATATATATATATATATATATATATATATATATATATATGTTAGAAACAGCCCCACATTGGTGAGGTCATAGAGATCTGTCTGTGTATAGGTTTCCTGACTCGTCCAAATTCACCCCTGTTCTGTGCTCAAATATCATGTTATAATAGCATGCATATGCTGCAAAGGGGACATGTTTTGGATTATAGAGAAAAACGCATTGTTGTGGTCAGTCCAATTACGAGGTGCATGTCATAGAGTTAATGATATCTAAATGACAAAACGCACAGCACATTCTTGAAAGTAAATGAATAAATCTTATTAATCAACATTAATAGAAAGGTCTCATAAGTAGGATTGCAACATTGGTTAATAGAATACAGTGTTACCTCGGTTTAAGTTTTATTTTTGGGTTAAGTTACTTCTCGTCTGTAAATTTCGGCCTCTGTTTAAGTCGCTACCTCAGGTTACATTACGCTTGTGAAACTGAAAGCACAATCGCGACTGAGCTGAAGACTCATTATTGATGTTCTTATGATATACAGTGGTAACTAGTTTAAGTCCGCCCCATGCTGATGATAGGCAGTAACCTTGAAACGGCTGTCCGTGGGTTGGATTCCAGCTTGTGTTAAATCCAACCTTAGCTTTGCAAAAAAGCTGTGTAATGCAGCGGGCATAAGCTTAAAAGGAAGCCATGTTTGAAATGGTTATGGACTGAAGAACAAAGCATTTGTGGGCACATTTGCATGTCCCTGCTCAGCTTCCCAGAATGCAGTGTAATAACTGTTTTTCTCAGAATTCTGAGCAGGAAGCAGGTTTTTTAACTTGTTTTAGACATTAAAATGTGAACACAAATGTACTATATATATATATATATATATATATATATATATATATATATATATATATATATATATATATATATATATATACAATGTAAATTGATAGAGAGATATACACAAACACAGCTAATAGTCAAGGTGCATTTTCTTTTAGCTTATTTCAACCATAATCAAAGTGTGACTATCTTTTAGTATATAAGCCTGAATACCAGTGCAGAGTTGAGATACAAAATCAACAGTCATCTATATACACTTACAGAGAGACAGACAGGGAGAGCAATGGTTGTGTTTATCCATATGTTTTTCTTGGCAAAGATACTGCAATGGGTGGCCAGTTCCTTCCCCAGTGGACCACAATTTGTCTGACCTCTCCGTTATGATCTGCCCATCTTGGATGACTCTACATGGTATAGCTCACAACTTCACTGAGGTACACAAGCCCCACTACAACAAGGTAATGATCCAGAAGGGGACTAATGTAAGACTTCTAATTAATAAATTAAGGCATATTAACCACAATGCACATATGGACATTAGCTTAAATTTACTTTCATGTATTTTTATAAAAAAATGTATATTCAACAGATAGGATATATTTGTAATGCTTTCTTTATTACATGATTTATATTGTTTTTCTAAAGTATGTACTACTTGTATTATATAGGATATAGATTGGTGCAATATGTAACTCATTATGTGAACTCTGTTTCTAAAAACAAATCTAGGACATTATATTTACTGTGCTGGAATATTTTTAAACTGTATTATAAAAAGTATATTTTTTATAACCAAGCGGAAATTGGGGCTTTTATTCTTACTGATGTAAGCAAATCAAATATTTGTGGTGTAAGGTCATTTAAGGCTCATACTTTTTATTTGCTTAAACAAAGTATTCCGTAAATGCCAGAATAACAACCTACTAAACAGCATACTATAAAGTGGGCAATATAGCTTTATTATGGGACAAACATTGGACATACATGCCAATCAAAACCCTGACTAAATAAAGCAAACTAGGGTCCTTTGTTTTAGTGGTATAAAAAAAAAATACTCAAAGCAAATTCACTCAAATAACTGTAAGATTTTAATTTGCTGATTTAAGGATACTTAAAAGGATGCTGAAGTCACCATATGTGCTCTACACAATCAGAGGGTATAAAAGCATATGGGAAAATTCATTTTCCTTCTTAAAATTGCTGCTAAAATAACGGAATTATGTTTGAGTCAATTGCTTTCCGCTGCCTCTAAGCTGCCTTTGTATGCTATGAATAAATAAATAAATAAATAAACAAGCTGCACTTGTTGGTGGACTGGACTAGAGTTCTCCAATATTTAATTGTCCATTAGATACATTATTTGTCACCACATTCAAACCCTGGAAAGATATGACCTAGTGGTTAGGAAGCTGAGCTGTGATAATGTAGATGTGGGTACATCCTCACTGCCCAGCTTCTTAACCGATAGGCTATCCATTTACATGTTATGAAAGGGGTGAAAAATAATATATCTATTTTACAGATACATATTCCTTCACCTGCGCAGCTCATTCTAATTTGTTCCATCGGCTAGTACAGCTTATTATGTATAAAAAAAATAGCTTAGTGGCAGCAGAAAACCCCTGATTTGAACCAGTCATAACTTATTATAAATTGTTTTAGCAGAAATTTTAAGAAGGAAAGCACTTTTTTTCATATGCTATTCTACCCTCTTTCAGATGGTGCACAGCCCATATGGGGACTTTAATTATGTATTTTGTTCCCCAAGATTTGCTGGGTGCCTTAGTTCTGTAGTTAAATGTTTACTGGCTAGAACGTTCTCTGCAAATTATATCTTCTGTTCTTCATCAAAACGTATTAAACACTTTGTCATCCAACCCAAGGTCCAACCTAAATAAAGCACGGTCACAACCTGCTTCTTCAATGGGGCTTGACAAGAACCTAGTTCAAGCATACCCCAGCAGGACCGTGTAGTTCTTACTACCTCTGGTACAGAAGATGGCTTCAGGATATCAGGAACGCCATATAATCGCTTAAAATTAGGATTAATGTACAGAATGACACTTGTCGATGTAAATTCAGATACCACTCTATACCTTTATTAATTGGCACATTTTATACAATTTTCTGGAACACAGACTGGCCAATCAGTAAGCCTTTTGCTACTTGGGAACACCCTGTACCTCTGATGAGATCAGTTACCATCCTGTTGATTGTATTACCTCTCACTATTTGCTGTAAACACTCAGACTTTTAATCTGCTCAAGACCCCCTGTGTTTGTTTATTTAGGTGGGGCTGAGTGCATCACCAGAAAACAATACTGTAACATAATAGGCCTTAATCTGATGCAATAGTCTGCACAATAGGTAATATGTTTTTTTTACAATTCGTATAACATGAAACATAATACATATGTTCCGCAGAGCATAAACCAAGATACATACAGTAGAACAGTGTAATCATATTTTAACCATAAGAACTAAGAAATACATAACCATAATAATAATAATAATAATAACAGGGTAACTTCTTGCCAGTCAGGCCCAGGCCAAAGTGTAAAACAGTCCAGTCGGGCCCTGTGCATGACAAGCACACTGTTTGAAAACAACTACCATTTCTTCAGTTCTTGCTACAAAGCAATAGACACACAATATTTTCATTATAAATCATACGTGTTTGATACAAGAGGCAGGCCCAGTTCCAGTCACTTAGCAATGCAAAGTGGGCACACACAGAAACTTCCCTGAAGACTGAACACCACCCATCACACATAGTGTAGATCATAGTTTAGATATACAATACTTTTCCAATCATGTCTAAAAAGGATGAATTGCTGGCCTCTATGACAATAAGGGAGCATAGTTAAGTTCATAGCATAAATACATAACAAAAAACAAAACTTGCTACCCCTGTAGTCATAGGGGAAAGGCATTCCTGCTTTGTCACAAGTCCTAGCCAACTGCTAATTTCAGTATGTGCCTCTATAACACAGTCTATGCATACAAAGCATCAGTCTTTTCTGTAAAGTGCTACCATGGGGACAGCTACAATAATCCAGTCTTTCCTGTTTTACATATGCAATGTTTACATACCACAAATTAACCACTAATGCCTAAGGTACTAAACTATTAATTCAAGCTTTTGATTTGATTGAACAAATGAATGCAGACACAATTATCAATTCCATTTTATTTGCTGGGGAACTAGATTAAAATGTTGTCAATGTGCAAAAAACAAACAAATTGTGTCTGTAATTGTTATGTTTTTTTTTTTTATTATTTTGGTTGGATATACTTTGGGAACACGATGAGCCCGATTCAATTGCAAGCCCGCATCACGCGGGATCCAGGCCGTATGTCTGCAGGCTCCAATTGCGGAGCTATTCAATTAAAGGAGCCCACAAGTTACGGGCCCAAAGCCAACTCCGTAAATCATGCACTGGTTCGTAGCAGTTCGGTCCGGGAATATGATCAATTAAGCAAGATTGTAACCTCCCATTTCGAAACAGCCATCAGAAAATGAGGCCGTCATTATTATGGCAGTAAAACATGGAGGTTACATGTCAATCAATTAGGTTCGGGCTTCCGATATGAGATGGGACTCGCAAACCCTCAAATTTCAGAATTATGAAAATGAATGCCAATACTGTTCTGGTCCAAATGAGTGGCCGGATATGTATTAACTCATTGATACCCGAGATTGATATAACCCCAAAATTAAACATAAAAATACATTTTATTTACTGCCGATTTCCCAGTTATTTACAGTGCCGTATTGATTTTTTAATTTGCATTTACAGTGCTATGAACAGGTGTTTAACCCCCTTGTAGGTCCTCTCTAGCACTCGTAGGATTTTCTCCTTCATTTGCCGTTAACGGGTTCGAAACCATTTGTGGCCTAGGGGAATTGGAGCAATTGAATAACAATTTGCGATTTTAGCCATCGTAACTCTTGCGGAATTGAAAGATCAAAGGCTTCGGGAGGCCGTAAGTTCCAGTTTAACCATGTCAACCCGTAACCTGTTCGAAACCCGCAAAAAGACGTGAATTAAATAGCAAATTGCGGCCTCACTTACGGGCTACAGTAACTTGCCATAGCCTAATTGAATCAGGCTCTAGGTCTGTTGATTAACACCAGGGATGCTTTCTGTTGCACTACGTGACTTGGAGTCTCAGTGTATCTTTGACTCATGACAGTTTTAGGATCACAAGATATCTCATATGCTGCATGAATGTGTGTTACATGAACATCAGATATGAACCTCATTCTACTCTTGTATGTTATTTTATTATTACTAATTACACTTAACATTGTCATCTCAGAACTATAGTTGCTTCTAGTATAAAATTATTTTTTACAGACTAGACAGACATATAGATATAGCCCACAAGACAAATATTTACTGATTGACATAATTCTTAAAAGATTACTGATAGTTTTATGTATATTTATTATATATTACATTTTTTGCAGACTGTTTTTGCAACCAGCATTATTTTGCGATTTATTTAGGGCAACCTCATTTATGTCATGGTTGTGTAATCCTATTTTTCTAGCGTTTATGTTTTTGTACATATAAAAGTGACAGGATAACGAGATGTATTATGTGTTTAGTGCTGATTGGTGACGGAACACAAAGTGTTATTTTGGAAATTAAATCAAAGAGCCTGTAATTATATCTGAGAGCCTCCTGACTGTCTCAGCCATAAACACTACAGATTACACAAGTTTGATCCTCCTGTACTGCAGCCAGACGTATGAGTGTTTTTCCCCCAGCTCTTGCAGTAACTAATTATTCCTTTGTCTCCATGGTAACAGTGGCGGCTTTCCAGACGTCTCTAGGAGTTGAAAAACTATTTAGGCCTTTTAATAGCACTGTCTGCTCAATCACCTATATCTATCAGCTTTCTTATTTATACCCACCTAACAACCTCTCAGATTTAATGTAACAATACACACTGCCTTGATCTGTCATATACAATGTGTGTGTGCTCAAACCGGGCATCCTGGACAGCAGAGAAAGTGACAGGTGCCAACATACAAACCTGGGGATTCACATAATGGCAATGCCATAGGCATACCACTACCACTGACTTTAATTACTAAGTGCTGATGTTTAAAATGGACACTATTAGCCACATAAAATTCCAAGCTTGTATGTGCAACATGAGACCCGCAACGGCTGCAAGCTTGAAATGTTGCTGATTTACGGAGCTATTAAATAAGAACGGACTGCGAGTTACGGGCTTGAGAGGCAAACCCGTAAACCATTTTTTGCTCGTGGGATGTGCAGCCATGAACGTGATCAATTAGTTAAACTCGTAGTTACAGATTTAGATGGAGCCAAAGGAAAAAGAGAGTTTTACGGGTTTGAATGGCGAGTTACGATTGGACCCACATTCCAGATATAATGCAATATTGGAAAAAGCCGTAAATATGATATTCTATCACATGCGAGTTCCAGTATATGTATTAACACATTGATTGCCGGGATAGATATAACACAGAAATTAAACATGAAATAAAGTATTTTATTTGGCAGATTTGCGAGCCTGATAACGTTGTGCTGTTAATTCTAAGACCTAACATCACTTTCCCTGCTAATACAAGTACAGTAGTGTGTGTATATGTGCATTTACAGTGGTACGGATTGGACTTTTCCCCTCTTGCACTCGTTGGCTTCTTGGCTCCATTCGAGTTAGTGTCGAACGCCAGTGATTTTGAATCAATTTAATAGCGCAATTGGAATGTATCGGTTACGGCTTGACAGATCAAAGGATTTGAGAGCTCACAAGTTGAATTCTCACGTCCTGTAGGGTTTTCTCGCTCCTACCCCGCAAGTCGTCGGGGGGCCAGTTTAAGAGACCACTTTAATAGCCGTAAGTCTTGCGAGCTATGTTACCAGCTATGGTTTTACATGTTAGGGAAATTTTATGTGGCTGCATATTACAAAGATAAACATTATTAAAATACACACTGCAAACCTGCCTTTGGAGAAAAGCAGACTTCTGATACAGTAGTAGGTGATACCTTTCAGAGGAATATAGGTGAGGTCAGAATACAAATAAATAACATTCTATACCAAGTACTGTAGAAAACGAGAACTTTTTTCAAAATTATTTAATTATCCCATAGACACACAGAAACATAGATTTAAATGCATACATATGTTTCCTGGATTATGAATGCATCTGATGATAGAAGAGAATCAGTAGTGTATGCAAACATTTTGCATGAAAAAATACCAAAATAACCATTTAAACATTTTACTTGAAGTTAGCAAAATATCTTGTAATTTCTGGCAGTTGAAAATCAGGGTTAACACCCTCTCCAAAACCAGGCTAAATGAGCATTAATTTCAAAACTAGTTTTGGCCAATCAGGAGGAAGCAGAGGCTGAAACATTTGCATCACAATCTGGGGTTCCTGGCTGTGCTGCAAAGCAGCCTGGGATATGTAGTCAGACTCTCATATAAAAATACATAGTACTTTCTAACATGCTAATCTGTGCAGCACATTCACACTAGATTACACCTGAAGGATGTCTGTCACTGCTGCTGGTGTTTATTTCTCTGTCCCTGTCTCCTTGAAAATTTCCGCTGTGATGCCACCAACCATGTGACTAGCAACACTTCCTCTGGATGTCACAAACTGTACCCAGATGTTATGCAGCCGGGTACACTGTTATGTAAGCATCCTAGGGGTGTGCAAATGCAGATAGCAGTATCCAGCATATAAATATGTAAGTACATTAAACTTTTCAATATAATGCATATTTTCCTACTAAACCGTGGCTCTTTTTTAGGAAACATTTGAAACAGAGGAAATTTCTGTATACCTTTAACAGCAGATAAGGACCATAAAGGCCCATTTGGTCTGACAATTAAATCTACGTAAATGTTTACCTTCCCTGGTTGTCCAGTGGTTAGGATTTGTTGCTTTCACCACTGCAATCTGTGTTTGATTCCAGTCAGGGAACCGAGAGGTCACACCACCCTGAAGCCGAGCAGCGTTGTGCCTGGTCAGTACTTGGATGGGAAACCACCTATGAATACCAGGAGCTGTATGCGGTCGCCCACTGGAAAAGGAACTGGCAACACACTCCTGTATCTCCACCTTTGAAAGCAAAGTGAATCAGCATGACCAGGGACATAAAGATGTTCCTGGTATGTTGTGGTCCATAAAATCACGGAGAGTCGAACAACGCAACAACAAAAGGTTTAGCTTACTTAAGTATCAGGAAGCTTATCCCAAGTATGCTTAAATTCCTTTGACCCTAAAACATCCACTGGAAGACTGTTACAGTTATCTATTATGCATTCTGTAAAGTAGTACTTGCCATCATGGCTGTGTTTTTTTCTTTTTCACCACAAAATATTTTCTCACATATAACTAAAACTTTAGACATTAATTATTTTTCAAGAAGCGGATTCCCGGTCATCTATCTTATCTAACACTCATCTTTGGTGGAGATGACAATGAGGAACAGGGTTTGTGGAATCAGTTAAATCAATCTACTGACTTAAACAATTGAGCTTTTACTGTTAATCACCATCACTGAGTATTAGTTGATGACCTAAAAAAGATCTGGTGGAAAGATCTCCAAACCATTTTAACCTAAAAATTTCAACAAGCCATCACTAATCTTGAATTTTCTAAATATCAGTATTTATGGTTAATAGGGCCTGAGTTGTCACTGGGAGACGTACTGGTACTCATAATGTGAGATGATCTCATGTTCTGATCATGATGCATCCATGATGTGTTTGTGTGTCGATGTGATATGCGTTTTGTGTTTTTAATCACTTTTATCTACTTATGAATCATCTAGAAAAAATATGGACATCTTAGGTTGAAAATAAAAAAGCATATCTACAATCATAACATATTCACTAAAATGAGAAAGGTTTTTTCACACCATGGCTGGAAATACTGGAAATCAGGACATGTTTAGCAAGATTCAGTGCATCTTGGCTAGAATGGGAACCAGGGACACTCATAGGTTTTGCTTTTTAGAAATGTTTCACACAGTGCAAATTACGTAGGGTGAGCTGATGAATAGCAAGATGTAACATTGTGGAGCTGCTATTTTAATGACAGCATTAGTCAGTTTTGACCGGTAGAGATATTTGTTTCTACTATTAAAAACAGTGTGAGGAAAATCAGAAAATGATGAAGGCATTGTCTTGGTTGAGCATATTGCAGACTGTATGGTTTTATTCTTTCTTTACACAGCATTGTTGCACTACAACTGATGGGGACATTTGGAAACACTTGTGAGGACTATTAGGGAAACCTCTTTCTAGCTGAGTTATTCATCAGACTTTATTGATTAATACTGACCAACATGTAACTTATCGGAGATAAAGCTGTCCTCTAAAGATTAAAGTCTGTTTAAGTGCTTCACTGCCAGAGGTGATGTCTGCCCCCACAAATCAATGGTGCTTTCTATCACTTCGCTTAAGGGCATTCGTTTTGTAGGTGACATGTCTCTGTTAAGATGAATAATCAGAGTACTGCAGTATAAAATGATACCCGTTATGCACACACATTTTATCTAGAGTGACAGGCTTTCGGGAGCTGCACCTCTCTATATCAAGTCAGAAGCAATACGGATTAAGATTTAGCATGAGTATTGAGATACAGAGCAGAGATTCTGAGTAATAAGAAATCCATGTGGGACTGAAGATGATGCCATGCACACTGAACTTTAGTAACATAAATTCAGCAATATTTAGTATATATATATATATATATATATATATATATATATATATATATATACACACACACACATGTATAGGCCCAACATTTCCTAGTTTATGTATTTAGCATTAATCATTCCCATTAGCAGACTTTTCCACAAATTGATCACTTTTTCAGATACCTTATAAAAATACCTTTCTCCTACACACAATTATAGCCACTTATGATTAACAATTCCCAGCGACTCTGCTCAAAGACCTAGATATATCTGTCTTTGTAATAAATATGTATCAGTACAAAGGGCACATCTTATCAGCCTTATGAATATTCAGTGTATACCCGGCCTGTTTATAGATAATAAAACAGCTACACAAGGTCAAAATATACTATAAATGATTCTAGGTAAGAACATGTTAATAGACTTTTTGCTACGTCTCAAACCATCTTATATAAAATGTACATCTAGAAATATAGTTACATACTCCCCAAATGTATATAATTTTGGATGGACAGGCTCTTCCTCATACTCTGAGTGAATTTCCTTTGAATGAGGGACATCTCTTACTAAGTTAAGAGCAAAACATTATTTTCCAGTCATTTCCATGTCCCATTTTTCTGTTTCTCCTGTTGCTTTTTTCAAAAATCCTGGTTAACTAGAGAAAAAGGGGTATTGATCCAGGGAGTAATCTAATTGTTAGTATATGGGAAAACTTCCCCTTTATGAGACAATTGAAATGTATCAATGTTTTTTGTTTGTTTACCTTCCTCTAGATCAATTAACAATCAACAATTGATTTGAATATTACAAGGATCAGATAAGATGCAACAGGGATTAATAGTATTTTCTAAATTACTATGGACCATATTCTATTAGCTGCTCGCAAATCCTGCAACCTCACCAATTTGGCTGTGTGTATTTTTTTTATTTTTATATATATATAAATGTTTAGATGTATTCTATTGACTTCAGCTTGCAAATTCCGACCTACAGACCGAACTCGTAAAACCTGCATTTGTAAATAGGATTTATGGCGGCGTGATAAAATGATCTGACAATATTTAAGCAAGCCCTTCATTTACTTCTTAAACACTCGCAGTACTTCTTAGACACAGCCAATAGTAAATGAGAACATCATCATTAGGTCAGTAAAACATGGAGTTTGGCAATAGAATCGGGCCCTATGTTACACATGTCCAATGAGAACTCTTCTGGAAAAGTTCTAAAATCCTCTAAACACACGTTTCTACAAAACACACCAAACACATTTTTTGGTGGATCTTGCTGATTTCCCAAACTGCAATTGTATCCAGTTTTTCGTCTCTACCAAGTCAACACCATCTAGAAATTAACCTCAGTAGAGCGTTTGTCAAATCCTTCTGTACTAGTATGAGTATGTTTATTATGCTGGACTTATGTTTTCCCTTGTACATAGTATTAGGAAATATATATAATATAAATCGTAATAATAAAATACCCGAAGAAGGAAGATTAGTGATCCTAAACATTTTTAGTACCGTATTTATCGGCGTATAACACGCACCTCATTTTAAGAAGGAAGTTTCAGGGGAAAAAAAGATACATTTCAAATAAAGAACTTTGAAGCAAAATCCTCAACCTCAACCTCCCTCCTCAAACCCCCCATCCCCAACCCCCTCCTCAAACCCCCAATCCTCATCCTCCTTCCTCAACCCCCCTATCCTTAACCCCCCTCCTCATCCTCAACCCCCCTCCTCATCCTCAACCTCCCTCCTCATCCTCAACCTCCCTCCTCAACCTCCCTCCTCATCCTCAACCTCCCTCCTCAACCTCCCTCCTCTAACCCCCTCCTCAACCCCCCATCCTCAAACCCCCATCCTCATCCACCTTCCTCATCCTCAACCCCCCTCCTCATCCTCAACCTCCCTCCTCATCCTCCCTCCTCATCCTCCCTCCTCATCCTCCCTCCTCATCCTCCCTCCTCATCCTCCCTCCTCATCCTCCCTCCTCATCCTCCCTCCTCATCCTCAACCTCCCTCCTCAACCCCCCATCCTCAACCCCCTCCTCAAACCCCCCATCCTCAACCCCCCCATCCTCTTCCCCCCCATCCTCCTCCTTCCTCAACCCCCCTATCCTCAACCCCCTCCTCAACCTCAACCCCCCTCCTCATACTAACCCCCCCTCCGCATTCTAACCCCCCCTCAACCTAAACCCCCCTAAATACCTCCCCCTCACTTACCTGCTTCTGCTCCGGCCTCCGCTCCTTGACCCGGCGCGTGTTATACACCGATAGATAAGATATTTAATTTTTCTCCATTTGGATCAGTTCTATCTTCTGTGTGCATCATCCTAATAACTATATCTAAATGTATTGGATTTTCCCAAGGAATATTTTATTGTGGCACCTGACCCAGAGCCTCCTTTCCACTGTTTGTAATGCCACCTTTCAAATTTCAGTTTAAAAAGTGCATAAAAGCCCACATGAATGTGCCTTCTATAATACTTTCATGCCCTGTAGATCGCCCACAAGGGAAGCCACGTTGATCAACGTAGTGTTGATCAGAATAGTGAGAATTGAATGAAAGCAACACAAATTGTTTTCAGTTTATACTTTTTCATTATTGTTTTTTTTATTTCTCCATATCTCTTATCACATTTAGATAAGGTGTGTATATGAAACCCAGTTGAGCACTAAAACAAAATGTGCAGGCCGGTGTGAACAAAGCCAAGCTTTACATTGCTGCAATACACATGACCTGATCTTCAGGTTAAGAAAAAAATATCCCTTTACATCACTTCCAACTAAATCCAGTGAGACATAGGTGACCTTGAGCTGATCCATGACTCTGCTACGTTTTATAGTTAAAGAGCAAACTATGTCACAATTCAGAGAGAGTTGTCAATAAGTAGCCAGTGTGTAAGAAAGACTATTTGTAAAACAAATTTAAAACTTAGAATAAGCAACTTAACATAAAAATGGCACAGTGGGGGTTCCAGATTTGGTATATATTAAAACTATAGGCAATAATTGAAAATAACTATAAAAATAATGCATTTGCCTACAGTAAACTAACATTGAAGCTTGTAATCTTTAGCTGCCAGCCTTTATGATCCATCCACAAGCACAGAGTCTATCGCTTGTTAATTAAAGAACATTAACAATAACTACTAATTAACTCCTAGGTCTTGGCTCTATTGTCTCTAGTACAAGTTAAAAAAAAAAAAGACTGCTCAGATCCAGAGAGCAGGCCCAGTCGTTTGTTTTGTCATCTACAAATGACATACCACATATGAATGGTTTGTATTTCTTTTCCATTCCTCGTTACTTTGTTGTAGAGTATATTCCCTTGACTTTTACTGGTGTTAATAAAAGTTATAATAGTTTTGCCTCTTCTGGTTTGCCCCTGTTATATATTAAACCAACAAATCTATGTTTCCATTTTCCTGGTCACCCATGGGTGGTACTCCTTGCCACTCTCAAAAGATACAAACAGAATATATATTTAAGCTGTGTGCATATTACAAGAGCAGTTTGCTTTAAGACACTTGTTAGCAGGGATGTTCGTCTCTACTCAGGTTTCTCTGTGAGAGAATTGGTCAACCCTGCAGCAAGAGGTCTTTCAGGTTCATTTAGATTTAATATTTCTACAACAGCCACAGATCACCAGAAGGTGGGCGTTTGGGGTGGGTAGTCTCTCCATTGTAAGGTTAACCTCACAATTTATCACAGGTCAGATAAAGTTTTAACAAGAGTAAAGCTATATTTAAGATAGGTCTTGTGCAATATTGCATTGGAAGTTGTATTCACACTTACCACTCAAACTTTTAATAAAAGGTTTGTCTTTTTTCCACCAGTGTTAAAATCTGTCTCATTTTGTAGTAAGCTCAGCACTGTTACAGGTGGGGGGGAAAAGTAACATTTCGTAAAGGACAAAAAGTAACATTTCTGAAAGGACACCTGCACAATGAAAAATATATATGTTTGAAATTGTTGAGACTAACAGAATAATTAAGCATTGAATGATGCAAGGTGTCTGCTTCAGGGTGAGGTGGAAGGAATGTGGTGTCAATTTCAGTCGTATCCCATTATAAATCAAAGGTGTCTTCTTCAGGGTGAGGTGGAAGGAATGTGGTGTCAATTTCAGTTGTATCCCATTATAAATCAAAGCCTCTGTACTCATCAGTGGGGGAGGAAGGAACAGATATGAGTCCTAACACACACCCTCATCATCCAGCTCTCAGGATGTGATGTAAAAAACACAAAGTATATTTCTGTACTCAAAAATTTAGACTTTCTCCTAAAATATTTCATGCCCACGACTTACACAGCTGCTAATATTGTTTGGTGCAATCTTGACAAACAAGCATCTTTGTTTCTTGAGCAGCAATGCTCATTTAATAATAATCCATTTTTAAACAGACTTTCTATGTCAGATATATGTATATCAACTGAATCTATATGATTATATGTACTGTTACAACTATCTTTAGGCAGTTACTGTATCAGAAAACAACTTTCCATCCTATCAGGGCAAAGTACTATTGCGCCAGATAAAACATTAGGTTTAATGGTTACTGCTGCCACTTACATCCATTTGGATATGTGGTTTTGTTCAAGCAGAGCACTGCAGGACAAACACAACTGCACAGCTTCTAATCAGTGATCCAGACATAATCATGTTAAAGAACCATTGCAGTTCAAGAAAAAATATATGCTTTTTTGTCAAATATGTACCAAACTAACAATATTATCAGCTGTGTAAGCCAAAAAAATAAAATAATTTTGAGGGTAAAATCTGAATTTTTGAAGACTCTATTTACACTTACAGGAACAACAACAAAACTGGAGATGCTTTATAGGTTAGTTATATGGACATCATAATCCGCTCTGAGGGCAGCTTCTTTGAGCTCATTTGTGCCCTTCACATGGAGAAATATTTTGTTGGCAGACAAATAAGAATCATACGGCTCACAGCTAATCGCTAACAGGGACAAGCCCAGAGATCAGTTAAATGTTTGAATATGTTATTTTATGCTTTGAGAAAAAAGTGGTATGGTATCATATACCCTTCGTTCTGATGCAACTAAGAAAAAAAACTGCTTCAGTGTCCCTTAGAAGTTTTCAAACATTATTTTATTGTGCAATGGCCCTTTAACATTAATTATATGCATACTCAAAAAGGACACTAGTCACACAAACATGACGACATATCTTATGCATGTTGACTTGCATGTTTAATTTCTTGGATCTATATAGTCTTACTATCGTGCATTATTCCATTAAAAAAATAATATTAATATTTTGCTACATCCTGAATAAAACTAGACCACTGCAAAAATAATAATTATTACTGATTTTTCATACACTTTCATTTTCTAATACAGCAGTAAAACCCTGAAGGAATTTACCAACAGGATGTGCATTAGTGCTAGCCAGGTCTACATGTGATTTAGTAAAATACAGGTATTATAATTAGGTCTGCAAGGAGTCACACCCAGTGTAGCAATATGTACCCACCCCTTTTCACATCACAAATAGAATAGCAGACTCATGTAATATGGGTGAAGCATGCTCAGTATAACAGCTCTATCACTGCAGGCAGAATAGCATGTAATGAATGCAATGCTAAATTTAGACGTGTTTAGATTTCACACATGCGCCATCAAAAGCACAAAAGTGGTTGGCAAAGATGCAGTGGTTGGCATGACGTCTTTACTAAAGTATGATAACAACAATAAATCCTGTGACAAAGTGGTGCAGGGAATCTATGTCAGCCTAAGATTGGGTAAGGCTGTATGTCCAGCCCAGAACTAGGGTGTTATTTGGGCTCAAGCACAATGATTAAGTGCATCTGAAGTCATGCAGGAGGAGCTATAAAGACCTGCAGTGATGATGAGACTGAGGGTTGTGTTACCTCAGAGAAAGTAGATGAATAATCAGAGTAGTGTAGTATAAAGTGATTCCTTTATTATTAGACAAACATATTCACTGAAACAACAAGGTTTCAAGAGATGTACCTCTCTTTATCAAGTCAGAAGCAATACTTAATTAAGGAAAAAGATTACATTTTTAGTAAAAATAAATAAATAAAAAAAAGGATACCAGACTTAATATTGACTGGGGATTTTATATCACAATATCAAAACTTTTTATGACCGACACATTACACATTCCTCCCCATGCTTTATTGGTGTATTTCTAATCCACAATATATAGTGATATTTACAGCCCTACATTATGGCTCTGCTGTGTTCTTATCTGAAATCTGGTCTATAAACTCACATACTTGACGTATCAGGACCCTATTTATGATGCCTGTCTGTGCCCGATTAATCTCTACCAAGTTACTTTTTTTTATTTTTTTATTTCCTTAATTCAGAAAGCTTGTTGTTTCAATAACTATGTTTGTCCAGTAAAACAGGTATCACTATATACAGTACTGCAATACTCTGATTATTCATCTAGATTACTGGATACTCATGGCTTACCTCACTCTTCAACACTCAGAAAAAGCCACACTTGAAGTAGCTGCATTGTTTCTGTTTTACAGAGATAAAGAAGATGCCAGATAGCATGTTAAGGGTCCCCGAGGTGGAGCATTCAAGGTGAGCCAGTGCCCCAATCACTTGCTTGTTGGAAATCGTTGTTCCAGAACTGGAGCTGCCAAAGCCTGACATCTAATAAAATTAATGTTGTGCTAATAAGGACTGTACAAGAGCACAAATAACAGGAAATTGGACTATTTGCTGCATGCCTGTATCTTTATACCTGAGAGCTGCCCGCTAGTCAGGGCTTTCCAGCAGTAAGTTAGACTGTTTATGCAAATGTTTGTTGCTCAATGAAAATGGCCATGTTTGAAATAGTATTGTGTTAAAGAGCAAAGTCTTTGTGTACACATTTGCATGTCCCTGCCCAGTTTCCCAGAATACAATGCAATAACTGTATTTCTCGTTATTCTGAGCAGGAAATAAGTTAACTTAATTTAGACATTCAAATGTGAGCACAAATGTGCTATTTATTTACTGTATATGTATATATATCTTTATTTTAAAGATACGACTGCTCATGCAAAAAAAATTTATAGATGGGAAGTTATCTGACCGAAAGGAAAGGGGGAGAAATTGTCATGATTTAATTGTTGGCAGTAATTATGAATATGGCCAAGGGAGGATGACAGAATGTGGTTTGTCTCCTGGTCTCCCTGCAGCTTCCCAAAGACACGGTTTGTGTACCTGTAAAACTGTCCAGGCTTGTTGGGAGAGGGGTTGGCTACTGAACCACAACGGCTTGTGTCATAACTGCCCATTAATCCAGCACGGATGACACCAGAGAATGTCACTAGCCCATGTTGCAACTCCAGCATCCCAGTTTATTCAGGGGAAAGCTCAGGCCTGAAAATGGGAAATGTGTACTCTTCAATTTTACCAATGGGACCGAGTACTGATCTAGAATCAGCAAGACAGGAGGTCTCCCTAATTTACAGAGTTTCGGCACTCGAAAATCGACTAAGCGAGAAAACAAATGGTGGCCCAAAAAAATGAAAATGAGGCTACACGATCCTGAACCGCGCAAAACACCGCCAGCCGTGTAACACTTTTACCCAGGAATGTACGAGGTACAAAATACACTATTATAAATGACGGAAAATGCTTGCAAGCCGCGTAACACATAGACAATCGCCGCCATTTTACAACACTAACTTGCAACTAAAAACATTACGAATCTAAAATGGCGCTTTACCCAACTAAACAAACGGTTTGGCCTCGCGCAATGCAGCCTATTTATACTGTACACTTGGCACATTGCTAACACTTTCTCCTCATGCCAGCAACAGTCCAACTGTACATTGTATGCTGCAGGAAGATAAAAAGAGATTGTTATCTCTTCAGGATATTGATTGCTGGATATATTAATTAAAAATAGGAAAGTATATTAATTAATTAAGTAATTAATTCATTAATTATTATTTAAAAATATATATATATAAAAAATAAAAAAAACACTTAATAGCATATTTTACACTACCGTTTGAAGGACACAATGGGAGAGGCTCGCAATGAGCGCCGAAGGTCCTCAGAGGAGGAAAAGCTATACATAGTGTGGCAAGCAGCATTGCCATGGCTTCAAATTGTATTGCCCCGTCATTTTTGACGGGCAAGTCACTAGTATATTATAGGAGGAAAAATGTGTCCAACCTGCAGGATATTGCATCTGTACAGATACAGGCCTTCAGTCAAGACAGCTGCCTGCACTTTAAGCAGTCCTAAGCAAAACACTTGAGCTTTACATCAAGGTTTTCTGCCCTAGCTCGCCATGGACCCCTGGCCTATCGTTTTAGATATCTGATGAGTGTTATCTCAATTGTTAGCAACCAGGGCTACAGGACAGATTTGTTTCATCACACACACATACACAAATGTACGCAAGGGTGTGGTATTGGATAGTATAAATATGTTGTTTTGATCATTCAATAAAGGTTTAGTTTTCACATATACACAGTGTGAGCCTATTTCTGTGTTTTGTATCCTGACTTGGAGAGTGGTCTTGCCATAGGCCACTAGTAACTTCTATCCAGTATTCTCTGTCTGTACTTTTGGGCTTTGCCCTCTTCAGAAGCCATCTTTTGTGCCACAGAGAACAGGAACTACATGATTCTGATGGGGTAGTTTTGAACTATGTTCTTATCACGCCCCCTTGAAGAAACAGATCGTGACAGTATTTTATTGAAGGATAGTGATCATATGAAGTCATTAATTATCACATAGTTGTTTGGCTCCTTATTAAATCAAATGACCCTGATCAAAAGTTTACATACTCTTGAATGTTGGGCTTTGTTACAGACACACAAGGTGACACACACAGGTTAAAATAGCAATTAAATGTTAATTTCCCTCACCTGTGGCTTTTTACATTGCAATTAGTGTCTGTGTATAAATAGTCAATGAGTCTGTTAGCTCTCCTGTGGATGCACTGCGCAGGCTAGATACTGAGCCATGGGGAGCAGAAAAGAACTGTCAAAAGACCTGCGTCACAAGGTAATGGAACTTCATAACACTTCATAACACTTATTAAGAAGTGGAAACTTTGGGGCTCTCTTGATACCAAGCCAACGTCAGGTAGACCAAGAAAAATGTCAGCCACAACTGCCAGAAGAATTGTTTGGAATACAAAGAAAACCCCACAGGTAACCTCAGGAGAAATAAAGGCTGCTCTGGAAAAAGATGGTGTGGTTATTTGAAGGAGCACAATACGATGATACTTGAACAAAAATGAGCTGCATGGTTGAGTTGCCAGAAAGAAGCCTTTACTGCGCCAATGCCACAAAAAAGCCCGGTTACACCACTATGCCCGACAACATCTTGACACGCATCACAGCTTCTGGCACACTGTACTTTGGAGTGACGAGACCAAAATAGAGCTTTATGGTCAAAACCATAAGCGCTATGTTTTGCCTATAGTGAAAAGAATACCATCCCCACTGTGAAGCATGGTGTTGGCTCACTAATGTTTGGGGGCGGGGGGGTGAGCTCTAAAGGCACAGGGAACCTTGTGAAAATCCATGGCAATATAAATGCAGAATTGTATCAGAAAATACTGGCAGACAATTTTCATTCTTCTGCACAAAGGCTGCTCATGGGACTCTCTTGGACTTTCCAGCATAAGGCCAAGTTGACCCTCCAGTGGTTACAGCATAAAAAAGTCTCCTGACATTAATATCGAGTCACTCTGGGGAGATCTCAAATGTGCGGTTCATGCAAGAAGACCAAAGACTTTGCATGACCTGGAGGCATTTTGCCAAGATGAAAGGGCAGCTATACCACCTGCAAGAATTAGATGCCTCATAGACAACTATTACAGAAGTCTGCACGCTGGTATTGATGCCAAAGTGGGCAATACACAGTATTAAGAACTAAGAGTATGCAAACTTTTGATCAGGGCCATTTGGGTGATTTCTGTTATCATTACGATTTAAAAAGGAGCCAAACAACTATGTGATAATAAATGGCTTCATATGATCACTATCCTTCAATAAAATACATGTTTGCATGATCAGTCATATTTTCAAGATAAATGCCAAAGTTTCACAATTTCTGCCACGGTATGCAAACCTTTGAGCACAACTGTATACACAAACACACATATACAGTTACAACATATTGAGTATGTTCTAACTTTATCTTAAAATGCCATATTTCACAAGACCCGGAAGCCAAAAAAAGAAAAAAATCTCAGGAAACACAACCCCAAAAAACGCTAAAGCCACAATGAAGGTAGTAATCCCCTGTGTGGGATCCACATCCGACCAGCTGCTCCAGAGCAAAGCTTGCAACATAAATGACTGCAGACCAAGAGGTGCGACAGCCAGCAGAGAAACTCAGGACTTTTCTGCAGTCACTTGTAACCAAAGCATCCTTTTCAAAGGCAGTGGTGAAATTCACACTACTACTTCTCCTCTTAAAGCAACAATTCCCGCTCTGTGTTTACTTCTGCAAAAGATTTATATGTCATATTTTAAATAACTGTGATTGTGTAAATAGTTTGGTTTTCTGCTCACACGTTTATTATTAAGGTATTATTATAGTAAATAAAAATAATTAAAAATATTTTGATGGCATCCTTCCACCATTGTAACAACTATTGAATTAGATTAAATCAGAACCATTCCCCTTGCTGCAGTCATTCAATTTTTATTTACTGCCTTCTTTTGCTTTATATATTTTGAGCAAAAATGATAGATGTTTGCAGAAAGTCAAAGGTTGCACAACCTAAACTGTAGGCCAGCTAGGTGCATATACTCACATGTGCAACTGATTGGAAACATAAGCAAAACTCTGCACGCACAAGAGTGGGGCCCCACAGTCTTGAAATATTTGTTGCTTTTTTGTGGAAATTGTTCTTAATTTACTTCTTAGAAATCAGTACTATCAGGTCGTATAAAAATATATCCTGGAAATGTCTCCTAAATTTTGAACCAAATATTTAAAGGGATATTGAAGGTTTCTACATTTTACTAGGTATGTAAAATATACCTATGTATGTATTTACAATTTATTACAAAGAGCTCAAAAGCTCTGTTTTTACTGCCAAAAATCATATAAATAATCCCTGCATATAGGGCTAGAAGTGCAGTGTAGTGTCCTAGCCTTCCAGGGAACACTACACTGCGCATGCAACCCCACAGTGTTGTGTCTGCATATGCTGCTGTGGGCAGACCCATACAGGGACTATTTGTGTGATTTTAGACAATAAGAACAGAGCTTTGAATCGCTTCTTACTAAAATAAAGTATATAAATGTAAATAAATACACAGGTATACAGTGGATATAAAAAGTCTACACACCCCTGTTAAAATATGTCAGGTTTCTGTGCTGTAAAAAATTGAGACAAAGATAAATCATTTCAGAACTTTTTCCACCTTTAATGTGACCTATAAACTGTACAACTCAATTGAAAAACAAACTAAAATCTTTGAGGTAGAGGGAAGAAAAAAAAATTAAAAATAAAATAATATGGTTGCATAAGTATGCACACCCTTAAACTAATACTTTGTTGAAGCACCTTTTGATTTTATTACAGCACTCAGTCTTTTTGGGTATGAGTCTATCAGCATGGCACATTTTGACTTGGCAAGATTTGCCCACTCTTCTTTGCAAAAACACTCCAAATCTGTCAGATTGTGAGGGCATCTCCTGTGCACAGCCCTCTTCAGATCACCCCACAGATTTTCAATCGGATTCAGGTCTGGGCTCTGGCTGGGCCATTCCAAAACTTAAATCTTCTTCTGGTGAAGCCATTCTTTGTTGATTTGGATGTATGCTTTGGGTCGTTGTCATGCTGAAAGATGAAGTTCCTCTTCATGTTCAGCTTTCTAGCAGAAGCCTGAAGGTTTTGTGCCAATATTGACTGGTATTTGGAATTGTTCATAATTCCCTCTATCTTAACTAAGGCCCCAGTTCCAGCTAAAGAAAAACAACCCCAAAGCATGATGCTGCCACCACCATGCTTCACTGTGGGTATGGTGTTCTTTTGGTGATGTGCAGTGTTTTTGTGCCAAACTTATCTTTTTGAATTATGGCCAAAAAGTTCAACCTTGGTTTCATCAGACCATAACACCTTTCCCCACATGCTTTTGGGAGACTTCAGATGTGTTTTTGCAAAATGTAGCCTGGCTTGGATGTTTTTCTTCGTAATAAAAGGCTTTCGTCTTGCCACTCTACCCCATAGCCCAGACATATGAAGAATACGGGAGATTGTTGTCACATGTACCACACAGCCAGTACTTGCCAGATATTCCTTCAGCTCCTTTAATGTTGCTGTAGGCCTCTTGGAAGCCTCCCAGACCATTTTTCTTCTCGTCTTTTCATCCATTTTAGAGGGAGCTCCAGTTCTTGGTAATGTCACTGTTGTGCCATATTTTCTCCACTTGATGATGACTTCACTGTGTTCCATGGTATATCTAATGCCTTGGAAATTCTTTTGTACCCTTCTCCTGACTGATACCTTTTAATAATGAGATCCCTCTGATGCTTTGGAAGCTCTCTGTGAACCATGGCTTTTGCTGTGGGATGCGACTAAGAAAATTTCAGGAAAGACCAACTAGAGCAGCTGAACTTTATTTGGTGTTAATCAGAGGCACTTCAAATGATGGCAGGTGTATGCTGACTCCTATTTAACACAATTTGGAATGTGATTGCTTAATTCTGAACACAGCTACATCCCCAGTTATAAGAGGCTGTGCAGACGTATGCAACCACATTATTTTTATTTTTCTTCCCTCCACTTAAAAGATTTCAGTTTGTTTTTCAATTGAGTTGTACAGTTTATAGGTCCCATTAAAGGTGGAAAAAGTTCTGAAATGATGTATCTTTGTCTCATTTTTTTACAGCACAGAAACCTGATATTTTAACAGGGGTGTGTAGACTTTTTATATCCACGGTATTATATACCTAGTAAAATCCAGAAATACTGCATATCCCTTTATCAATTAATTTATCACACAACATATCTGTACACAAACCAATTAATTTAATTAAAACTACACAACATATTGGGACTGCACAAAAAGGATGGCTTTCAAAGGAGTGCACATGTAACCATTATCCCAGAAGTACACTAATCTCAGACAGTGTCTGGTACATCCTGACCGTGTCTGAATCTAAACAAGAGATTTTTTCACCATGCAGACTCAGGAAAGAAGGAAGAGTCACATCCCACTCTGTACACATTTGTGTTGAGACTCTGTACACACCTTTGTTCATCTCACCATATCACATAGAAAATTGATACAGGCATATATTAGACAAATGCAAAGCCAGAAAAATGGGAAAACATTATAAACATATCATTTTGAATACATAAGTTAGAATGGACGTGTCCACTGCAGAACGAGTGACCATGTCTTCTGTTCAATTAAAAATACATTTTTATCTATATGGTTCTTTGAATAACTGAACTTGTTTACAAAAAAATGGGTTTAGACAGTAAATAAAATAAAGAAAGCTTTTAAAAAAAATAACTTTTATATGCAATTATTCTTTAGTGCAGATTTCAATTTTCTTAATTGGGCAGGATCTTTCTATTGATGGTGTATAACAGTAAACTAAGACGCTCCAATAAGACCAACATAGATCTTATATTTAAGTATTGAAAATACACTGCAGTCTGATTTGATACAAACTAAAGGACCACTGGACTTTGTTACACTCTTCACAAATATGTGAACCTTTTCCTAACTAACCACACTGAACAGAAAAGCATTTCTATAAAAAATCTTAAATTTAGTAGACTGCTCATGTTATAGGTGCTCTGGACTTGTAAAGCTAGCTTGCTTGAAGCCTGAAGGGGTTAGTGTTCCTACTGTGAGTTACACTCCTATTGTTCTATTAGCATGTGGCTGTTCATATTGGCAGTCTTCCTATACAACAGAATACAGCTGTTACTTGCATCCACAGTTCCTCCCATTCGCCCCAGGTAACTAATCCGGTTAAGCACATGTCTCGGTCTTTAACTTTCTAAAAATAGTGGCTACTATCAAATAAAGTTCTTCATAAATGTGTACTGTAAATAAAACACTTCAGTGGTCCATTAAAGAGTCTGTAGCATTAGGCAACAGCCTAATAGCGGTCTTTGGATGCAAGGAAATGTTTTTGGTTATTTTATTTTTTACGGTAGCCGGCAGCCAAATTTCTGTGACACACACAGAGTCTCAGATATTTATTTTTTGACATTGTAAAATGTATTTAATAAAGCTTTGAAAGAAAAGAAAATGTGTAATTCCAGCATATGTGAGGTTTTATCACAAAAAAATCCTTAAAGAGTTTTGGACAATTGTTTGTTACAGAGTATCAATAACTTTCTGAAAAGAATCCTATAAATCCTTTCAACATGGGTACATACAGTGGCTGCCAATATGTCAATATGAGTCCTCAGTAACAGATACTCCCACACATATTTCACTATAAAGAAGCCTTTTAGTTCACAGCTGCTGATTTAAAACAAAGGGGAAAAATACAATCTTTGTTACAAAGCTACACATTTCACACAAAGATGAGTCAGCAGTAAGTTCAATTCTGTTACCTCTACACCTACTAAATAATAATTTCACAGCTCAGTTGCACAGTACAAAAAGATAGATGTTCAACTCAAAAGTCCCTAAACTGCTAAACAATATATGTATGCATGTCTTTGAAGTATTTGCATCAACACCTTGTCTCTGGGGGATAAGGGGTGGGGACTAATCAAGGACAAATGTAAAAATGTACACATGTGCATCATGGAGGGCATAATTTTCACATTACACACACTACATCTAGGCTTCTACATACAGGAATAAGAGTCCCATGGGCCAGATTCACTTTACCTTGGATTCTACACACTGGAACTACCACACTCACAGCTAACTCAACTTTCTTCCCTCCAAACCACATATGTATAGAGGGATACGCACATGTGTATATATATATATGTATGTGTATTTGTGTGCGTGTGTGTATATATGTATATATATGTATATGTATATGTATGTACAGATATGTGTATATATATTTATATATATATATATATATATATATATATATATATATATATATATATATGTATGTATGTATGTATGTATATGCATGTACCAGTAGGTATTCATGTATATAGGAGTGTGTGTATGTGTATTGTACTAGCTTATCCCCAAAACATCTTGCATATCATTAAAATATTCTACGCGTGTGCTTAAACGTTCCCGGGTGTGTGTGTGTGTGTGTATATATGTGCAAATGTGTGTATGTTTGTGTGTATATGTATGTGTGTGTATATGTATATATGTATGTGTATACATATATGTGTATCTATGTGTATGTGTGTATATATGTATGTGCGGGCATGTTTGTGTGTACACACATTTGCATATCATTGTTATTTCACAAACATCAGGGCGGGTATTTTTATTCGCTTAACAATATGGGTGTTGCTTTTATTTTTTATATTTCATACTTTTATATCTTATGCCTCACAAGGGAATATTCTTCTATATCTGCTTTCCCACCCCTGTATATATGATTTTATGCATAGACATTTACACTTTTTACTTTATGTGTATCTATAAATGCATTTTTTCCATCAAATGTAGCCATAGTTGGATTACCACAGTACAAAAGAATTATGCCCAATCATGTCAATATACCCCTGTAGGATGATTTCATACATCCTTCCTCTAGACATACTGAAGTACTTCACCACTCATCAAGGGCCATAATTTATTAGTACAAATGTATATAATCCTGTACCCACAACCGATCCATCCCTATCCAATATATTGTACTGTTACAAATGTATTGTATTTTATAAATTTGTACACTAAGGACCATGTACACTTATGCATACTCCTATCAATCTCCCCTTGTAGGAATTTATTTGTTACTGAAGAATCTGCAGATCACAGCAGCGAAACGCGTCTGGCACTTGTTTTTACAATCTATTTATTTTTACGATTTTTTATCACTGGATTTCTGTACCAGAATCAAACCGGAATTTTTACCAAATAAATATATTTTTATCCATGAAAATGGTCTGAAGTACTTGTGCTTTGGGGAACCCCGACATGCACACTCGAAAAGTATACAGCATCAGACCAAACAATATCACCGCCCCACACAGACTCAAGTACCATGGAGTAACACAAACATATACGGCATATACTTAAACAGAGAACATCAGCCGGAAATGTTGTGTTAAATACACTTATGATTGTGCGCTTTAACGACATTCCCACAATATAACTCTTTCATAATTTTCACATTACCCAGAATCCTTTGTTTCAGGAAAAGTGGTGTAAGGAACACTCTACTGCATTAACAAGTAAAGTTTATGTGTTTGTTTTCTGGGCATAGGCTATGTAAAACAGTAAGCAGTTTAAAATAAATAAAAGTAGATATTTTTCTCTCAGATTTTAAACTGTCTGTTTTCCCCTCAAGCAGAGCTGCATATCTCTTCCTACCTGTGTCTATCAGAGGAATGGCCATCTCTGCCGGTACGCTGGACTATGATGCGGCTTGGAAGCAAGCTGGGCTGATGTCACTTCGCCTGACCCATTACATCATTAGTCCAGCCCTACCCTACATAGAGGTAACAGTTATATTGTAACATACTTGCAGCTGCCCCATAGGCCCTATAGATAGACACCCCTGATAGAGACAAGTAGGAGGTGACACGCATCTCTACTCGAGGAAAAAAAATCCGTTTAAAAGCTAAGAAAATGTAAATGTTGTGTATATAAAACTGCATACTGTCTTAATAGCCTATGTCCTGCAAATAAACATATGAGCTTTACTTATAAATGCAGTACAGTGGCCATTTAACAGCTGGTGCTGTTTCCAAAGACCTTATCTGCTAGTCCTCAGGAACGAAGTGATGAGGAGAGCCTAACATTTAAAAACATACCACTATCATTAGTCACAGTTATAGTTATATTATTGATGGAGATTACTCAAATTAGGGCAAGACAAAATTAAAATGTAGTTTGTCACACATAGTATCACCCTCTTAAAAATAAATATTGTGGATCTTTAAAGACAGTCCACGTGAGAATTGGAGGGTAACTAGCTGGCCCCCAGATCAAAAAAGAAACATGGACTTGGACTTGTATGAAACATTTTTCTTCACTGTGTAGTGGTTAAAGCATTTTATAACAGTTTAGTCTAATGGATTCACCAGTCTTGTAATATATGTACCAAATAAATTAAAATTGTGCAGTCTTTGTAGCAGTAATTTGTCAAAACAGCTTATCACATATGTCTAACACTACTCTAATTAAACAATGTGACATTTCTGACTCATACAATGACATCTTGGGATAAATACATGAAAAAAGAAACTGAGGTGAATATTAATTTTCACAGTTGTAAAGTAATATCCTTCCCTCACTCTGTAGAGTGATAAATTCATGTATTTGCCAATGATGTGACCGGTAATTATCTTCAGTTGTTGCCCCTATTTTTTTTTAAGTTTTGATAAAATAGGTTGCATTTAATTCCACAAGAAAAACTTTATATTATTTTCATTTACAATTACAAATTCTAGTATAGGGTCAGCCGATTAGGTTGCAATATACTACTGAATATGAAGTCAAGGTCTGGAATCCTTATCTTTTACAGCTATACTTACATATTAATGTAATGGCAGTCAAAAGGGCATATGGAAGATGTCACCCCAAACTCAAGTTTTTGTTTTTCTTAAAAGCATGACAATCTGGCTACATATTGTATTAGCCCTTTTTCCTACAGTGAACCATTCTTGAGATTTTTAGCATTAATATGCAAATGTGTGTCTCCCACATGCTAATTAACCGCAGTCTGCTTGTCTGTCTCTGTGGTGGCCAAAACAATATCCTCTGATGTGATCATGCCCTTTATTTCCCCACCACCACCCTTAACAAGCACTCTGAGTCGCACATTAGAATCCAGGAACCGCATAAATAATGCTGTGTATCTTAGGAATTATTTGCTAGGAGAAAAACTATAATACAATATACAACCCCTTTCATGTTCAAGATGGTACCAACTTGCTTTTATGGTGACGGGGTAACATTAAGGATTTGTATGCTTCAGGTGTGATGCGTATTATCTTTAACAAACCACTGGAAGTCTGATAACAAGGCTGGATATGGAGAGTAACTCTCCCTGATCTAATGATTTCTAAGTTGAAGGCACATAGAATTTAAGAATACTGCCTTATTTTTTTTTAATAACTTGTTACTCTTCAGTTAATCTTCAAATTATGTGGAGCTCCTTAGAGTTGACAGATTCCCAAAAAAAAAAATTACAATCACACTCAAATGGCAATACACTTTTATATTATATATTATATGATTATATATAAGTAGCTTGTAATTTATAGTGCCTTTAGGACCTGAGAACTTGTCCCCATAAACTGAGGAACTTGTGCGTTACAGTTGACATCTGAGACAAGGTAAAGAAACAGTTTGACTGGTTTTGCATATTAATTTGCATGAAGAGTTGTCAATCAATGTCTCATGTGCATATGTTCTATCTGACCTAGAGTACACTAAAAAACAAACATTATTTTTAAAGCTAATGGTGCCTTTAAATGCCATTACCTAATTGATTAGCAAGTGTTAACTTTATGTATGCATCCATATTACATGTTTAAATTACTTTAACAGGCCATAATTGGCTTTCATGGTCAGGATACCGTTAACAGATATTCTATTTTTCTTTCTTCCAAAATTGGTATTTTTGCTCTACAATGATGGGCAAAGCACAGATCTAAGAGTTTTCCCTGGTTGAGTCAACAGAGTATAGACCACTGTACACTGCCATATAATATATCACATAAGACTGAGAACTAAGGACACACAGCCTTGTCTCTGACAGTCACTTTACCACCTTCCCCAGGGTCTCCTGTCTCGAACAGTAACTTTGTACATTGTACTGCTTCAATCCCATCAATTATTTGTGGCTCTCAGTTGCCTTTATGTATTACAGCTCTGCTTTTCCACATCCCCTGGTATAATTCACATTCAGTTTGTGTCTCTCCATTTCAGAAAGCAAATTGGTTCATCTCTGTGTTAATCCCCCAAGGAGAACTTCAACCCTGTCTGCTATAACAAGACCATTCATAAATGTTATCCATATTTTATCTATATAGTAAAATAGTTCCCTTATTTCAATGGTCTCCAAACCTCTTAGTATGTAACATCATTAAAGCCTCTTACAAATGCTGGAGGAAATCCAAAGGTCTCTTCCTCAGAAAGTTATATATGTTAATTTCCAACTAATGTACTGCGGAGCAACATAGTATATAGGGTTATACTGTATATCACACTGTATCAGTATCTAGAAAAAAAGGGTCATGCTCTTGCTAAGCAGATCACTTGGTTCCTCCTGTTTCATCATCTGCAAAAATATTTTAAGAGCCACAGCAAAAGTTGCAAACATGGCATAATTTAAAACTCTGTGTAATACAAATGTTATCAACATATTTGCATTGATGTCTGCAATGTTTAATAACATTCAATTCATAAGGTGCTTGTTATCACCAATAATTGTAAATGATATCATACTGGGAACATCCATCATGTCCCATGGACTTCATTTCACCTGTTGCATTCACTTTTGCAATAAGAGGACTGGTCACCTGAGAGGGGCCTTGGAACCATATAAGATCTCTGTTGGGTTCTGGTAAAAAGTTGTCACAATGCTGTGAACATTAACAATATGAAGGTCAACAACCCATTCCTAAAGCTCCATTATGGAAGCTACTAAACAATATCAGAACCTGCTACATTTCAAAGGGACATTGAACACATTTTCTCATGTATTTCAAAAACTATATTTAAAAAAATGCATTGTTTTTGGCATGAACAAAGGGTACATGGAATGCAACTGTTATTTCAAAATAGCATATTTTAAACATTACAAAAGCTGCTTTTTGCATGACAACCATAGAATCTGTTGAAACTAACAGGGAATGCAGAGGGCACACATTTTAGAGTATAGATCTCATTGGCTGGCACAGGGCAGAAACACCCTGTGACACATTACTAAATACCTTCTTTCTAAAGCAACAAAGAAAACTATTCTTTCCATATCTCATTAAGTAAAACCTGTTTAAACTTCTTTGAAACCAACAGAAAATGCACAGAAACATATGGCTGTATCGCTGCTCATTGGCTGACAGGGTTCCCCCAGAGCAGTTAAACATTTGACATTTTTTATTATTCTTTGAAAGCATCATGTGACAAAATAAACCACACGTGTGACACATTTATATCTACCCCCTTTCAAAACCATTTAAAGGACCACTGTAATGTATTTTAATATAAAGCTCATATGGTCATTCATAGGGCATAGACTATTAGTCTGAGGGGGTAATTGGTGGATCCCCAGTTCTACCACTAGAATAGGGGTAGATTTTGGTAGGTAGGTTTTAGTATACTGGCGTGACAAGGAGTAAGTGGTGGGCTCCGCTACCACCATAAAGATCAGTGTGTTCATTTATAGGTGTGCGCTTTAGCTATTTGTTAGCACTTTATTTCTTAGCGCTTTATGCATATTTAATATATGCTAATTTACCTTATGTATACATAATGGTTATCCCCTTTTTTTGTGGATTGGTGCCATATTATTTTGTGATGAATTGTGTAAGATTTTGTCTATGGTAATTATCATATGCTAGATTAGTCATTTAATATTGGGACTTTAGTTGACACTATTTTATTGTTTTAATCTTCGTTATTTTGTTTTATTTTTAATTAATAAAATGTAATTTTATTTTAAAGGTTGTGTCATCTGATAATTGATGTTCCACACGCATAGTATGGATTAAATTATATGTAACATATCCCTGATGAGGATACCCTGAAGATATATGTGTCTATTCTCTTTAATTATGACGACATTCATTGGGCATAGACTATTAAAATCAGTATGCAATTTTTGAAATTGGCAGTTTTCCTCTCGAGCAGAGCGCCTTGTCTACACCAACCGGTGCCAGTTTAGGGCCTGAACGTAAAAAACAAGTCTGACCAGATTAGGTGCTGGTTCAGACTGAGCATGCTCAGCAAATGGGACAGGGCTTTATTAATGCAAGTAGTTACTAGTCCTGGTTCATGGTGTCACTCTAAGTGGTCAACGGGGCAGCTGCAAGGGGTTTACCTTCAATATCTCTGTGTGGACAGCAGGAGCAGATAACAATAACAATAATAACATCACAGCTCAGCCTGCTTCCAAGCTCCATTATAGTCCACCTCCAAGTCAGAGCTGCCACACCCCTGATAAGGTACAGGGAGGTGGAGAAAAACAGTTCTGTTATAGGAAGAAAACAAATATTTAAATTGTAAAATAATAATGACTTATTTTGTTTACAATGCATTTTAATAGTTTCTATAAAACAACAAATGTTCTTAAGTTTTAAATGCATTACAGTGCTCTGACAATATGTGTTCTCATGTCTTACATAGCTGCTAATGTTATTAATTTGTTACATACTTCCCAAACATGCAACATTGTATTTTATTATTAAAAGGACTCTTTGTTCAAATATTATTTATTTTATATAAATGTTTGAACGCTAACTTTATCCACTTCAATTAAATGTTCCTGTACAATGTACATGTAAGAGACCCAAGAGAGTTTCTCAGCTCTTGAACCTACCCTTTTCTTCCTGTATTCTCTTCTGCAGACTGCCATCTCGCACTATGTGTGAGAAGACGCTCCTGCAGATGAGGGGATTCACACTACCAGTTTCATGCTGTCAGCAAGCAGACAGTGACAAGCTATTTTTTACATTCTTTACCAGCAATACATTATTATAAATTATTGCATATGATTATTATGATTGAATATCCTGTCAATGTTGTTTACACCTTTCTTAGTAAGTGAGTGAATGTCTTATTTTAATATTTTAAAAAAGTCTATTGAGAGCTAAGTGTGATAGACCACAAGAAAACTGCAAGACTGCTCATTGTGCATCCAGACCTTAATTTTAAAGCATGAAATAGCCTAAAGGGGGTTATGATAGCTTTTGTTACTACCTGTGTTACTAAAATTAAACATAAAACAGGGTAGTTGGTGTTTTCATATAAACCATTTATACGGCTGAACCAAATCTCTACAGATTATTACATATCATTTTTTAATTATATTTAATCTAAAATATTTTACAATATTCCTTATTAGTGCAATTTGACAGGAACTGGTTAAAAGTGGTTGCAGAGGCAATATTGCACCCATAAAAGACAAGCCATATTTAATTCTTCAGGATTATCGCTTCACCTGCATGCTCCCTTAGCTGTACCAAAGCCAATCTTTCAACTTTATTGGCTACATGCACATTTTAATATGTTTTACAATCTGCCTGTCTAGACACACCATTGTAAAAAACAACCTGAAAAATACACATTTTATGCATCTGGATAGACCTCAATAGGAGTGTAGAGCTATGAAAGAAAACATACTACTGTGCTGACATATAATATAAAAATATCTAGATCTACCTTGTCTGCCATGTTCTTATATCTTTGAAATACCTGTGCCTTACATTAGCATGATAGAAATTAAACAAAAAGCATTTGTTTTTCAAGAACACACAATCTTGAGAAATCATCACTGATAATCAGCCAAAAAAAGGAAAATGGAACAATACAGTAAAATAACTACATAAGGTTAAACGTGTAAAGAGTATGCTTCTTTTTGGCTGTATAAAGTAATTTCCCCCATCAACAAGCTTACTTGTTTAAAATAGTGAGGGGAAAAAGTATTTGATCCCCTACTGATTTTTAACATTTGTCCACTTACAGTCTATAATTTTAATGGTATGTGTATTTTAACAATGAGAGACAGAATAACAAAAATAAATGATTTGCAGGTCAATGAGGGAAATAAGTATTTGATCCCCTATCAATAAGCAACATTTCTGGCTCCCAGGTGTCTTTTAAAGGGAGTGCTCCTAATCTCAGCTCGTTACCTGTATAAAAGACACCTGTCCGCAGAAGCAACCAATCAATCAGATTCCAAACTCTCCACCATGACCAAGACCAAAGAGCTGTCCAAGGATGTCAGGGGCAAGATTGTAGACCAACACAAGGCTGGAATGGGCTACAAGACCATCGTCAAGCAGGTTGGTGAGAAGGTGACAACAGTTGGTGCGATTATTCGAAAATGGAAGAAACACAAAATAACAGTCAGTCTCCCTCGATCTGGTACTCCATGCAAGATCTCACCTCATGGAGTCTCAATGATCATGAGAACGGTGAGGAATCAGCCGAGAACTACATGGGAGGATCTTGTTGATGATCTTAAGGCAGCTGGGACCATAGTCACCAAGAAAACAATTGGTAACACAATACGCTGTGAAGGACTGAAATCCTGCAGCGCCCGCAAGGCCCCCCTGCTCATGAAAGCACATGTTCATTGGCAAACTTCAGACAGGCCTGTACATCTGAAAATCAAGCTCTTTGACATCAATTCAACTCACCGTGTTTGGAGGAGGAGGAATGCTGCCTATAAGCCCAAGAACACCATCCCCACCGTCAAACATGGAGGTGGAAACATTATGCTTTGGGGGGTTTTCTGCTAAGGGGACAGGACAACTGCACCGCATCAAAGGGACGATGGACAGGGCCGAGTACTTTCACATCTTGGGTGAGAACCTCCTTCCCTCAGCCAGGGCATTGAAAATGGGTCATGGATGGGTATTCCACAATGACAATGAACCAAAACATACAGCCAAGGAAACAAAGGAGTAGCTCAAGAAGAAGCACATTAAGGTCCTGGAGTGGCCTCACCAGTCTCCAGACCTTAATCCCATAAAAAACCTGTGGAGGGAGATGAAGGTTCGAGTTGCCAAACATCAGCCTTGAAACCTTAATGACTTGGAGAGGATCGACAAAGAGGAGTGGAACAAAATCCTGAGATGTGTGAAAACTTGGTGGCCAACTACAAGAAACGTCTAACCTTTGTGATTGCCAACAAGGGTTTTGCCATCAAGTACTAAGTTGAAGGGGTAAAATACTTATTTCCCTCATTGACCTGCAAATCAATTTATAACTTTTTTGACATGCGTTATTCTTGTTGTTTTTTTTTTTTGTTATTTTGTCTCACACTGTGAAAATGCACCTACCATTAAAATTATAGACTTATCATTTATTTGTCAGTGGACAAGCGTTCAAAATCAGTAGGGGTTTAAATATTTTTTTCCCTTACTGTACCATATAGAAAAAACATTTACCAAAGGGGTCCTGCCTCAGCTTCACAAAAAGAGCTGGTATATTCCAATAGAGTAGAAATATAGACCAGCAGTTCCCAAACCTCTCCTCAAGACCCATGAGACAGGCCATGATTTTGGTTTAACACTGCTTGAATACAGGTGATGCAATTCGAGTTTGTTGACTGCTAATTGCTCATCCTGTATTAACAAAGTGTTAAAACAAATCATGGCATGTTTGGTTGGTCTTGATGAAAGGTTTAAGAACTGCTGGCAGTCCAGTTGAGATAAAATTCTAAATGTCTTTAGCATCAACCTTGGGGGTAGATCCATAATCGTGTTCCATGTAGCACATGCATTTAACAGTCCAGCTACAATATCTGACACATATAGCTCAATCCGGTAGCCCATAAGTGAGGTTGCAAGTTAATTTGCTATTCAATTGACGTCTTTTTGCGGGCTCCAAAAGGGTTACGGGTTACGGCTTGAAAAAATTGTGATGGTTAAACCTGTAACTTATATCCTCCAGAAACCTGATCTGATCTTTCACTTTCGCAAGAGTTATGATGACTAAAATGGCAAATCTCTATTCAATTGCTCCAATTCCCCAAGCCCGCAAATGTTTTCACACACGTAAATGGCAAATGAAGGAGAAAATCCTACGAGTACTATTGAGGACCCGCAAGGGGGTTAAACACCTATTTGTAGCACTGTAACAGCAAATAAAAAATCAATACTGCACTGGAAATAACGGGGAAAGCGATGATAGACATTAGAATGAATTGCACAACAGTCTCAAGCCTACAAATCGTCAGGAAATTCAATTTATTTTTATGTGTCATTTCGGGGCTAAATCGATCTTGGGTATCAATGAGTTAATACATATCAGGCCACCCATATGGACTAGAACAGTATTGCCATTCATTTTCATAATTCTTTATTTTTGCGGGTTTGCGTGTCTGATCTCATATCGGACCCCCAAACCTAATTGATTGACATGTAACCTCCATGTTTTACTATTGGCTGATTCAAAATTGGCCGATTCGAAATGGGCGTTTACAGGCTTGCTTAATTGATCATGTTCCCGCCCTGAACTGCTACGAACCAGTGCATGATTTACGGTTTCTGCTTTGCGCCAGTAACTTGCAGGCTTGAGCAACTGAATAACATTGCAATTGGAGACGAATGGGAGCTTGAAATTTAATTGGGCCCTCAGTAAACATTTCCCTATCTATACTACCTCTGCATTAACTATTTTACACAGATTGCCTGCCACAAATAAGTACCTACTATACATCTAAGTTAAAAATGTACTTTAAAGGTATATCTATGCATCCCTGTTTTACCTTTTTCTAATTTTCCTGTTCCCCAGTGAAAGCAGCACTACACATCCCATGATTCTTTGGTGCACATACTGGCTTTACAGATGGATATAATGTATTAGCTGCCTGCGATTGGCCAAAACAATTTATGAATATTACGCTGATTTTAGCTTGGACCTGCAGGGGTGTTAACCCTGAACATCTACTGCTTGCAAACTCAAGAGATTTAGCAAAAATCAGGGTGAGTTTGTTAATGTTTATTTTGGTATTTTTTCATGTATAAAAATGTTTTCATACTTATTCTCTTCTATCAGATGCATTCATAATCCAGGAAATTTAGCTATGACTTTAAGTTGTTCATTAATCCTGGGTTAAAACAACACAGTGTATACAAGCTGTACGCCTTCACAGTATGTAGAAGTTTGGATGAGAAAGTAGTCCTCTCTGTGCAGGAATGCAGAGGTTAAGGGGACAGCTCTCTTACTAGTAATGACATGCAAGGACTGGCCTAAATCTTCCTTTAATAGAGATTTCTCAAGGCTGACTGCTCAGTAATGTTTAGAAATAGCTCCCCTGCAGGGACAATATGAGTCTTTCATGGTGTAACCCCAATCAGAGGAGCTCAAAATGACTCCTGGATCTCCAGCTCACTAACAGAAGAGTTTTATTCAGAAGCAATTGGAATAATTTACCCTGTTCAGCTATAGAGGCACTTTGGAAATCACACAGTGTTAGAAGCTAAAGTCACCACATGTACTCTGGGCCATGGGGGAGGTGGAAAAGCACATGTAAAGGTGGTTTCCCTTTTTTAAATTGTTGCTAAATTAGCTTTTAATTTAGTGGTTTTAGGCCTCTTACAGCTAGCACTGTTTAAATTAATTATTTATTAGCTCTAATGCTGAATAAATATAAATATATATATATATATATATATATATATATATATATATATATATATATATTGTTCTTTTTCCCTCCTTACCAAGCATATTGATGTTAATGCAGTGGTAAGTGCAAGTAGGTATGAAATTTCAGCTCTGGGTATGATTTGTCTCCCTGTTGTTTTTTAAATAAACAAAGACAAAAACATGTCTAAGTAAATATACATGGCTATGGATCTGCCTTTTTTATTTGAATCATATTTACAAATGGGGAAGTTGCAACAAATGTTCATTTGATTTTCCACCCTCTATCTGATGGAGCAGGGTGTATATGTTAAATTCAGAGTTCCTTTAATACAAGGTGATTCATTAGATGATACATTTCTAAAAATTAAACTAAAATAACAAAAAGAAAAATTGGCACAGCAATTCGCACAGCCGTTCTAGCAAGAATTAAAAGTACACATATAAATAAATATAATTGTAATTTGATGTTATTAAACATTTTGAGTGGCAGTGTTCGATAACTGAGCTTTAAAGTTGGGGACCAAACCATAAGTTTATCTATAAAGATCCTCCATCACTCTAACTCTCTTTATCTGAGAGACATTAAGGCTGGATGATAAGGAGAGCATGTCCCATTGTTATAGATCTTAATAGCAGGTAAACATTTCTATAACTATTAATATTTATCCAAATAGATATGCTCATTTTATCACCCTTTGAGAGTTAATGAATAACATTAATAAAGACAGAGATCCTTTATAGAAAATGTATGCTTAAAATACAGTTTTCAATCAAGCTAAACACTTCCCCTATATTATTTATAACAGCCAGCTGCCAGTATATTAATTTAGATGTGTATTTTCATTTCTGCAATAACCTAGACCTTTGCTATTTCCTTCTAAAACAAGTTGGCTCATTAAGTTTTTTTTTCTATAATTTGTAGTTATTTATGTGGATTTTGTTTGCGTGTTTCAATGAATAAAAAAAGGAAGTTTAAAAATAGATACATAAATAATTAAATAAATATTGGTGCAAGATTATGTGTTTCTATAAACAAAACAAAAACACACAGTGCTAATGAGGGGTTAATGGAGTTTAGATGACAGACTGATAGTAACAAGGGAGAGGAGGCTGACTGATGAAGGGACAGTGACTAATTGTCTTGAGTCATTGAACAATACACAGTGGAAAGTCACACAGCAAATACTGATCTGCTTATAACTCCAGAGATAAGCCGCATTATTTCATCTCTCGCTGTATTTGGGGATTAAACACATAACCTCCTCCATAATATTATGAGCCGCTAAAAACCTACTTAGCAGGGTCATTTCAGGCCATACCTTTCCAGTGCAGGGTAAAGTGTATTATGCAAACAGAGGCCAAACAAAGGATGCTGGTGATGCTACACCTAGGAGCCAGCTACCAAACCCACCTATACTTACCACAGACTTATTTGTGTCTAAGTCACCTTATAGGTAGAAACTGTTCAAATCATACTATGAAGAATGTTCTTTTTTTTTTTGCACATGATTTAAAAGATATATGTAAGTTTCCTGTTTTTAATATTAAAAACAAGTGCTTAAAAGCGTTGCTTTCTCTTACTCAAATCTTCCAAACAGTCCGTGCAAAGGGCTGTACCAGCAGCTCATGCATACAATGGGCTATATTCTATTGCCCAATTCTTAAAATATACACACTTAAAATCACTATTAATATTGCCACATATTCTATTAGCTACTCACAATCCGATTACGAGTTACCGGCCCACAATCACTATGGGCCAGCCAAAGATGCAAATGTGGCCTCAGAACTCCATTGGTTTTAGCACAGTTTGAATATTACGAGCACTAAATAATTAAAGTTACACAAAATCAATATTCTATTAGACCCGTAGCTCTAGTTAGTATGACCTGCAACTGAAGAAAGTATCATGTTTGTCAAAAATATTACGAGTACTGAATAGGACTCACAAGGGCTTTTGCAAACACTTATTATAGCTGTAACAGCAATTAAACACACAAGACTGTACTTTAAAAGCATGGGAAAGCATGGAAAGACATTAAAATTAATTGAAGAACAGACTCAAACGCACACATTTGCAATTACATTTTTTTTATTTTAAAATGTTATTTTTGAGTAATATCAATCCTGGGACTCAAAGGGTTAATATGTATCATGGACTAAAACAGATGATCTAACAAATTTTAATTCAGCTCTCGATTGCGAGTCTGATCGGCAAATATTACTTATTGGCACTAATTAATTTGTAGATTACGTGTAACTTCCATGTTTTAATGACGTCACGATGACGGTCTCATTTACTATTGCCTGTGTCTAAGAAGTAAATTAAGGGTGTGCTCAAATATTGTCAGATCATATGATCACGCCCCCTGAAATCAGACTTTAAAAGACAGGGTTTACGAGATTAGTCTTAAGGAGGGAAGTTGCGAGAAAAAAACACCTGCAGCAAAAATTACGGGTTAGAGGCATTTGCGGGCAGCTAATAGAATAGGGCTCAATGTTTATATTGTACTAGATGTATTAGCCACTGTCTTTCAGCAGCTTTGCAAAAGTGATGTTGAGAAACTGCCTGTAAGTGGCTAGTACATCCAAGAGGAACATGAGCTGTGGGGGCACAGACCTTTGTAGGTAGTATTAGGAAGCATCAGGCTTAGTTTTCTGATGAGGATTGCCAACAATGGCTCATTACTCCATAGTGGTCTGTCTGCATTGATCAGTCTAAAGCCACATGACATTGAGAAAACTGAGTATGGGCAAACTCCAGGGAGTAATTAGCCTGATTTCTTTGACATACTGTATAAATAAACAGGTATTCAGCAAGGCGTGTGAGTGCATGTGTGAAAATAAAGCATATATGTATCATTATCTCAAATAGGTTAAACAAACTAATTTCATCAGCCTTTTTTTTTTTTTTTGCAACAGGAATGGAAAATATGCCATTACTGGTCTAAAAGTGGCTCAGTAAAGATTAAGAAAGCTACATTATCCTATAGTAAATTACAACATGCCATTTTTAGCTATCAATCTCCAAGGACAGGTTGATATATCATGCTATAGAGAGATCACTGCCAATAATTATAAATTCAATGTAAATTATATCATATTTTGAACTTCTGCTGTGTCACTTTAAATCATATTTGCACTATTATTATTATTAACTTTTATTTGTAACGCACCAATATATTCCGTAGCGCTATACAGGGGATAAGAAAAAGGAAGAATACAATATTAACAAGTTGCAGAGGGCCCTGTTTTGAGTTTAGAATTCCACAGCAACCTATAAGATTGGAATCTCGCTACTTACAATCTACTACAGCTTTAAAACAACAAAGGCAATGTTATATGGATGAATTATTTTTGAAAGTGAGACATCTCTGTATGTAACATAAGCTGAATCCAGCTCAGCCTAAACACACATTTTAATATCAAAGCTATTGAGATCAAGGACTCTTCTTTATGATGCAGAAAAATAAAGTACTCTGTGAGCTGAACTATACATCACCTCTTCTTGCTGCTGACGATCTATTACCAGAAATAAGAAAGATGCATTGTGCTGTGGGAGTGCTCATTATCTGTTATATCTACACTAAACCCTAAGCAAATAACTGAGAAAAAAAGGGAACAAATGCCCACCTGGCTGAGCTCCATAAACAAATCCATGTTATCCTCCCAGGCATCACGTACACAGCCTGGAAGCTTCACCCATAGGGACAGTAGTGTGTAAACCTTCACAGTGCACAGCATTAAAACAACAACCATCTCAACCTCTTCTTTCAAGACTTATTAACAGTTTTTTTCCATGCTGTTATTCTAAAAGCAATATCTTTTTTTGCACAGTCTCTCAGGTTTGATTATATTATATGGCAAAGCAATTATTTTGCCTATCATCATCATCATCATAGTCAAAAGTTTCAATATGTAGTATGACCATCGAACAATGGTTTAATGCAGTGGTTCCAAACTTTATTTTCCCCACTTCAAACTGTCAGAGGTGAACCATTTAAATGCTGCTGAGGGTCCCCATGGACCACCTAATGACTTCTCTGTCTGCTTCGTGACAGTTACAATGCACTGTACACCAATAGAATTTAGCCTGTGCATTTACAAAGCATCAAATCAGTAACTGGGCTCTTCTATTTTGCTTTCTATGCATTTTATTAATATTCTTCAGTTTTTTTTAACCCCAGTTATACTATGGGCCACGTATAGGAAGCTCGGGGACCACAGTTTGGGAACCTTATGTTTGGAGCAATAGTCTTTGGTTTCTATAATAAATGTAAACCATGTATAGCGCTACAGAATATGTTGGCATGTTACAAATAAACAATAATAATAATAATAATAATAATAAACTGTATGCTACATAGAGTACAAACGCTTTTGGTATATACACATACATAAACACATTTATATACACACACACATGTGCAGTATAGTTAAAGTAGGGCTTGATAAATGTATGTGATGCTTAGGAGGCCGTCTTGTTTGTGAGGAATCAGTCACACATTTTTGGGGAGCAAGCAAATGAACAGCATATATATATTTATTTAATCCAACCTTGGCTTTGCATTAAAGATGTGTAATACAGCATGCATAAGCTTAAAGGAAGCCATGTTTGATAATGGCTAGGGATTGAAGAGTGAGGCATTTGTGGGCACATTTGCATGTCCCAGTTCAACTTCCCAGAATGCAGTGTAATAACTGTTTTTCTCAGAACTCTGAGCTTGAAGCAGCTTTTTAAACTTGTTTTAGACATTCAAATGTGAACACAGATGTACTTTTTATTTACTGTACTACTGTACGGTGGAGGGCTTCTATCGCTCTTTTGCCCACCATATTATAAATGATTGTTGTGGTGAACTACCTACTCATAATTTCCACAACACAGGCTGAGATCCCGCTCCATGCTGATGATAGCCAGTAAGCTTGAAACAGCTGTACATGGATAGGATACTCAGCCTGTGTTTAATCCAACCTAGGCTTTGCATTAAAGCTGTGTACTACAGCACGCATAAGCTTAAAAGGAAGCCATGTTTGAGAATGGCTAAGGATTGAAGAGCGAGGCATTTGTGGGCACATTTGCATGTCCCAGTTCAACTTCCCAGAATGCAGTGTAATAACTGTTTTTCTCGGAATTCTGAGCTGGATGCAGGTTTTTAAACTTGTTTTAGACATTCAAATGTTAACACAGATGTACTATTTATTTACTATAACTAATTTATACACACATACATACATACATATATATATATATACACATACATACATATACATACACCATATTGTTCCGTGTATTTTTTACCAAATTTTTTAGTCTAAATTACGGGGGTCGTCTTATACACGGAATGTTGCAATTACATACCCTGGTCTGGTACTGTAATTCTGCATCTGGCCACTAGATTTAAGGCAGGAGAAAAGGCACACATTTGGAAATGCATTGGTTACAATTAGATTGCATTACACTTCAAGTGTGCATATAAATGTGTATTTTATAAGTTTTTATTGTGTTACACATATATTTAAGGTCACTTTCTGTCATGATTTTCACCGATTTCCATTCCAGCTCAGTATCTTTGTGATCCCTGTGTAAACCGGAAAAATGCAATTGCACATCGCGACGGAGTAATAAGTGATGTGATCACAAGGATATTGAGCTGGAATGGAAATCAGTGAAAATCATGTCTGAAAGTTCCCTTAATTATATGCGCAACACAATAAAAACACATTTGCATATTTATTTATTTCTGAATTTTGGGCTCCATAAATAGGGATCGTCTTATACATGGGGGTGTCTTATAGACGGAAAAATATGATATATTGCTAAAAAGTCTTGGCACATGCTGCCATTAATGCTTTTTATCTGGCCTAGGTACAGATCTCATACATCATATAACCATATATCATTTGCAAGATTTTTTCAGTTGCTTATCGTCTCTGCTGGGACTCAGCACAAGCATTTAGCTTCCTCTCTATAAAGTCTTACTTCCTGACATTTACAGAGCCTGCCACTCGACTGCACTTCAGCAAGACTTGAGGGACATTTATCAAGGGTTTGCCAAATCATTATTCAAATCACTTTTAATAGGTCATCAGAAACTCTAGTTATCAGAGAACAAACAAAAGTGTGTGTAAATAATTGACAGACTTTTACTTAAAACAAAAAATTATCATCATAGTGAGTGGATATCCAGCGTGTAATAAAATTAGATACTTAACCAATTGAACACAAGCAACATGAGCAAAAGCAAGGTACCCACCCGGAGTTACCAAAAAATGTATACAGTACAGATAAAGGAAATGGTTTGTTGCTTATTTTACACTTGGTTAATATTTGCAATTAACATATTAATGGGAAGCTGTCATGTTTGAGGTTAACTCTGCCATTGGTTAGTATACGGTATCAAAAATATGATAAGGCATTCCATATCAATATATATTTCATTTAAAACACATGGTTAAAAACATCCTAATTGACCCCAAATATAAGCACAATACTCATAAATTTAGAAGAATTCAGACCATATGTTAAATCTGGTTTAAAAACCATTCCTATGTGTGATCCAAAACACTCGATATCACCTACTGTGGATCAGAAGAATAGTCTAAGTGCAGCTTACATCATTATCTATTTATTGTGTGACTATACGTAGACTGTCAGACCCCACCACCACTATAAACGCAAACACTCTGCTGGAAATTCATTTTCAACACCATTGACCTAAATTCTACTGAACATCAGCTGTGAGGCAGAGGGACAATAGGGACATCACATCAGCAATGCTTTGGCACCTCCAGCAAGAGAAAATCTCAAGTTACATGATCAAGAAAATGTCACACACACACAAAAAAAAATCAACAACAGAAACATCTCTTGCTCTTCTACTACAATTCATCCTTTTATTAGTTTATGTAGTGACCAACGGCAGTACGTAAACAGGCCAGGACATCCATAGCTAGCTTAATCAAAATGATCACACCATGACCACTAATGTTCCATACTGTACAATAGGGGTAATCAAGAGGTGGACCAATCTGGATATCCGACCCGCTTTTACCTCACCCTCTCTGCCTTACACAATCTACTATTATTCCCTCTTGAAGCTTGCTAGCTATTTTTCTTCTCTATGTAAACTTCCTTCCTGTGACCTTTTCGGTATAAAAATGTAAAATGCACATGTCTGTAAAAATTATATATCAAGTGTTAGTGTGAGCTTCTTGCAAATGAACAAACCCAAGAGAAAATGTACATTATTACAAACCACTACACAGATTATGAATAAGAGTAAACAAATGTTGATGGTAAAAACAAATTAATGTTAATAAAGTAGCTTATTAATAAAATAACTTGTGACTGTACCCTTAATTCCACCCTCTGTGACCGATACATAATTTCTGAATAAATGACTGTGATTTCATAGAAAGATTACTAGGAGGACTCTCCCCTGCCTTAGGCTTCTGTAGGAACAAGTTCAACTTGGAGCCTTTGAATCACACATTGGCTATGTCATATGTATTCAAGCACCACAACAACTTAAGGCTATGGAGTGGAGGGTCCCTAGTTCAAAAGTTCACATTTTTACCCGTGTTTTTTTTTTTGCAATAGTTTAAAAAAAAAATAATCAGAAATACTTTATTTAGGTTATATAATAAAGCAAATGTTTTTGAGAGATCTTTTTTGTGTTAGTTTAAAATAATTTATTTGAATATATTATATATATATATATGTATATATATATATTTATATATATATATATATATATATATATATATATATATCATATCATATCATATCATGCTGTGTTATTTGTATAGCTAATCCTTTCACCTGCTGAAACACATACAAATATCTACACAGAGCATGTCTTTATGATTTTTTTCCCCATAGCTAAATCTTTGATTTTAGTCAAATGCCTTCCACTTGTTTGTTTTTTATAACCGACTAATGTATTTATTAATGTGCGTGTGTAAATAAATAAATAGTTACATAAAACAGTGTAAAACATGGCATTAGAACCAATGACCTACCATTTGTAAACAACTTTTCCACATGTTTTCCAGTCTCTAGCAGAGCACATATGGTGACTTAAGTGGTGACTCTTCAATAGGACATCACAAAACTGGGCATACTAACTTTATTTATAAACAAACCATTTTAGCTAACCATGTTTAGCGATACCAAAAAGTGTAAATCACCCAATGGTAGACAGATTGTGACAAAATTATGGAGTTTTTTTCACTGGTGTTTTCAAGACTGTCCAGCCCCACTTTTGATCCCTCAAATCACTTAAATATTAGATAACCCAGTGCTCCAGTTTTCACCCGTTCTGCTGAACCTCCTAGAGTAAAAAAAACTCAGCCTATCCAGTTTATTATACACATTTACATATGGACCCCACCTCCATTTTTTTTCACACTACATCTTCAAAAGAGCAGACTATAAACAATTGGACTTCTGGGAATTGTGATTGTTTGTTTATAAGTGAAGTGTCCCATTAAATATATGCGAATTCGGAGCAGAGACAGATAAATAACTAGCAGGCTATGGGCAGGAAAATGCCTGGGTCAAAACTATGCGTCTCACCAACTATGTGAAACACAAGTTGATATGCCAGCTAATGTATAAATAAATACAAATCCACACACAAAATCTGACATAACTGCTCTGAGTCAAAGTAAGACTATAATTTACATGCTATTACGCAGTAAACATGTACAGACAAAATAAACATTAAATGAACACATCCTGCAAATATGAACTGGATTATCCCAGCAATAGTCTTAGCATGTCTTTATGAAGCCGCGGGTAGTGCTATGACTCATTTATTGTAGAATAGTTACCAATGGAGCTCCCAATAACTGCCTGGACCTTCTTACAATTCCTTTCCCAAGTTCAAGTTGTGTCATACAACAGGTTGAGCCTTTTACAAAGCAGCAGCTTTGCTACGGTGCCCACTGAGATAATTTGCCAATAATGTAGATTAATACAAAGTATATGAATCGTACCAATCTGCCTCTTTCCATCTGTACATGTTGTACTATACATGTGTTTAGAGATAAAAACAGGAAACTACTGATCTTAATATTTGCATATAGCATGAACCTGTATATAATTGTTTATTGAATAGTCATATCAACAAGTGGAGGAATGAAAAAGGAGATGTAATGTATCTGACATACAAAATAAGGGAAACTACTACCGATATATTTGTATTAAGAAGTATGGCCAACTTTTGCATTCAGAACAGCTTCAATCATTCTTGGAATGCGGTTATGCAAGTCCTGAACTGGTTGTAGGAAATAGGGCGAAAAATAACTCATCAGACCTTTTACCATTGCTCGGGGGTCCGGGTTTCGTGGTCCTTACACTAGGGTATGAATTTTTATGCATTTGTCCTAGAGTACGAACGGCAGTCCTTCTGTAGATTCCAGGTCTGAAAAGCTCACAAAGTACAGTTTTTGCAGAGGTTCTGATTTAGTTCTGTGGTAAGTTTTGAGGCTGTACTTCTGTGGAATTTAGCAACTATCCTGTGCAGTGTCTGCCTGTCCCTGCTGGTTAGCTTCAACATGTGATCATTGTTCCTCTTGCATTTTGTCCTCGTTTGGCATATGCTGCTATTATTTTTGACACTATTTACCTTGACGTATTAAAACGTTTTGTAGTTTTTGTGACCGATGCACCTACAATTTGGGCACTGACTATTTGGCCTCTTTGGAACTGGGTTGCTCTGGAGAGAACCTTATACCTGCCAAAGTATACAGTGTTGCAGTTCCCCAGGGTAAAAAGTAATCTTGCATTGCTGATCTGGTTCATGAGAGATTGTGGATGATGAGGTGGAAAGGTGGAAGACCAAGAGATGGAGAGTATTTCCAGTTATCTACATAGGCAGAGAGAATCATGTGTAATATTTGTGTTTTTAAAAGATACATTCAGCTTCTGTCTGCAACATCAGCATTTTCCTATTAAAATATGTATCTTCTCTCAAAAAACGTTTGAGATTGAAATAAATATTATTTTAACTTCTGCATTTAATAAGTCATTGAGGTGTAGAGCTATGTGATCTTACTAGCATTTCATGTTTTTTTTTTTTTATTAATAACCAGCTGTAATTTCAGAAATACTATGAACACAAATAGCCATGGTCTCTAGCTTTGTTTTAATAGATTCCATTTTGTCTATTTCATGATGTCTTCCCCCCACACCTTTCAAATCAATTCCCTATTGATTAGATCTCAATATATGTTTACCTTGTTCTCTGGTTGCAAACCTAGTAACTGGTTACAAAACTTTTTTTTTTTTCTGTTCTAAATTGCTACCATTTCATTCAAATTTATAGTGCAGTAATTGTTTGGAAGAAGAGGACTCTAACTATTTATATGGATGGCATGAATTAAATTATAATTATATTGTTTTAGTGTATTTTAATAATAATAATAACAATATTTAATACCTGGAATGTAATCTGATCCAAATGTTACTTTGCATGGTTATAATATGTTACAAGAGAATCCAGATTAGAATTTAGAGAAAATTATTATCTCATGGGATATTGACATTTAAAACCTGCATTTATTTTTCTTTTCTTAGATACCTTATGGTGTGCTTTTTTCTCAATATGTAAGTAGTGTTTTTGCCCTGTCCAAAGTATATGACAATTTTAGTGGCTTAAACAGCAAGATTTTAGTGCGCATTGTAAGAGTATATTTGCATGCATTTTTTTTTTTTTTGTTTCATGCATATCATTTTCATTTGTCCTGATCACTTGATTTTCTACAAACCTTGCAGTACCCAGAATGCCATTTCCTCACTCAGTCCGCTGGGGAATACTCCTTGCTTTTAGCCAGATCATTTTTCTAGTCTCTTCTACGGTCAGTGTCAATTTCTGCTTCAGTAATCCCCAGATTGGGGACAAGATGTGACAGTGCCAACATCCGCCTTTCAAAAGTCCTAACACATCCCCCTTCAGGGAGCTGACCTCTGCCCTTGCAGTTTTTTCTTAATGCCAAACATCTGATCCAGAAATCATTTAAAGTGTGCCAATGCAGAAACCAGTCTTACAATTGGCATTGCAAAGTAATAATAATGCAAGGTGATAAAGGACAGGGGGGGGGGGGGGGGGGGGCAGTATATGGGTCTGTCTTATTTTCTTCCATGTGTATGGCAATTTTAAATTTTAACACCTAAATCTGTAGTCATAAAATAAAATAGTAATAGAGATATTTCAAGAGCTCCTCAGAGATTATTAGAAAATTGTAACCAAAAAAAGACGTATATTTTTATTTGAAAACAATTGTGATATATTATTAACCCACAATGTTGGAATTCAGAGCCTAAGAATCGCAGCCTACAGAACCATTCTGCAGACTCTTCAAAGCTTAGAGAATGTTGGCCAATGCTACAAATCATGGACACGCCATTTTGTTATATTGCATTGAGAATATAAATTGGAGTGGAGGGATGTGAGCAATCACATTTTCACAATATTCGAGTCGTAAAAATAAAACTATTGCTCAAACCTCTTGATGTACCAAGCATTCCTACGGCCTAGTAACCTCTAATATGCCAATAACCAATCAGTCACGGACATGGCCATCCACACAAGATTATATTTACATACATAGACAGACAGAGGTAAACAGAAACTAATATAATTTAAAATATGCATAGGTGATCTGATATTTTTAAAGGATTATAATATTTACCACAAACAATTTTTTATGCAAAATGGCTCACTGCTTAAAAATGGAAAATTGGGATAATTCCTACTTGGAATAAGATTAAAATCATAACTGAAAGGAACAGGCAGATTGAGAGAGATTTTGACCAAAACTCAGTGTATAAGTGCATTAAGGACAAGAACAAGTGGGAGAAGTGGGATGATTATATGCAAAGTCCCTAAACGGCAGAGTATTTGAAGTATTGCTGTGAGATACAGTATGTGCATTAAAAGGGCAATTATAGATGAAATAGTTTTGCATTCCTATAAATATTCAATTTAATATTTTTTATACTTTGTTAATTAATGTTGTATGTATGTAGAATGATTGTATTTTCATTTTAAAATGTATCAATAAAAGAAAAAACATTTTTTAATGCTACCTCATCTTCCCATACTGGTTATAGAATAATCCACATAGAGTGGCTGATATAAATAAAGTGAAAGCATTGTAGTTTGTTTCCTTATTATACTATTTTAGTGCCAGATTAGCATTGCAGAGCAGTGGCAGCGAATGGCTTAATGTGAAGGTATGGTTATTGATGCTTGCACACCCAACGTGTCTTTGTATACTAATTTATACAAAATAAAATGCTTTGCGTCACCCTATTGCTAAACGGATATTTAAAGTGCAAGGAACATTACACTAGTGTCAGCCGATCCCATCACCAGCCTAATCAATACTGAAGCTCTGACATGAGAATACTCTGTATGGTATTGTTTGCAAAGCTAATGATTAAACGGAGTACCCAGATAAGGACAACAATACAGACACCAAATAGAAAGAGGTGACAATTTTTCTTGAGAAGGTGGCTGTGAGATGGCATTCTCTGACAGAAGCAGCTCTGAAGATGCTGAAGAAGAGTCCTGTGTATTTTGGAAATCTTACATGCCAGAATGCATTTTATGTTTGCTAAGTTTGGATATTAAAAGTGTCATACCTTAACTATTAATTTTGATCACTAAGAAGCTGTTAAAGTGTTACCAAAACCATATATTTTCTATCTTGTGTTTAAAAGATTGTTCATTTGTTCTGTATGATGGGATGAAGCTTTGGGATATGATCAGAAAATCAGTTAGGTGATGCTTATTACACAGTTGTGTAACAAAAGGATAGTAATAAACAAATAATTGTACTTTTACTCCCACTTGACAAGGCTAATTTCATTCTCAGTTCATAGGTACATTTTACAAACATAAAATCACTTTAAGACTAAAACAGGATAGTCTTAAAGATATTCTGCATCCCTACATTCGTAATCCCTCATCTTTCTTATTAAACTGTCTGATCTACACATTGCTTAAATGGAAATAAGGGTTGTGTATACTGGGCCAAATGAAGCATAAAAAATAATGGTGAGTAACTGGTTTAACAGTAAACTTAATAAGAACATTTAACAGTAAATTATTAGTCACATATTCCATGAGAAGAGCCTAGAGCAAGTTACATTAATTCAGCATTGTTTGACAGGTCTAGGCCTCTCCTTTCATTGTTGACACATGCACTTGTATTTGTCCTCAAATCCTCCTCGGTGAGTTACTCACACAGATGCTGTAATGTGGTCAGGAGGAAAAAAACAATAAAAGTGAAACTCTGCAACAGGTAAATGAGATGTAATCTGAGTAGCACTGGAGACGTGACATACAGTAGAACAAAAGCCCTGAATGTAGGGCAAAGGTTTGTATGTACAGTTTTAAAAGCCGAGGCGTATTTAGTGTTTATACTGCCCTAGGCTCATCTACATATGTGTGTATACTAGGTATGTGTGTATACTTTGCTTGCAGTATTTATGTGGGCATTTATCCTAGAATATGGGAACAGTGCACCATAGGGTGCACATGATTCTGTAAAATTGCATATTTCTTAGCTATTTCTTGAGCTTGTTTATATTTGGCATATGCAGCCATTATTTTTGATACTGTTCCCTGACACATTACATAATGTTGCTGTTTTTTGTGACTGATCCACCTGCAATTTGGGAGTCATTTGGCCTTTTTGCAATGGTTAGTTGCTTTGTGTTGTTTTGTAAACTCTAACTTCAAAGTGTCAAGTGTCAGGAATTCTTATAAAGCTGACACTTACTGCTAATTGGTAATCAAACGAACATGACTCAACTTTGAAGATGCTTTATAATTGTGATTTAGCGATTTCAATCGTGAATTCCTTTTTCATGTGGTGCTTCTGTTAATTTGTTCACCCCCTGTATAAGCTTTACTGCACACTTCACTCTCTACCATAACAATACATTTAAAGAACACAAATTTAAAATATAAACATAAATATAAAAACAAACAGACCATGGTGTGCAAAGCTTAAAATGTAGTAATGTTACACAAAATGTTAAGGAAGGTAATGTTAACGAAGATAAAACAGTCACTGAAATGTTTACAGATAGAAACAAAATACAAGGTTATCCAGATGTGATCAAATAAACATGTAACAGACCACGATGGGTAGAGTAACATATCAGGGATGACCACTATCACCTCTCTTATTCTATTTGGCACCAGATCTTCTGTTGAGACATTTATACTTATTTATTTTGAATTAAATATGCAAGAAGGAAGGAAAGAAAACCCAAAGTCTTACATAAAATGTCATTACTCATCTGTAGCGCTTAAAAAGAAATTAGGGATTGAAAGTACCTTCCAAAGTGTCACTGTATATTATAAAAGCATAATACTGTATAAGTTAATACAAATTAATTATAATAATTACATCACAAGAATTACAGAACTTGGAAACGTTGTTTGTGAATGGGTCATGTGATCAAAATAAAATTGCTAAAGTATTCAAACACTCACTTTACTTATTAACAAATGACTAACTGGAACTAGATCATTTAATTAGGCATTGACCTTTAATAAGTTCACACTTGGCTGCTGCTGGTCTTGGCCCACAATAAGATCAAAGGACTTGAAGGTTTTCTCTAGCAGGTAGCCGTTAAATTTTCAGGCACAAACTTCTATCAACAAAACGGTCTCCATTTGCAGACTTGTGTTTAAGTGGTTTCCCTTGTCAATGAACCGTTGCTATGAGATTACAGTGCTCCTTTTTAACATATTAGCAAGTTTTGAATAAAGGGATCAGCCACTGAATTGAAAGATGATGACATTATCAGACCACGTGTTAATAGTTTTAGTAAGTTTGATAACAAAACAGAAAACCTAACTTTTATTCCCATAAAATTTAAATGTATTTGCTGAATACTGTGACACTTCAGGCAAATAGAGTGTTCACTAATGAGGACAGCATTTCTTTGCTATGAGGCACTCACTACTGTAAGTACGTTACCTGATATTAGTAACGCACATCATTTGATATTAACTGAATCAGAGATGACAGCTCTGTCTCTGCTACAATGTTGCAAAAGACAGTGTTGAGCAGGGTAAAAATCACACTTCTCATCAGATTACCATTCCAACGACATTTCAGCATCTAAAAAACCCATCATCACAAGGCTATTAGAACACAGACCTACATTAAAATCCTAAATAAATCATGGCACTTAAAAACATGCAGCACTGGAATATTTCCAGCACAAATTTAGCATTCCTTTGCTCCATTGTTGTGGCAGATTTTGTGTCATGTGATAGGATATAATTTAATCCGAAATTAATAAAAAATGTAAAAACTATTTCTCCAAAGTCTTCTGAGCCGACTAAAATTCTACGACTGCAACATAAAATATTTAATTCTCAACACAGAGCCAATGTTTCCAAGAACGGAGAGTTTTTTCCACTGACAACAAAGCAGACCTTCACAAGCCTTAAAAAGTATAACTCTATCAATAAAAGATCCACTGTAATGAAGGAACGGATACCAACAATATCAGTTCCCAAATTAATGGCTACAAAACATATATCACCATGCCTAGAAGTAAGTGTAGTGTAATCCAGCTCAATATACACTTTCATGCTCTAAACAAAAGAAAAAAAAAAAAACTTACCCCAATTGTATTACATAATCCTGTGGGCAAAATATTCATACAAACTGGGAATAGCAGGTGTAGTTTGAGCAACTTCTGCGATACTAACACTTCAACTTCCACTACTATATATGTTTTTTTTATTTTACTACTTATGTTACATGTGTGGTAAGCTCTTGTGCATTTCCCCAAACAGTTTTGTTACAGGACCCCACATTTATAAGACTCAGGCCCTCATTCAATTGCAATTTGGCCAATTGAATAGGGCTCTAAATAAGCACATAACATCTATTTTTTGAAGACGTTTTTAGTTAGTAAACATCTATCCAAAAGCAAGGTTTTCACCAACTAAAAAAGTCTTTAAAAAAATATGATATGTGCTTATTTAGAGCCCTATTCAATTGGCCAAATTGCAATTGAATGAGGACCTCAGTCATTATTGTTATTTATACCACATGGACACGCTCTTCCTGGCTATGACTCCCATTATAAGAGTTAAACAAACACCTCAGATAAAAACTCTACCAGATCATCTTTAACAGTATTTTCTGACAAAAAAAAAAAAAAATCAACATTCAAGGTCCGTTATGGAACACATATTTATATTTAATAAGAACCAATTGTAAATATACTTATGCGTAGGTAACATTCATTTCTACAATCATTGTGGCCTCTGTTTTTCTGCAAAATTACAACTTAACGTCAAAAGTCTTCTAATTACTAGAAACTCACCAGTTTTGTTTATAGAACACTACAGTAACCATTGCAGCTAAAGCCCCCCATGCAAAAATAGGGAAGTTCCTCACCAGTTAATTGGTTAGAATCACATATTTTGAAAAATGTTTGATTGGCTCCTGCATTTTCATCATTAAAAAGGTATAGCTAAGTTTTCCTGTTAACTTTTTCTAATATAACACATGCTGATTATATCAGAAACACAAGTTACATGGAGTCATTTTATACACAAACAAATGTATTTCATTTAAAAAAAAATGCCTTTGACACCCCCAGAGCTGCTTACATAGGCACCTGGTACAAACCAATTTAAACACTGCATTTGAGAAAGTGTTTTTTAACCCTAAACTAACATTCAAGCCAACTGCAGTACAATGTAGAGATCCACAGAACAATATCTGCATGTGCAGGGTTAAAACAAGATTACACATTCCATGATGCTTTGCTGCACAAACTGACTTCACAGAGTGAAATAATGTTATAGCTGCCTGTTATTGCCAAAAACAAATTATGAATTTTATGCTAGTTTTAACAGGTATTCTCAGGGTGTTAACTCTCAAATTCAACTGCTTGCAAATTCAAGAGATTTGGCAAACTTTAGGGTAAGTTTAATCATGTTTATTTTGGTATTTTTCATGCAAAAAAATGTTTGCATACATTACTGATTCTTTTCTATCAGATACATTTATAAATCAATGAAACTTAAATATGCCTTTATCCTTAAACAACTGTAAAAGGTGTATCTCCCAAGGCATATACAAACTTCACACACCTAAGCACAGGGAAACAACTTCATTAGATGCACTTCTATAATTATCCAGTAAGATACCCGACTTTGTCCTGACTGTGCAAAAGTTCAATAAAACAGAACGCACTTAGTAGCTATTGCATATATTTATGAAATATATGGGTCTTTACGCAATTTCTGATTCTGAAGCAAACATGGAAATAATATAGAAAAGTACTGCTAACCCACAGGCCAGGTCTAGCCCCATAGCAGTTTTCTGTGACTGTCTATTAGGAAGAGTCTATTCTACAAATCTAATTTCCCTACCCCCACCACTCACACACTAAAGAAGCACTAATATAGCATATATTTCAGTGACATTCTTCACATCCTAACCTTCAAATTTAATGTGGTTACGTAACTGTATTCCACACCCTTCATGAATCATTAACTATATTACTCCACCTCTCACTACCAGCGACACTTTCATTGTCACTTCCAAACTCTAATTATGCAATAAGTATCTGTTATTGTTGTGGAACATGTGCATTATTTACCACTCTTCTTTAAGTATTAAATAAATATTAGGTGACTTTTATCATTGTCCTGATTGAGCCAAAAGTGATAATGTTTTTGTTTTTTTAAAGCCGATTCTTTAATGTAATTAAGCAGGAAGCATTTAATAGATTTAGAGGGGCAATAAGCACAGTTGTTTTTGTCATGCATTTAAGTAAGCATGTCTTAACCACGGCAATAGCTTTTTTTTTAATGAAACAATATTAAGTAAAAATTGCTTAAACTTCCTTGAAAGTAACAGGAATATGCACAGCACACACGGTTGTCTGATTGGCAGACAGGTATGTCTCAGACCGCTATATTACTGCTCATTTACTGCCCCAGGACTGTTAAACATTTGAATATTTTTTTTCTGCTGAGGCCTTAATTTGAGGGGTAAAACACTTGTGTCACCTTATCAAATACCTTCTTTCAGATGCAAGAAAGAAAAAAATAATCATTCCATGCCCCCTTAAACAAAGATTGCTAAAACAACAGGTCATTTTAATACAGTTAAGTCCATTTACTGTTGGCAGCTTATTCTCTTGCACCCTCTTCCCAAGGTGATGGTAAGAATTTTACCAATTTAGATTTAGGTTATCCAGAATATAAGAGGCCAGACAGGATGTGAGGTTTTACAGCAGGCAGGGCAAGTGCAGACTGTAGTAGGTGTGCCAAGCAGTGATTACTTGCTGTAAGATCTAAATTCCTTGCAGACATAACAAGAAGAAGCCTGATTACACCTCAGGAGGTGAAGGAGGATAATCTCAGAAAGCACAAGTGCCAATGTAAGAAGATTGATATGCAAAGTGCTCAGTATCAGATGTCAAGTGAGAGACACAACCAGTCCTACATTCCAGAGGGAGCATGACTAACACTTAACTCCATCACTGCTGGAAGATCACTGCTCCACACTTTCAGCCAGCCATAACAATTCTGAGCTCCTGTGTTTCCCCAGCCCTATTCCACTTATGAAATACTTAAAATGCAGGCAAAATTTAGGGGAAAAGTCTGCTGAACTGCCCAAAGTTAAAGGGAATGGGTAAACACAGTAGGTTAGATTCGCATATTACACACAAAATGTTTCTGCATGCAGAGAATCCACATTTTATACAAAGCAAAGTGATATTTCTTATATTCTACAAATAGTTAACAGTACATATCTTTAAACCTAGCTTTGCATGCTGTAATCTTTCTGTAATGGAGGATGTATATGATCCTCGTAAATGGGGGAGGAGGAACAGATCGACATCATGTGTTTCAATGGGAACAATGTGGTAATTAGTTTGAACTCATTTACTTGTTTATTCAGTTTTAATTCGTTAAGTTAGTGTCTCCACTCTGCCCACAGAGGTAGTGTATTCAAGATACTGAAGTCAAGGTTTCACACCAGAGGTGGCTGCAGCTATCACATATTTATAATGCTTGATAGGGACATGCTGTACTCTGAACACTAAGCCTGCATGCAGCACATCTTTAAAAGCAAGGTTATTCTGATACCATCTTTGGCTGTTCTCTCTCTTGGTCTAATGGCCAGGATTCAGTTTTGGATGAATCCCCAGCAAGGTAAGCTTTTTATTCTATTACACAGAAAGTGGTACAGAGAGTCTCTTGCCTAATCAACAAATCTAACCTCTTAATTAATGAAGCATTCCTGTTCCAGCATCGCTAAGGGTACTGCTTAGGCAGACATATTAGCCAGATGGGCTGTAATATATTTTTGCTAACCTCATATGTATTAAATATGGCACCCCACTAAAGGGTTAATAACATATCCTTGCCTGTTTATTGTATATTTTCCTATCACTCACCTCTTTGCAATTCTGCATGAATCTCTACAAGAAACTATAGTTAAGAATCTGATAGGCACTAAGTGGTCACTATTTGTTTCCTTTCAGCTTACTTTTATTTTTGTGCTGACAAGGTTTAGCTTAATCTTATGTAAGCATTGATATAATGTTAGTGTCTTATTCAGCATAAACATTCTTCCTAACTCCTTTATGTATTTGAAAAACTGTTTGCTACATTTTCTTAGTCTATGTTTTCAGATTCTCATTTTTGGAATCTGTAAAATTACTGTAATTACTATATAATATTTCATTGTGACAGTAGAAGCTGAAATGTATTCAGTGAAAGAATAAACTAAAATTATGAAACGGGACTCTCATTATTATTTCTCATTCTTATTACTATTTCAAGTTACGCCAATTTCTACTGCACATCAGCACTGTATATTTCTAAAACTAATTACAGTGAAACATTTGAAAAGCCAATGTAATATTTATCCAAGGCCACACTGCAGCAAGCAGTTTCCAGTGTAAGTTGCATTAGTATGGGCCTTGTGATTTAGGCCCTGCTGCTAGTGCAAACCAGAACTGTAATTCTTGCATTTGGAAGCTACTCCCCCTGTCACAGAGCTGCCAAAGTTGTTCTCAATTTGCAGGCAATCTCAGCACTTTGTGTTCCCTCTGCTGCATTGATCTGACTTTCCTTTCTTTGCACATTGTCATGAATGATCTCAGCAGTGGCTCTGTCTATAGAAAAAAAAAGCAAAAATAATCTCTGCCGTTTCTTGCTGCTGCCTCTAGGCCATTCCAGGGAGAAGTTCCAAATATGTTCTACTGCCAAGACTTTCCCGGCAAATGCTGACTGCAGAGGGAGGAGGAAAATAGATCCTTAAAGATCCGGCGACATCCCAAGCTCCTTACAGCTTCAAACTCATTCAAATGTGACTTGGGAATAGAGGAAGAATTACTTGTCACTGATCTTTCTTCCCCTCCCCCCAAACAAATTCACTTCCTATAAATTCCCTGATGTGGTTTGTTTACCTCATCTTTATGGGGTGGAAGAGATTGCTATTTTTATTAAAGAAATCTGTAATTAATTATATTAAATATGTGTGCTTGCTAAGAGTAGTTGCAGGCCACTAAGGCGATCACATGGTTAAAATGCTGGAGTCTCTACCAAACAGCAAATTGGTGTACATATATGTGATATGAAGCCATTAAAAAGGTAGCACAACCAGCTAAGTGTCTTAACAGCACAGCTACAAACACCCTGTACTGTTCTGCCTGCTATAATAACAAATACTGCTCTTGTTGGTTTTATGTATTAAGCTGATAGTCCCATGCAATATTACAGTCACTGCTGATTTTTAATCCTGGTAGAAGATTGAAAAAAATGAACGCAATCAACAGAGAGCGAGAAGGTAACATATTACAGTGTATATTCCTCTATGGATGGTCTGTCGTTTTTTTCCTTACCTCTGGATCCATAATGGCTCTCTTTTCACCCTAGACTCCAGCACGCCTTGAAGCCACTAGGAGGAAGGTTGCAAAGCTTGCCGATCAAAGTGTCAATGGCTACAGTATATCCACCCAGATCCTTGGCCAGGTTCAGCGGACTCCCCTACTCTTTTAAATAAGGATAAATCCAGAGATTCCTCTTTGCTCTTTCCCCGGTGCTGTGTCTAAGATGTCTGGCTGGAGCTGCTTTCCTCTGCTCTGCACGGCTTTGGAGAGCAGCAAGTTTCTGATCATGCTTTGCTTGGCTCCTTCTGTGTCTGTGATTCTGCAAGAGATTGATGGCAGGGTTCCAGCCAAGGCTTACACCAAACAAATAGCTTTCACATTCTCTCTGGGCTTTCTTAAAGGGACAGACTGTCTTTTCTGCCTGCTGTTTTTCTTATAGTCTATCAACCCTTCTCTATGTATTTATATATCTCATACATTTTTTTATATATACTATAAAGTCTTATGCCAAATAATTAGAAATTATACAAATTTATTACGATTTTGTGGAGCACAAGGATCCCAAACATTGATTATGGCGTATTATGGTTTTTTTATGTATATGTTTTTGTTATTTTTTTTATTTTTAGATATTTTTTAACAAAATTTTGTTTGTTTTTTTAGGGAAAAAAACAACAACTCTTGCCCAATATTTTATAGTCTAAATACAAGTCCTGTGCAGGGGGAAATAGGATTTTGCCCAAGGAGTGACATGGATTTACCTTGTCTTGCCCAATTTCATTGATATACCCATTACACTACTTCTACTCCCCAAGAGGTTTGCTGTCATATTATCGCCCTGGCTTGACAGCTATGGTGTTAATGGCTACAGCTTTTGGATCGACCTAAAATAAGAAATGTCTGGAGAAGGGGACATTAGGAAAAATCATCTGTAAATTGGCAAGATATAAAATGGAAGTGTAGCCTGCCATTACTTTTTATAAAATTGCTATCTGAGTTATCAAGAGTTGTTACATTCAAAAATATTAAAGATTACAGTAATATACAATAAAAAATGACATGCATGAAAGCTATAACAGCGCACAGTCTTTACACGGACTGTATTCTGTATACATAGATATTAATAAATTAAAGTGAAAAGGGAAGTCATTTTTTGTAATTAATATATTCATATGCACTTTTATTTTATACTTTCTATGGTGCCCACGGTGTACAAACATTGAATAGAATATATAGAATGAGTGGCAGACAATAATTACACAAATACATATTTTCAGAGGGCGACATGCTGCTTACATTTGTCAGAACAGTGTGTATGTATATGAACAGAAATGTCTATATGTAGGGCTATTTCTGTCTTTAAGTATACCTGAAATACTGTGTGTGTGTGTGTGTGTGTGTGTGTATATATATATATATATATATATATGTATATGTGTGTGTGTATATATATATATATATATATATATATATATATACACACACACGCATACACAGTGGTACCTTGGTACTTGTCTGCCTTGGAACTTGTCGGATTTGTTTTGATTTAATGCATTTTGAAAAGCAGAAATTGCTCTGATACGTTTTTTCTGTACTCTTTGTGCTTGCTGTGTATCCTTTATGAGCCAATTTACATTACTCCTTATGGGAACTTTGTACTGGTGTTTGGCACTAGATGTGCCTTCTGGAACTAATTAACAAGTACTAAGGTACCAGAGTGTGTGTGATTAGTTTATATATATATATATATATATATTATATAAATAAATAAATTTAGCAAGATGAATAGGACAGCCTAAAACCTAAATACACCTCTGGGAAAATAAAGTGCAAGTTATTAATATTATGCTTTTTTTATGCACTGTGTTTTAATAATTAAGATTGACATATTTTACACACTTAGGCCCTCATTCAATTGCAATTTGGCCAATCGAATAGGCCTCTATATAAGCACATAACACATTTTTTTTAAATAAGTTTTTAGTTAGTAAGCATCTATCCAAAAGCAAGGGTTTCACTAACTAAAAACTTATTTAAAAAAAAATGCTATGTGCTTATTTAGAGCCCTATTCAATTGGCTAAATCGCAATTGAATGAGGCCCTTAGGCTCTAAAAAAAAAGAGAAAAGGACTAGGGTATATAACATACTAAGTATCAGTAATGGTGACAAAACACCCAGACACTAAAAATGTAATATATTTTAACATAGTGCAGACATAAACACTCCCTAGTTGTGTCATTAACTTCTGTCATGGTAAATTAAATGACTTCACATACTAATAGAGGACAATTTGTAGTGACTGACACATATCACACTAATATTTGCATATAATGGAAGAGAGAGGTAGAGAAGTATAGAGAGGACTTATCACCAATCTGCTAGGCCCTACAGCAGTTTCTGGCCTCTCTAGGGTTAATGGCATATTTCTGTGTGAGAAGACTGTTCCAATAGCAGTGAGGGGGAGGGCTCCTGGTGACAAGCCAAGTTCCACTTCACTAGTACCATGTGACTTCTCCAAAGCCCCGCCTTACAGCCCTGTCACAGGAGCTGCTCTCAGCACCTACACCCTGCACATATCACCATTGCTAACTCACGTATTACAGGCACAACATGCATTATTTAGTCACAGAACCACACAACTAATTGGCAAAAAGATTGGAAGAAAATAAATGTAATCTATATTTTTATCTAAAATCTGATCTGGCCTTTAAATGTTAACACAAACTAAAATGTAAGAGTATTTTGTATTCTAAAAAGTAAAGGTTAGAAATATTTAAATATTTTTTCTAATGAATATTCCATCTATCCTTGAGACCTTGCACTATATACCATATTATACATTTATGACTGTATTTTAATAATACGAAGAGTATACACAAAATGAAAACACAGTGGGAATATTATAGATACCATACTGGGCTAGATTCACAAGGAAGAGAGGATGCAGAGACCCTCACTCCACAAACTTTCTATGACTTTATATTCACTTTCTCCATTTGCTACTGTGAACACTTACTAATGAGCACGATAAACAGATTCTAAAAAGATCACTGTAGTTTGGGAACAAAAACATCATTAACGGGTGTGCAAGACAGGAACATAAAAGTACTTTTAGGGAAAATCTTATATTTAGATCACTCTGATTATGGATATCCCATTTTAGACTGCTTGTCCCTCTGTAGCTTGATGGTAGGATTATCCTATGAGGCCTTGCTCTGATTATGGGGGTCCCATGTGAGGCTGCTAGTATGTCTGTAGCTTGAGGGGTGGAATTTCCTATGGAGCCTTACTCTGTCATTGAGTTTTATTGTCAAAGGGCAATTTGAAGAGGGTGTTTTGAACAAAAGTGAATACAGATGTTATTGGAGTCCACAGTTCTTTCCGTTCCTCCAAGGTTTCTGTTCCATTTAGGAACAAAACAAATAGTCTGTCATTATTAAAGTAAAATTGAGCACAATGAAAAATTAAAGACTATAGTTGTTTATTTTAAACATTCTGAATGTTTCTAGTTAAAACATTTTTTTTAAATATCATGCTATAAATATGACACTTCAGTGGTGATTTTAAGGTAACTCAAGTCTAGTATGTGTTCTTTAAATTGATAACTATGTGTTCTTTAAAATATACCTGTATATTTATCACGGATTATACCACAAATGCATATTCCTTAATTACATTGTCTAAAAGTGATGGCATTTGTTTGGCAATGGGAATAACAAAGTGAAAATATCGGAACCTCCTGGCTTCTGTTATATAAATAATAAATCCCATTACAAATTAAGAAATATGTATTTGTGGATGAATTGTATAAGAGCACATGGCAAATACACAGAAACACTAATTATTATGCTATAATGTTATAATTGCAGGAATCAGTATGGCGTTCACTACGGTTTTCCCTGTATTTACCTGCTTTGCGCTAAACCCCACTATAGCACTGTTTTTTTTGCCTCCAATGCCCACTAAACACTCTGCTTTGCAATAACGCAGCTCTTTTTTTCTTGCTGGACCCCATTTAACGCTCCTGTGTCACAGCATTAAGAGAGGCACCAGAGAGAGAGACGGAAAACTGTTATCCTGGAGAGAGGGAGAGCCACAAGAGACCCCCAAATCCTACCTAGTACAGAATATTTTCCTTGTTCCCTTGTTTCTCATAATGTGGTTGTTAATTGTGTATTGTCTAATAAAACCTACATCCATTTTTTTTTGTTCTGTTGTCTGAGTGTAAGGAAGACCAGGGCAAGTTGAAGCGCCTGAGTATTCTTCTCTGTCAAAATGCAGGCGGTGGACTGCTTAAAGAATGTGGAGCGCCAAGTGGATATTGGAGCGAATCTAAAGTTGCCAACCTCCACAATTTGCACCATCCTGAAGATAAGATTAAGTCCTCAGCAACCACCTTCACCAAAGAAGATTACCAGCTCCAGATGTTGTGCCCTGGAGGAAATGGAGAAGCGGTTGTCCATCTGTATTGACGATGAACTGGAGCGTAACATGCTTCTCAACCAGGCCATCCTAATAGAGAAGGCGAGAAGCATATTCATCCATATCCAGAGCCAAACACAAGATATAAAAAGCTTCTCAGCCAGTTGAGGTTGGTTTGACTGCTTCAAAAAGAGGAACAACCTCTACAACATTAAGATCACAGAAGAAGCAACAAGCACTGACACCAAAGCTGCTACAGCCTTTCCAGCCACCTTAAAATATATTGTGGCAATATAGGCAATTACCCTCCTGAACTGGTTTTCAACAAGGATAAGACCAGGCTCTTCTGGAAGCAGATGTCAAGCTGTGCATTCATATTATGGGAGCAGAAGAGAGACAACCAGGCTAAGCTTTCTTCTGGGTGGGAATGCCAGCGTGACTTCAAAATCAAAGCATTGTTGATCTACTACTCAAAGACACCTAGAACCATGAAGGGCATCGCTAAATTCAGTTTGCCAGTCATTTGACAATTCAACAGGAAGGTCTGGATCACCATGGACATCTTTAAGGAGTGGTTCAGCGAGCACTGTGCAGAGCTATTGCAGAAGCAAAGGACTTGAGGCCAAAGCACTCCTGTTAGAGGACTATGTACCAAGCCAACTTGGCTGAGCTCCACTACTGCAACCTGGTGGGAAGTAGTGTTCCTGCCACACAACACTACATCACTCATCCAGCCTATGGATATGGGAGTCATTGCGACCTGCAAGGCCTTGCCAGTTCATTGACCAGACGGACAGCAAGGACAAACAATCCATTATGGATTTATGGAAGAAGTAAACCATCATGATTTGTTCTGGAAGGAGGTGACACAGCAAGGTTTAAAAGCTGTGTGAAGGAAGATCTGGCCAGAGATGTGTGGAGATGTGCAACCAGAACAGTCCATCATAGCACAAATAGTGGACCTTATGACCACAGCTGGACTGGGTGATACATGTGCCCAGGACATAGAGGACTAGGTACAGGCTTTGAGCAAGAGCCTGACCAATGAGGATCCAACAACTGGCGAAACAGGGCATTGAGGAAGTTCAGGACAGCAGTAACTCTGATATGGAGGAACATAAAGAACTGTCCACCTCATTCGATAGCAAGAATGAGAAGCACAGTTATTGGGACTATGTCCTGCTACCAGCATCTGCTGGATGGGCACAGGAAGGCCGAGACAAATGTCCCTGGACCAGTTTGTTACCAAGAAAGCCAGGTTGGAGGATGACCCTTAAGGTTCAACAACTGCCACTTAAAATAGTTTGTATGTTTGTTTTTTTTTGTTTAAGTGTAGTGTTTCTTTCAATTTTATTTTGAAAAAAGGTTCTTTTTGAGTTTTTGATATGTTTGCAGTTTCCAAACATTTGATATAGAGACAGAAAATGTTGAAGAACTATCGGCCTTATTAAATTGCGATTCGGCAAATTTAAAAGGGCTCTATATAAGCACAGAGCATATTTTTTTTACAAAATTGTTTAGTTAGTGAACTTCTATTCAAAACCAAGGTCTGCAGTAACTAAAAAATACTGTCGAAAAAATATGCTCTGTGCTTAAATAGAGCCCTTTTAAATTTGCCGAATCGCAATTTAATAAGGCTGTATGTTTGTAAATAGGGAGATATGCACAATGGTTTGTACATGGATTAATTAGGGAAAGATATTTAATAGATTTTCTGTTGGATGATGTAGAAAAGCAATATTCAATATTAAACTTACGTTCAAATATCAACTTTGTAAATATTCATTTGAACTGCATGCCTCCACCCCTTACAAGGTTTTCAAGGGGTGGGAATAACTCTGAGTAGGATTGCTAAACAGTCAGACACAAGCTGGTGTCCTTCACAAGGTAAAAATCTACACACCACAGAAGTTACTACTTCCAGCCCTACATTTAATGTAACAGGGAAGAAAGGCCTAGCTTCAACCCAGGAGACCAGATACTAATTTACAACTAGGCCATAACCAACATTACCTGGTATCCTCTGGCTGTAAACACGGTTCTTACATGAATGCCCCTGAGCCCTCATTTGCCTTAATAATAATAATAAAATAATTAAAATCAGATCCGTGCAAAATTATATGTAAACAAAATTTAGTTTGCCACGTGGTATTAAGCTGTTTAAAATGTCTTGATCTCAAAGAGCACTAGAGGTAACCAGACCAAAAGGTTGAGCAGTACTGATAAAGATCAGAATTTCCAATGCTGGGGATATCTGGTTCATTTACTTGTTAGGCACAGCTTTTCTGCATTTTCCCTGTAGTGTCTATTGAATACACAAAGGTAGTGATGAATATCCAGAAATCTACTAAAGGCTGACACATAAGTGGGGCCCCGCTTGCACTACAAAGTATTGAAGGGCCTTGCCTTAGACCCTGACTGCAATAATAATGTCAATGAGAACTATTAAATGCAATCAATGAATGTTGCAAGGGACTAGTGCTACAATTTGATTAGAGTCAAAATTGTGGAAGATTGTACATAAAACGAGTGGGCAGACAATATGTTGCAGCAATCAATATGTAGTGATGGGAGGATTTGTATATATAATTGTATCTGAGATTTAAATATGGAAATAATCAGACTGCATTCTACCATCCAGAGGTTGAGAAGTCGCCTTAGATCAGCAATGAGGAACCTCCCTGTCCTTAAAAGGGACAATGTGCAATGTATTTCACCCTTTTTATTCAACATTTATTAGTAACAGAATCTAATGGTATTATACTTGGGAAATGTGATGAGTGTGATAAAATACAAATTCTTAGCGTTCTTGATATGAAACTATTGAGGATATGTTGAGATAACACAGTTTCTACATATTTTTATTGAAATTGGAAGAAATCACATCCGTATTAAAATACAATACAGGGCAGCTTCCTTTTATTATTTCTGATCAATCCTCCTGCCTTGGAAAGTGCAGAGCTTGGATAAATCCTTGATAAATGTGTTTTCTCTGCAGTAAAGGGAATAAGATGTAAACTTGCTCTTTTCAGCAGCTTTTGAAGACAGTGGCTGACCTTTATATCTTTTATTCTTGCACACTTGAGCAGCAATAACTAGATTCTTATTTTTTGGTCAATGACACCTTTACTACCATGTATGCTTAACATATTAATAGGTTTGTGTGTGTATGTATATGTGTACAAAGTTGATAGTGATGATCACACTGAACGCTGCTGTCCTCTCTAAAGGACTATGCTTCAAAAAAAGGGAAAATATTTTTACAATGTTAAAAAATAATACAGCCTCTAACCTATTGTATTTTACTAGCGACTTGTCCTTTAAAAATTTAGTGAATAAAATTGTAAGGCTGGCAATGCTGTTTGCCACACAATGTGAGGCTTTTGCCCCTCTGAGCACCATTTGTGGCTCATCGCCAGCCTCGAACTGAGCGGCCTTCGGCGCTCATTGCGAGCCTCTCCCCCGTGTCCTTCAATTCTCCTGCTTTGCAATGATCACCTTCGGGGTCATCACGAGCCCCATGATGAGCGCCTTCAGCTCTCATCGTGGGGCTCGTAATGAGCCGCCTTTGGCGCTCATTGTAAGGCTGTCCCGCTTGTGGTGCTCATCGCGAGCCCCATGATAAGCACCTTCGGCGCTCATTGCAGGGTTAGTTAACCTGCAAGTTTTGTGCTTGGGAATGTCATGTGTCTCTTTCCACCATCTCCCCGCTGTCCCTTCCCTGTGTGTTTTCTCCTGTGTGTCTGCTGAATGTTTGCGTGTTATGCGATGAATGCCGTTTTGTTTTATTGTCAAAGTCCCGCGTGCCTCGCGTTGTTCATGTAAGTGTTACTGTCTTTGCCGTCATGTATTTTATAAGTCCTGCGTGCCTGGCTTTGCTCAGCCTCGTTTTCATCCTGTTTCAGATTTTTTATGTTTTTCGCCCGCCATTTTTTCCCTTGCTTAGCCGATTTTCGATTGACGAAAAACGGACCACGCAAAGTGTGACGATGTCTCGCAGTTTGAAAACTATTATATGTGATAGTGCTTTATATATAAAAAAGTAATAACAATAGAGAAGAAAGTTTTCACATGCCAGACTTGCTTTAATTGTGAAGCCATGTGATCTTTTATCCAGACTACATGATTTGTCCAAAAATGTTTAAAAAGTAAGTGAAAAGGAGCAGACTGCACAAAAAGGGAGGAAGATAACTCCAGCACATTTCAGAGTTTCTGAATCCTAAATGATAGAGGTCTTGTCTCCTTGCAGCTCCCTTTAGCTGGGACAATTTTAGAGCAATAGACAATACACAGGGGATAAAACTGAATTGATTTCATTCATTTTTAGTTAAATTCAATATTCTATTATATAGCTTGGTATAGTACATTTAATGGGATATAATTAATTAGACTAATACAATTGGGGAGGGGGCTTGTCAGAGGTTAATTATCATATTTCAAAAAAAATCTTTTCTGCAATTTACTACATGGTGAGACATGACGTCATCATCTCTCCTGCTTAACGTGACCTTTGTAATCCAGAGGTTTGCTTAACAAGTGTAAGACAGAGTAAAGCAGAGTCTTATCAAGATTGTGTGTTTTATTTTTGGCCAATGTATTGGAGACCATAAACTTTAAAATACGCAGAAATCATGGTGACTGGTCCATTTCATTTTTCCTTTTATGTATTTTTGTTCAGTGAGTGGGCTAATTCTGAAGCTGTAGCACACATTTCACCCATGATACAATCTAAATATGTGTATTATATAAGCACTAGCGACTTGCCCGTCAAAAAAATGACGGCAATAAAATTGTAAGGCAGGTAGTGCCACACAATGTAAGGCTTTTAGTCTTCTGAGTACCTTTTGCACTCATTGCAAGTCTCTCCCCTCATGAACTTATGGTCATCTGAGCACCTTTGGCGCTCATTGCGAGCCTCTCCCTTCATGTCCTTTTGTTCCTTTGAGCACCCTTGGCGCTCATTGTGAGCCCCGCGCTGAGCGCCTCATTGCGAGCCTCTCCCTTTTTTTTTTTTTTATATATATAAATATTTTCTTTTATAATAAATAAATAATTAATTAAATAATAAATTAATATACTTTACCTATTTATAATTAATATATCCAGCAATCAATATCCTGAAGAGGTAACAATCTTTTTTGATTTTCCTGCAGCATACAATGTACATTTGGACTGTTGCTGACCTGAGGTGTAAGTGTCAGCAATGTGGCAAGTGTGCAGTGTAAATAGGCTGTGTGCGCAAGGGCAACCCATTTGTTTAGTTGTGTAAAGCGCCATTTTAGAATGGTAATGTTGTTAGTTGCAAGTTAGTGTTGTAAAATGGCTGTGATTGTGTATGTGTTACGCAGGTCTGGAGCATTTTCGGTGTTTCCTAATAGAGTATGTTGTAGCTCGTACGTTCCTGGGTAAAAGTCTTATGTGCTTGACAGTATTGTGCGTGGTTAGTGATTGTGTAGCCTCGTTTTCGTTTTTTTGTCCACCATTTTTTTGTCACTTAGGCAATTTTCAAGTGCCGAAACTCTGGAAATTGTGTTTAAATTGTCATGCAGCCTCACTCCCGTGCTGTGTGTAAGGTTAATTTTTTTTTATTTTATTTTTAAAAAAAATTGTAGGTGCGCGGTTCGGCCGTTCAGTTCGTATTTTTTTTTTTTTTTTAGTCGTATTTTTTTTTTTTAAAGTACTGCAAGCAGTATTTTTTTTTTTTTCTAAGTCCCTTTCCTTTTTGCAAAGTGTTACGTGCCGTAATTTTTTCCACTGTATTTTTTTCAAAGTGCTACAGGTTTCGCACTGTGAATTGTGTAATTGAGATTTCTGTTGATGTGCAGTCCCGTGGGTCGTAGGGATGAACGCCAACGGCGCTCATCTCCACCAGTGCAGTGAGGGCCTTTGGCGCTCATTGCCTGGCAACAACCACTGCGGCCCTCTCTGCGCGAGTCCACAGTTTTAACATTGCGTTACCAATGTTTTTTGGCAACCCCGCGCTGCTGAGAACCATATTTATTGATTGTACAGTTCCATACATTTTTGGCATCAGATGCTTTCACATTTCTAACTGTGCTCGTCACCCTCTGTTGTTCTTCCACTTTCGTCCTCATTCCTTTCTTCACTGTTAATGCCTTGTAACCCTCACTCTAGGGCGTGTCTAAATACTGGCCTAGGTAAGGGTCATAGGTTTTATCTGGCCAGGAGTGCAAGCAAATTCAACTTTGGTTCACTTTCCTTGAATATATACTGAATGGGTCTCAATATGTTGTGTTTTCAAAATGAGCATCAGAAAAATCTGCTTTCCCCTTACTTTATAACTATGATAAGTGTTAATAAGTTATACTATACTACCACATTTCTGCTAAGTGTAATGAATGCAAGATGCAGTCTACTGGCAGAAGAAAGCTATACACCGACTAAAAATAGCTTAAAGAACTACTTATGTTCCAACATTTAGTAGAAAGTAAAATAGTAATAATATGTATACATTTTAGCCTGTAGTTATGTTGCAATGTTTTTTTTACATGCTTTGTCAGTGGGTATGGGGCTGATATTAATAACGTTTCCTCTGCTTCTATTGCAAACTTGTATGCATTAGCACACATATTTTATCAATTGTAAAATCCTTCCCAGAAACAGTTGATCTTTAAATAGAACATACTATAAATATGGGGCATTAATGGTACTTTTAAGGTTAGCAGATGTGAGTTTCCTTATGTTGTGTATACACCATCAATGTTTGTTTCTGCTTTACTTGTGCATCCAAAGAGAAGCACTATTTCCCTTTAAGCCGAAGGGATTTACAAAGGGGTTTATTGTGTAGATAGGGGCTCTGTTTGAGCTGCTGCCAGCATCTGTATTCAAACACAGGAAAGCTTCATACAGAAATAGTACAGGGCTGGAAATAGACCGTGCAAGATTTGAGTTGATCAGTGTGTGGATTTGTCTTAATATTAGGTTTTCACAACATTGATTTCTCTGGAAGGTAAAACGGCAATCTAAAATCATTACTATGCTAAGACATAAATTGCTAGCCATTAAATAATAAATATGCCCACTGCTTGCTGTTCGCAAATAGCATAATCTTTATACTGTGTGAATATATTAAGGATGTGCTTATGTGCGTGGCTCCATTACAGGCTCACCCCACTGTTATTTGTTTAGCACAGTGTATCACCAAATCACTTCTCCAATTAGATCTCAATATGCTGTTGTTGTCAATTTTCTAGCGTGGGTGACATGAAAAACAAATCTATATCTGTTCTGTTGATTTCCTATGGCTTAAATATAATCCTTGTAACCTGGACCATGTAAATAATGTGTTTGAACTGGCTTTACCTAGCATTTTAACGTAGAATTATTGGCTGCTCCTTTATTTAAGAAAATCACTTACAACTGATATTTTATAGATCATTTAATATTACAGGGAAGGTTAAAGTATGGGGAAGAGGGAGAAGAGCGTATGAAAGAAACATTGGCATACACTAAGAACCACTGTAGGTAGAAAAAAAATTAATGTTTGAAAATGTTGAGTCTAAGAGCATAATTAGTAGAAAAGAAAATGTCATAATGTAAATTTAACAAAAAAAAAAATTGGATGCCTAAGCTGGTCCTTAGAAGGAATCACAGGGAGGCACACAAACAAAATACATCTTAATTAATTCAATCAAATCCCACCAAAGCTTTACAAGATGAGTTCATGCTCCAAATAATGTCTAAGTGGTATGGATGCTATAAGTGTCTCTTCACTTTTCTAGTCTTAAAGAGGCAAAAGATAACAAATATAAGAAAATAAATTCACCTGAGGAAGCACAGTGTCAATGTTTCCTCATTCTTTTGCTGTGGACATGAACCTTGCTGGTGAAGCTTTAGCAGTGATAGCTGGGCTACTTGTGTAAGTAAAGACACCACAAACTGTGTCATTTGAATTACTGAATCAATAATCATATCAGTGGAGCAACGCTCCCTCTCTAAATATAATTGCATATATATTCTATATTTTGTATAGTTTTATAGCTGGGTTTAAACAGTGTACTATAGTGTAAATGAAACCAAAATGTAGTGTGGACAGTTATATCCAGTAATAGCTACAGCTGTTGTAGAGGGCAGGTGGGTTACTGTATATTTTCTACACATAAATCTGGTAGAATGGGCGCTAATATATGTAGGCCTTCTGGCAAAGAATGGGTTACTGGAGACACACTGCAATTCCCAATGTCCTTTGTTTCATTATTCCCAAGCTGCCTGCTGTAATCAATCAATGCACTGTCTGTGGCTTTCCGTTCTGAGATGACACATTTTACTAGTGACCTTTCAAAGCCAAAGGGAGCTCAAATCACTTCTTTAGATTGGCTTGAATGAGGATTGTAGGCTTGAAGCTAAATGACAGAGCATACAGGACTTTACAGAGCCTGTCACAAGTCACTACATAATAGTTTATGCCTCAGAATTGACAGCAGAAAAGAAATATTGGCAATACTTAGACCATACTTGATCTTTTGCCATTCTGTATCCAGAGTAACCCTATGTCTATAGCAGGCATCATTTCTTTTCTTTTGTATATTCGCTTCTATCATCTCTTCTACAATGTGACCAACAAATCACTACAATTCAAGTAAGGTAACATATCTTCCTCATTTTCCAATACACCTTCACAGGTAGCTTGAAATATGATTCTACACTGTACTATACTAGAACCCTAAATACACTTGTAACTTGTTTTTTTATTATTATTTTGCTTTCACTTTCTCTTGCATCTTCCAATAAATTTCAGTTTTAAGTTGCAATATTTAGCAATTAGTGTCCTTACTTTGTGCCAAATAGGGTAATCCATTTTTAATTCTAACACACCTTACATTTAACAAAGTAATTATGAATTATAATGTATATTTACTATATTTTACTATATAAAATGCTGTTAAAGTAAATATTATTTATTACATGGAAAAACCCTCAGAAAAACAAATATTCACATAAATCTATAGGTGCTGCACAGAAGAGACAAACAAGCAAAGATGCCACAAAGGATGGTTATTTATTAAAGTCTGAACGCAATAAATGGACACTTACAGCACTTCATTTGAATGGATATCAGTTACTAATGAGGTTTAGAGTGTGATCAATGCCTTAATCTCAATCCCATGAGTATACACAATACTTTGTTTAGAAATTACAAAGAAAAAGTTTAAATTGTAGTGGAAGAATCGTTGTACTCTTATAATTTAAAGTTTTTATCTACTCAAGGCTATGGTTTCACACAGAAGTGCTTCTTTAAGTGGCTTTACAATGGAGTCAATTAATCTTTCCCATTTACTCTGCATAAACAGATTGGTTTTGGTTTCCTACTTGCATTGTGATTATTCATACAAGGAATCAACTAATCAACACCAACTCAGAGGCACAATGCTTCCCAAAATTTCAGTGCAGTAATTTATCTTCTGCAACTGGTCTGGACAGGAGGAAACAGATCTCACCTGAAAACATGTCCAGTTCTGAAGACACTATCTCCTTTGGGAAGGAGAGTGACTACAAATAGTGTATAGTATAAAAGACAAAACAAAAGGCTTCATGACCTTAATAAGTATACATTGAAGGAGGAAGGAACATTGTATAAATCATCAAATGCATTAAGGGATTCATACATTTCAGAAGGGAAGTTCAAAAAAAGCGGAATACAAGAAAAATATGTCATGGAGGTTCTGAAGAAAAAATAGGGAAGTACTACTTTACAGAAAGGGTAGGAAATAAGAGAAAAAGCAGGTCAGGGTTCAACTATCACACACAAGTCCTTATAAAATAATGCAAACCGTAGTTTTATTATTAGCGGATAAAATGTTCTTGCCCCCTGCAAAAAGTTGCTAGTAAATTCTGAGTATTTCAGGGTTATGCATTGAAGCAAGACATGCAGATTAGATAGGTCTATTTGTTCTCATCAGCAATCAAAACTACCGGATATACTTGAGTATAAGCCGACCCGAGTATAAGCCGAGGCACCTATTTTACCACAAAATACTGGGTAAAATGAGTGACTCGAGTATAAGCCGAGGGTGGGAAATGTGCTGCCTCCTGTGTCCCTCTGTGTCTTCTCCCCTCTCCTTTCCCTCGGTCTCTTCCAACCTCTCCCTTCCCTGTGTCTCTTCCCGCCTCCCTTATCACCCTCCTCAACCCCACTCCTCAACCTCCCTTCTCATCCGCAACCTCCCTTCTCATCCGCAACCTCCCTTCTCATCCGCAACCTCCCTTCTCATCCGCAACCTCCCTTCTCATCCGCAACCTCCCTTCTCATCCGCAACCTCCCTCCTCATCTGCAACCTCCCTCCTCATCCTCAACCTCCCTCCTCATCATCCCTCCTCATCCTCAGCCTCTCCTCATCCTCCCTCCTCATCCTCCCTCCTCATCCTCAACCTCCCTCCTCATCCTCCTTCCTCATCCTCAACCTCTCTCATCATCCTTCCTCCTCATTCCCAACCCCCTCCTCAACCTCCCTCATCCTCAACCTCCTTCCTCAACCTCCCTCCTCATCCTCCACCTCCCTCCTCATCCTCCACCTCCCTCCTCAACCTCTCTCCTCATCCTTCCTCCTCATTCCCAACCCCCTCCTCAACTTCATCCTCCCTCCTCAACCCCCCATCCTCATCCTCTCTCCTCAACCCCCCTCCTCAACCCCCCTCCTCATCCTCCCATCCTCATCCTCTCTCCTCAACCCCCATTCTCAATCCCCCTCCTCAACCTCAACCCCCTCCTCTTCCTCCCTCCTCAACCCCCCTCCTCAATCTCAACCCTCCTCAACCTCCACCCTCCCCAACCTCAACCCCCCCTCAACCTCCCTTCTCAACCCGCCCACCCACATCCTCTCTCAACGCCTTCCTCATCCTCCCTCCTCAACCCCCCCATCCTCATCCTCTCTCCTCAACCCCCCTCCTCAACCCCTCCTCCTCATCCTCAACCTCCCTCCTCATCCTCAACCCCCCCCACCATTACCCCCTCCCTTTCCCCTTATCCTCCTCCTCATCCCTTTCCCCCCTTCCTCCTCCCCTACTGTCCCCCCCTCATCCTCCTCCTGTTCTCCCTCACTCTCCTGTTCCCCCCCTCACCCTCCTCCTTTCCCTTTCACCCTCCTCTTGTTCCCCCTCATCCTCCTCCTTTCCCCCCTCATCGTCCTGTTCCCCCCTCATCCTCCTCCTGTTCCCCCCTCACTCTCCTCCTTTCCCCTTCATCCTCCTCCTGTTCCCCCCTCATCCTCCTCCTTCCCCCCTCATCCCCCTGTTCCCCCCCACCCATCTTCCTCTTTCCCATCCCCCCCAACTCCTTCCCATCCTCCTCCTTCCCTCCTATGCAATTACATCCCTTTTTCACCTCTTGATACTTACCAGCATCAGCTCCTGCTGCTAATACTTCCCCCGCAGCGTGTCTTATGCCATTCACCGGTAGATACTAACGACGTGACGTCACGTCATTAGCATATACCGGTAAATAGCATAAGACACGCTGCGGGGGAAGTATTAGCAGCAGGAGCTGATGCTGGAAAGAATCAAGATGGGAGAAAGGGATGTAATTGCATAGGGGGGAAGGAGGAGGGGGGGGGAAGGAGGAGGATGGGAAGGAGGAGGGGAGGGATGGAAAGGAGGAGGGGATGAAGGAGGAGGGGAAGGAGGAGGATGTTCTCCGGTGTAGTGAGGGTAGAGATCACCAGAACTGGTATATGCTAATGAACATCCTCCTCCCTCCCATCCTCATCCTTCCAATCCCCCCCCCTCCTCCTCCCATCCTCCTCCTTCCACCCCTATGCAATTACATCCCTTTCTCCCCTCTTGATTCTTGCCAGCATCAGCTCCTGCTGCCATTCACCGGTATATGCTAACGACGTGACGTTTTGACGTCACGTCATTAGCATATGCCGGGTGCCGAAGCAGGAAGGAGCGGAGGCCGGGGAGAAACGACAGATGGAGGTAAGTGAGGGGAAAGGGAGAGGTGGAGGTATTGAGAGGGGTAAAGGGGGGTTTAGAATGAGGGGGGGGGTTGAGGATGAGGAGGGGGGAGGGAAATAGACACAGGGGTTTAGAGAGGCACATGGGTTAGAGAGACATGGGGAGGGTTAGAGAGACATGGGGTGGGGGTTTAGTGAGACACAGGGGTTTAGAGAGACATGGGGGGAGTTAGAGAGACACGGGGGAGAGTGACTCGAGCATAACCCGAGGGGGCCCTTTTTAGCCTTAAAAAAAGGGCTGAAAAACTCGGCTTATACGCGAGTATATACGGTATGTTGCAATTTCTGTTACTTTACTCAAAACAAAATCCTCTAACAAACCTGTATAGGGTAGAAAACCAGCTCCATGGACCGTACTTCACTGATCTCCACTAATAAATGTATCCTATAGCAAAATATTTATTTTTTCATATGTATTACTACACTGATTAACAGAATGCTCACTGGATATCATTTATTAAAATGTCCAACTCCAATCAAATTTCAGCTTTTAACTGATCTAAGTGAAGAAAGGTGGACATGTCTTAACTTGTTCTAATTGACCTGTAATCAGATGGGCCAGAAACATAGAACCGCAACATAGCCGGCAAAATCTGGATATAATCCTATGTACAGATTCTAGCTCATATTGTTCTCTGAAACGTGAAATGAAATCTCATGGCCTTGCTTTTAGACATACTCCATAACAATGTTCATGTAACATTAAACAGGTATGTAGCAGATGTTTTCCAATGCCTATTTTTTTTCTATACAATTAACTGTAAAGTAGGTCTTGGATAACTTGCTGTTATCAGTGAACAAGATATGCATCTCTGCAATATCTTGACGTGCTCAAATGTCAAAGTCAACTAACAAAATGTATTTAAATAATTTTAGACTTGTTTCCTATTATTGGCTAGAACTTCTTCATTTTCTCTTTGATGCCATTAAAATAATAAGTCTTCAAGCATAGTTCGTCCAAGTTCCAGCAAAAAAGCAACAGATGACACACTCAATTAAATTGGCCCATCTAGAGTGTCCATCTTGTTATCAGTTGTGAAACATCAAGATTAGAAAAATTAATGTGAAGAAGGAAGAAACTTTTAGATTTCAAATTTTTTTTCCCTTTGTAATACAGGCAAACTATTGGCATGAATAAGTCACAATGTTGAGTTCCTATTGCACAAGAAGGACTAGGGTGTTACAGACCCCTTTTCTAATTCCTGGTTCTTAGCCCATTGAGCCACCAGAAAGGACAGACTGCTTGGCTCCAGCCATTGGCATATTGTATTGTAATCTATTTTGTCCCACTGCTTGCCAGATAAAGTTCATGTACTCTATTTGAGGTCTGGGCATGGAGACTGCATTATGTGTATTTGGAGGTTGGCCTATTGTTCACAGGGGCCAGACAGGATGACAGACTATTATACCCCACGTGGAGTCTCCTGTGTTTGTCTGCCACACCCTGTCATTGTTGTGTTGTATACACTGCTGCTATATCTAACCCATATAAATAGTGTTGACTTTCCAAAATTAAGTCAGTCTACTGCTGAGATATCTAGAAATGGTCTGTTTTCTTATTTGCTCCTGTGGCTTTTATACTGATCCTATCTCCAACCTGAAAGTAACTTGTCCTGGTCACATAGGGGAACCACCAAAACTGCAAGAGTGTGCAGAGGAAGACTGGGAGTTACCCTTAGCACTCAGTGGCCTAAAAGACTTGTTTCTCCATTATAAAGATGAAGTGAAACAAAAGACCTAACACTAGGAAAAGATTAAAAGGAATATGGAGGTTTCCCTGTTTTTAATATTAAAATAAACTACATAATTGTTTGCATATCTAAACATCATTTTAATAACAAGTGCTTCAAAGATCTGTTTTCATTCACCCAAATCTTCCAAACAGTCCCTGCAAAGGTCTGCCTCCAGCAACTCATGCATACAACGTTTCTATCGGTACTAAATGTACTAGCTACTTGCAGACTATTTCTCAAAGGAACTGATGGGAGACAATATGTGATTCCCTTATATATACCAATGTATGCATGAGCTGTGAGGTAGACCTTTACAGGGACTGTTTGGAAGGTCTGAATGCGGGAAAACAGGAAAGCTTCCATATCGCTTTAATTGTTTCCTGAAAGTTTAAAAAATGTCTGTGGACCTGTTAGTGGATAGCTCTGTCTTACCACCCCCAGTAGCTCGCACCAATAGACATGCTGTGTCTCTAAGTTTCATCCCCTCTGCATCTACTCCTGGAATGATAAAATAGTTAGCTCAGCTCATTCCCTCATGTTGTATTGGATGCGGATATCCAGCATAGAATTTCTATAGCGCAAGTCTGCTAAAATTATGATTTTCTCTAAAATCCTTTTAAGGCTCATCCCATGCAGTCACCTTAATGCAGGAGATAAAATAACACTGCCGCAAGGGCTTCAATTAATGTAATTACTTATTTGCTTATCAAGAATTAAGTTCAAAAGAATTTATTAAAAATGTAGGTTAACGCTGCAACTATCGAATTACTAATATAATTTTAATTTGGCAATTTTATAATTATAACGTTATCTTAGTGAAATGACCTGGTATAATTTATACATGCTTTGGCAGTATTACACTATAAAATTCACATTATTCTATGTTTTCAAATGTGGGATCCTTTGAGAGACACCCTGGGGTGCCACTGTATTCAAGCTAAGTAATACCATTACAATGAAACCACTCGCTGCATATATCATTTCTATCTCAACCCATTATAATCTATCTAGTTTTTACCATCCATAAATAGAAACATGTCTGAGCTACTCCATCCAGCTCTATTCATAATTAATTAGACTGAGAGGGGAGAGAGAGAGGGAAAAAACATAATTATAAGCTTCAAGTGAGAACATTCATTATCATGCTAATGTACACTGTGGAACGGTTACACTGTTGCTCCAATTATTCTGCAGTGGTGTGTGCCACGCTCACATCAGCAGTGCTGTGCTAGCTTCAACCAAGCAAAGCTCACAAAAGTTAATCACAGCTAAAGACCAGCTCAGTGCTGTTCATAGCCTGGGATACATTTGGATGTGCATAAAAGTGGTTTCCATTAGACAGACCTCTGTATGTTAAAGAGCACTGTTTTAGAGAGATTGTATATAACAAAGAAAATGGCTTTTTGTAGTTACCTAGACCCTGCACTGGCAACACACACTGCATGTTGAATGGTTATTCAAATAAAAAAAAAAAAGTTAATTTATTATGGCACTGAAGAGAGCACATAAGTATTTAAAGGGAGCTAGTAATTGTAGGGCCTCTTCAGTACCTGAGAGTTTGTCCTCTATTAGCTACTCTCGAATTTGCCCTTAGAAATCCATTGGTTTTAGCACAGCTCAAATATTACAAGCCCTAAATAATTAAAGTTACACAAAATCAATATTTTGTTAGAGCCGCAGCTCTAGATCCCAAATAAAGTCTAACCTGTAACCGAAAAAAGGATCACGTTTCTATCAAAAATATTACGAGTACTAAACAGGACTTGCAAGGGCTTTTTCAAATATTTATTATAGCTGTAACAGCAATTAAACACAAAATACTGTACTTTAGAAGCATGGAAAGGCAAGAAAAGACATTAAAATTAATTGCACAACAATATGCAACTAAAAAAATAGTTTTTTTAAATGTTTTTTCTGAGCAATATTGATCCCGAGACTCAAGGGCTTAATACATCTCATGAAACCCACATGGATTAAAACAGATGGTTAAATGCATTTTATAGATTGCTTGATTGCGCAAATATTACTTATTGGCACTTTTTTAATTCTTAGCCTCAGATTGCAGATTACGTCTAACTTCCATGTTTTACTGATATCATTATTACGTTCTCTTTTACTATTGGGCTTACTTAAATATTGTCAGATCATAAGATCACGCACCCTGAAATCAGACTTAAAAAGTCAGGGTTTACGAGTTCAGCCTTGCAGTCGGATTTTAGAAGCTGGAGTCAATAGAATACATCTAAAGATTTATATATATATATATATATATATATATATATATATATATATATAAAAAAAAAAACATGCAGCCAAATTTGTTAGTTTGAGGTATTTGTGAGCAGCTAATAGAATTTGGCCTATTGATTTGAGATCAGCTTAAGAGTCAAACCTTGCTTCAATAATGTGCCAACATATATTCATGAATATGCTTTTAAATAATAGAAATAAAAGCAATTTCATTTACTTTAAAATGTATACTAGGATAGCTTCTCCCCACACATTGAATTCACATCTTAAAATAATTTCCTGCAGAACCCACAATAGTTGGCTTCATTTATATTAAACAGTAAATGCTGATGAACTTTAAGCATGCACTTTTAAATACACAAAGCAAGATTTTTGTTCCACGTGCCTTTTAACATTACCAAAGTTGTGTTTTGTATGAAATAAATGTTAAACGTAAAACCTGTGTGAACTTCATTGAACTAGCAGGAAATGTGAAGTGCATCCCTACGTCTGTAGATTTCACTGGCAGGCAAGCATGACTAGTACATCTACATAACTGCTCATTGGCTGACAGACGCAAGCCCGCAGATCAGTTAGATATTTGAATACGCTTTTTTCCGGAATTGAGAGGATCATCTGCACATGGAAACACATGGTGGTACATCATCAAATAGTCTCTATCGATATCCGTTCAATAGTGTTTTTATATTTACACAAAGATGCACATAAGTTACACCAAACAAGTCAGCTCCAGTGGGTATTGCCCATGAAATTATTTTAAGGATTTTAAGGAGTTTTAAAACTAGTAGGTGGGGGGAGGGACTAGTAATGGGGTAGAAAGTGTAGAGGGTATAAGGGATGAATTAACAGCTCATAGGGGAGGGGATGGGGGAAGGGGTAGTATAGTCAATAGGGAGGTATTACTAAGTAATTCAAGTACAGTGGCAGGCACCTCAGAAATACAGACTCATAACATAAGGTGTATGCTTGCTAATGCCAGAAGCTTGCCAGGGAAAAATGGGAGAGTTAGAATTATTAGCAATTAATGAAAAATGGGATTTAATAGGCATTACTGAAACGTGGTGGGATGAATCTCATGACTGGACTGTTAATCTGGATGGTTATAACCTATTTAGGAAAGATAGAGGCAGTGTTAAATGAGGAGGAGAGATTTGTCTGTATGTTAAGCCTGAATTTAGGCATATAGTCAGAGAAGATATTTATGGTGGACCTAGTGATAAAGCTGAATGTTTGTGGGTAGAGTTAAATAGCGGAGCAGCAAATTCCAAAAGAATATTAGTATGACTATGCTATAAACCCCCAAATATAGCTGAAAGTGAGGAAATACAATTATTGTTACAGATTGAAAATGCAGCTAAGCACGGGCAAGTTCTAATAATGGGAGATTTTAATTACCCTGAAATAAACTGGATAAATGAGACCAGCGGTTCATCTAAGGGGAGCAGGTTCTTGAGTACACTCAGGGATCATTATCTGGCCCAGGTTGTTCAAGAGCCTACTAGAAATGAAGCTATCTTAGATTTACTAATCACAAATAATAATGATATAGTATCAAATGTTGGAATAGGGCAACCTTTGGGAAACAGTGATCACAACACAGTCTTGTTTGAGATTGAATTAAAAAAACTAAATTTTGAGGGGCCAACGAAAACTCTTAATTTTAAAAGGGCAGATTTTAACGGTCTGAGGGCAGCAATACAAAGTATAGACTGGGACAGAGAACTGGCAGGTAAAAATAAACATAAATGGACAACATTTAAATCCTTACTAAATATACATACACATCGACATGTGGGAATAAAAGTAAAAGGAGTAAATCCCATCCAATGTGGCTTAACAATAATTTAAAGATCAAGATACAGAGTAAAAAACAGGCTAAAATAGAAAATGAAAAATAAATTGCAAAAGAGAGTAAGACTAACCCTAAAATATTTTTTAAGTATATTAATGGGAAGAAGGCGAGGAAGGAAGCTATAGGAACATTACAATGTGACACAGGCCGTCTGATAATTAGTGACCAAGAAAAGGCAGATGAGCTAAATAGGTTCTTTTCTTCGGTATACACAAGGGAGGTACCAGTGGTTGGGACACGGCAACAAAATGGGGCTACACTACCTTTGCAAATAATTGGTTAACACAGGAAGTAATCCAAAAGAGGTTGGAAAAAAAAGTTAATAAAGCCCCCGGTCCTGATAGAATACATCCAAGGGTATTAAGGGAACTGGGTTCTGTAATAGCCAAACGATTATATTTAATTTTTCAAGATGTACTCAACACATCTTGATGTGATACCTATATTAATAAAGCGAGCAAGAGCAAATCCAGGGAATTATAGACCAGTGAGCCTCACTTCTGTAGTGGGGAAGCTTTTAGAAGGGTTAATAAGGGATAATATACAAGAATATGTCTATTTGAACAGGATTATAAGTAGGAGTCAACATGGATTTATAAGGGATAGGTCATGTCAAACAAATCTAATTAGTTTCTATGAGGAGGTTAGTAGGAAACTGGATCAAGGCAACTCAGTGGATGTAGTCTTTTTGGATTTTGCAAAGGCTTTTGATACAGTGCCACATGGGAGACTATTGTGCAATCTAAGAGATACAGGAGTTGCAATAAATATCTGCTCATGGATTGAGAGCTGGCTAAAAGACAGGAAGAAAAGGGTTGTTTCTAAATGGAACATACTCCGATTGGACTAATGTGGTAAGTGGGGTTCCTCAGGGTTCAGTATTAGGTCCTCTCCTTTTTAACATATTTATTAATGACTTAGAGGTAGGATTGGAGTGTGGTGTCTCCATTTTCGCTGATGACACGAAGTTGTGCAAGGTAATTAAGATCAGATAGTGATGTGCTTTCCCTCCAAAGGGATTTACATAAAATTGAGGAATGGGCGTCTAAATGACAGATGAGATTTAATACGAATAAATGTAAAAGTTATGCATCTGGGAAGGAAAAATAGCCATGCAATTTATAATCTTAATGGAGCAAATCTAGGTGTATCAGATATTGAAAGGGATTTGGGAGTGCTTGTGGACAACCATCTAGGTAACAGTGCTCAAAGCCAAGCAGCAGCTGCAAATGCAAATACAATATTAGCATGTATTAAAAAGGGTATAGAAGCCAGGGAAGCAAATATAATTCTGCTACTATACAAATCTCTAGTACGCCTTCATTTGGAATATGGAGTACAATTTCCTTGTATTCCTGTAAAGTACTTCATAAAAAGGACATTTTAGAGCTGGAAAAGGTACAGAGGAGGGCAACAAAACTAATAAGGGGAATGGAGGGGCTAAGTTATGAAGAAAAACTAACCAAATTAAACTTATTTTCTCTAGAAAAAAGGTGTCTAAGAGGAGATATGATTACCATATATAAATACATCCAGGGTCAGTATAAAGATTTGTCAAGGGAGCCTTTTGTGCCAAGAGGTTTTCAACTGACAAGAGGACATCCCTTGAGGTTAGATGTAAAAAGATTCCACCTTAAAGAAAGAAAAGGGTTCTTCACAGTAAGGGTGGTTAAACTGTGGAATTCTCTACCAGAGGAGGTGGTGACAGCGGATTCGATATATAACTTTAAAAGGAGACTGGATTTATTTCTAATTAAAAAGGGAATTCCGGGTTATCATGGATAATTAGAGAGGCAGTATTGATCCAGGGAGAAGTCCGGTCGCCGGTGTCTGGGAACAGGAGGGATTTGATTTTTTTTTTTTTATACAACTAATTAATTAATAGTTAATCCGCATATTGCAGATCGGAGGAGATCTTGAAAGGTTGAACTTGATGGACTTAAGGTCTTTTTTCAACCTTAAATACTATGTAACTATGTAACTATGTAATTTAATGAGTACTTTCTAAATAAATCAACGCTTTTTTTTCCATTATAAAATCATATACAGTGTATGTATGTATCACCTAGTTTATAGAATATCCCCCAGTCAATAATGTTTACCAGAAATGCATTAGTAATTAGAAAATGTAATTGTTATTTGCTGGGGGGTTTTCAACTGGCACTTAGCTCTTTCTCTCTCTGTCTCCTTCCCTCCCCCTCTGTCTCCCTTTATCCCCATTCTCCCCTCTCTCCATCTTCGTCATTCTCCCCTCTCTCCCTCTTCGTCATTCTCTCCTCTCACCCTCTCTCCCATTCCCTCTCTTCCCAGCTCTCCCTCCCTCTACCTTTCTCTCCCACTTTCCCCCTCCTCTCTCTCTCCTCCCTCTCTCTCCCATTTTTGGTAGCTGTGAGTGTCCAGTAATCTAGATGAATACTCAGAGTATTGCAGTATATAGATACCTTTATTACTGGACATACATTTTAGTTAGTGACAAGCTTTCGAGAGTTGTACCTCTCTTATTGCTTCTGACTTTATAAGTCACTCTGACTAGAATGTTTGTCCAATAAAAAAGGTATCACTATATACTGCATCTTTTTGTCTATATATACTGTTTTACTTTTAAACAGCACTAAATATATCCCAAGAAATGTTAAATGTTCTAACTATATTATATGATAGCACAGTAACACTATTTAATCCTAGTTCTACCTAGCCATACTAGCCATACTTGTTAAAAAATAAAAAAATCTAGACAGGAATTTCTTGCATGAGGAATTCCAAATATGGAGGTCTGACCAGATGTCAGGGGGATTAACCCTTTAAATACTTTATAAATATAAAACACATGAACAATATATGATTTATTATTAGCATGTATTCTAGTATATTTCCAACATAATGCAATAAAAAGAGAGCACAATAAAATGTATGTTTATAAATTATGCGCAGATATAATAAAGCTACAAAATGGACAGTTCAAAAGATATATAATGCCTTGAACAGCGTTGATATTTAGTATGTAAGTTGTTGTGTTTAGTAGAGCAAGTGTTAATAATTAAAGATATCTTCCAGCACCCAGTTGTAATTACCTTGGTGTTCACACAGCAGTATCTGGAAGTGACTGTAGTTTATCTCATTCCTCCTCCCTCTTGAACTCTGTCACCCTCACAAGCCCAGATACTGCAGAGTTTGTGTGTCTGGGACACAGATGATCCACGTGTAGAAGCTGTTGTCTTATCCAATAGTGATAATGAAGCACCTACCTAAGTGTTGTGGGATGATCAATCAGTGCTCAGAGGTCACAATGCAGAAATGTTACAGGAAGGTGCCCATCCACACACCTAGAATGTGATATGGAGAAAGGCATGACTGTGAGGTACACACCTAGAATGTGACATGGAGACAGGCTGACTGTGAGGTACACACCTAGAATGTGACATGGAGACAGGCTGACTGTGAGGTACACACCTAGAATGTGACATGGAGACAGGCTGACTGTGAGGTACACACCTAGAATGTGACATGGAGACAGGCTGACTGTGAGGCACACACCTAGAATGTGACATGGAGACAGGCTGACTGTGAGGCACACACCTAGAATGTGACATGGAGACAGGCTGACTGTGAGGTACACACCTAGAATGTGACATGGAGACAGGCTGACTGTGAGGTACACACCTAGAATGTGACATGGAGACAGGCTGACTGTGAGGTACACACCTAGAATGTGAAATGGAGACAGGCTGACTGTGAGGTACACACCTAGAATGTGACATGGAGACATGAGTGTGAGGAACACACCTAGAATGTGACATGGAGACAGGACTATGAGGCACACACCTAGAATGTGACATGGAGACAGGCTGACTGTGAGGCACACACCTAGAATGTGACATGGACACAGACATAAGTGTGAGGCACACACCTAGAATGTGACATGGACACAGATATGAGTGTGAGGCACACACCAAGAATGTGACATGGAGACACGAGAGAGGCACACACCTAGAATGTGACATGAAGACCGTCTGTGAGGCACACACCTAGAATGTGACATGGAGACATGACTGTGATGCACACACATAGAATGTGACATGGAGACATGAGTGTGAGGCGCACCCCTAGAATGAAACATGGAGACACAGACATGACTGTGAGGTACACACCTAGAATGTAACATGGAGACATGAGTGTGGGGCACACCCCTAGAATGTGACGTGGAGACATGACTGTGAGGCGCACCCCTAGAATGTAACATGGAGACAGGACTGTGAGGTACACACCTAGAATGTAACATGGAGACATAAGAGACATAAGTGTGAGGTACACACCTAGAATGTGACATGGAGACATGAGTGTGAGACGCACTCCTAGAATGTGAAATGGAGACCAAGAGTGAGGCGCACACCTAGAATTTGACATCAAGACATGACTGTGAGGCTTACCCCTAGAATGTGACATGGAGACATGAGTGTGAGGCGCACACCTAGAACGTGACATGGAGACATGAGTGTGAGGTACACACCTAGAATGTGACATGGAAACATGAGTGTGAGGCGCACCCCTAGAATGTGACATTGAGATATGACTGTGAGGTGCACCCCTAGAATGTGACATGGAGACATGAGTGTGAGGCGCACCCCTAGAATGTGTTATGGAGATATGACTGTGAGGCGCACCCCTAGAATGTAACATGGAGACATGAGTGTGAGGCGCACCCCTAGAATGTGACATGGAGACATAAGTGTGAGGTACACACCTAGAATGGGACATGGAGACATGGGTGTGAGCACACCTAGAATGTGACATTGAGATATGACTGTGAGGCGCACCCCTAGAATGTGACATGGAGACATGAGTGTGAGGAGCACCCCTTGAATGTAACATGGAGATATAACTGTGAGGCGCACCCCTAGAATGTAATATGGAGACGTGTGTGAGGCGCACCCCTAGAATGTGACATGGAGACATGAGTGTGAGGCGCACCCCTTGAATGTAACATGGAGATATAACTGTGAGGCGCACCCCTAGAATGTAATATGGAGACATGAGTGTGAGGCGCACCCCTAGAATGTGACATGGAGACATGACTCCATGTCACACACAGAATGTGACATGGAGACATGAGTGTGAGGCGCACCCCTAGAATGTGACATTGAGATATGACTGTGAGGTGCACCCCTAGAATGTGACATTGAGATATGACTGTGAGGTGCACCCCTAGAATGTGACATGGAGACATGACTGTGAGGCGCACCCCTAGAATGTGACATGGAGACATGACTGTGAGGTGCACACCTAGAATGTGACATGGAGACATGAGTGTGAGGCGCACCCCTAGAATGTGACATTGAGATATGACTGTGAGGTGCACCCCTAGAATGTGACATGGAGACATGAGTGTGAGGCGCACCCCTAGAATGTGACATGGAGACATGACTGTGATGCACACACATAGAATGTGACATGGAGACATGAGTGTGAGGCGCACACCTTGAATGTGACATGGAGACATCAGTGTGAGGCGCACCCCCAGAATGTGACATGGAGACATGAGTGTGAGGAGCACCCCAAGAATGTGACATGGAGATATGACTGTGAGGCGCACCCCTAGAATGTAAAATGAGACATGAGTGAGGCGCACCCCTAGAATGTGACATGGAGACATAATTGTGAGGTACACACCTAGAATGGGACATGGAGACATGACTGTGAGGCGCACCCCTAGAATGTGACATGGAGACATGACTCGATGTCACACATAGAATGTGACATGGAGAAATGAGTGTGAGGCGCACCCCTAGAATGTGACATTGAAATATGACTGTGAGGCGCACCCCCAGAATGTGACATGGAGACATGAGTGTGAGGCGCACCCCTAGAATGTAACATGGAGATATGACTGTGAGGCGCACCAATAGAATGTAACATGGAGACATGAGTGTGAGGCACACCCCTAGATTGTGACATGGAGGCATGAGTGTGAGGCGCACCCCTAGAATGTGACATGGAGACATGACTGTGAGGTGCACCCCTAGAATGTGACATGCAGACAGGACTGTGAGGCGCACCCCTAGAATGTGACATGGAGACATGAGTGTGAGGCGCACCCCTAGAATGTGACATGGAGACATGAGTGTGAGGCGCACCCCTAGAATGTGACATGGAGGCATGACTGTGATACACACACCTAGAATGTGACATGGAGACAGGCATGACTATGATGCACACACCTAGAATGTGGCATTGAGACATGACTGTGAGGTGCACCCCTAAAATGTGACATGGAGACATGAGTGTGAGGCGCACCCCTAGAATGTAACATGGAGACATGAGTGTGAGGCGCACCCCTAAAATGTAACATGGAGACAAGACTGTGAGGTGAACCCCTAGAATGTGACATGGAGACAGGCATGACTATGATGCACACAGCTAGAATGTGGCATTGAGACATGACTGTGAGACGCACCCCTAAAATGTGACATGGAGACATGAGTGTGAGGCGCACCCCTAGAATGTGACATGGAGACATGAGTGTGAGGAGCACCCCTTGAATGTAACATGGAGATATAACTGTGAGGCGCACCCCTAGAATGTAATATGGAGACGTGTGTGAGGCGCACCCCTAGAATGTGACATGGAGACATGAGTGTGAGGCGCACCCCTAGAATGTGACATGGAGACATGACTGAGGTGCACCGCTAAAATGTGACATGGAGACATGAGTGTGAGGCGCACCCCTAGAATGTAACATGGAGACATGAGTGTGAGGAGCACCCCTAGAATGTAACATGAAGACAAGAGTGTGAGGCGCACCCCTAGAATGTGACATGGAGACAGGCATGACGGTGATGCACACACTTAGAATGTGACATGGAGACATGGGTGTGAGGCACACCCTTAGAATGTGACATGGAGACAGGCATGACTGTGATGCACACACCTATAATGTGACATGGAGACATGATTGTGAGGTACACACCTAGAATATAACATGGAGACATGAGTGTGAGGTACACACCTAGAATGTGACATGGAGACATGACTGTGATGTACACACCTAGAATGTGACATGGAGACATGACTGTGATGTACACACCTAGAATGTGACATGGAGACATGACTGTGAGGTACACACCTAGAATGTGACATGGAGACATGACTGTGATGTACACACCTAGAATGTGACATGGAGACATGACTGTGATGTACACACTTAGAATGTGACATGGAGACAGGAGTGTGAGGCACACACCTAGAATGTGACATGGAGACAGGCATGACTGAGAATGTGACATGGAGACAGGAGTGTGATGCACACACCTAGAAAGTGACATGGAGACATGACTGTGAGGTACACATCTAGAATGTGACATGGAGGTAGGCATGACTGTGATGCACACACCTAAAATGTGACATGTAGACAGACATGACTGTGAGGTACACACCTAGAATGTGACATGGAGACATGACTGTGATGTACACATCTAAAATGTGACATGGAGACAGGAGTGTGAGACACACACCTAGAATGTGACATGGAGACATGACTGTGAGGTACACACCTAGAATGTGACATGGAGACATGACTGTGAGGTACACACCTAGAATGTGACATGGACATATGACTGTGAGGTACACACCTAGAATGTGACATGGAGACATGACTGTGAGGCACACACCTAGAATGTGACATGGAGACATGACTGTGACGCACACACCTAGAATGTGACATGGAGACAGACATGACTGTGAGGCACACACCTAGAATGTGACATGGAGACATGACTGTGAGGCACACACCTAGAATGTGACATGGAGACAGGACTGTGAGACACACACCTAGAATGTGACATGGAGACATGACTGTGAGGCACACACCTAGAATGTGACATGGAGACAGGACTGTGAGGCACACACCTAGAATGTGACATGGAGACAGGACTGTGAGGCGCACCCCTAGAATGTGACATGGAGACATGACTATGATGCACACAACTAGAATGTGACATGGAGACATGACTATGATGCATACAACTAGAATGTGACATGGAGACAGGACTGTGAGGCACACACCTAGAATGTGACATGGAGACATGACTGTGAGGCACACACCTAGAATGTGACATGGAGACATGAGTGTGAGGTACACACCTAGAATATGACATGGATACATGACTGTGAGGTACACACCTAGAATATGACATGGATACATGACTGTGAGGCACACAACTAGAATGTGACATGGAGGCATGAGTGTGAGGTACACACCTAGAATATGACATGGAGACATGACTGTGAGGTACACACCTAGAATATGACATGGAGACATGACTGTGATGTACACATCTAAAATGTGACATGGAGACAGGAGTGTGAGACACACACCTAGAATGTGACATGGAGACATGACTGTGAGGTACACACCTAGAATGTGACATGGAGACATGACTGTGAGGTACACACCTAGAATGTGACATGGACATATGACTGTGAGGTACACACCTAGAATGTGACATGGAGACATGACTGTGAGGCACACACCTAGAATGTGACATGGAGACATGACTGTGACGCACACACCTAGAATGTGACATGGAGACAGACATGACTGTGAGGCACACACCTAGAATGTGACATGGAGACATGACTTTGAGGCACACACCTAGAATGTGACATGGAGACAGGACTGTGAGACACACACCTAGAATGTGACATGGAGACATGACTGTGAGGCACACACCTAGAATGTGACATGGAGACAGGACTGTGAGGCACACACCTAGAATGTGACATGGAGACAGGACTGTGAGGCGCACCCCTAGAATGTGACATGGAGACATGACTATGATGCACACAACTAGAATGTGACATGGAGACATGACTATGATGCATACAACTAGAATGTGACATGGAGACAGGACTGTGAGGCACACACCTAGAATGTGACATGGAGACATGACTGTGAGGCACACACCTAGAATGTGACATGGAGACATGAGTGTGAGGTACACACCTAGAATATGACATGGATACATGACTGTGAGGTACACACCTAGAATATGACATGGATACATGACTGTGAGGCACACAACTAGAATGTGACATGGAGGCATGAGTGTGAGGTACACACCTAGAATATGACATGGAGACATGACTGTGAGGTACACACCTAGAATATGACATGGATACATGACTGTGAGGTACACACCTAGAATGTGACATGGAGACATAAGTGTGATGTACACACCTAGAATGTGACATGGAAACATAAGTGTGAGGTACACACCTAGAATGTGACATGGAGACATGACTATGATGCACACAACTAGAATGTGACATGGGGACATGAGTGTGAGGTACACACCTAGAATGTGACATGGAGACATGACTGTGATGTACACACCTAGAATGTGACATGGAGACATGACTGTGAGGCACACACCTAGAATGTGACATGGAGACATGAGTGTGAGGTACACACCTAGAATATGACATGGATACATGACTGTTAGGTACACACCTAGAATATGACATGGATACATGACTGTGAGGCACACAACTAGAATGTGACATGGAGGCATGAGTGTGAGGTACACACCTAGAATATGACATGGGGACATGACTGTGAGGTACACACCTAGAATATGACATGGATACATGACTGTGAGGTACACACCTAGAATGTGACATGGAGACATAAGTGTGAGGTACACACCTAGAATGTGACATGGAAACATAAGTGTGAGGTACACACCTAGAATGTGACATGGAACCATAAGTGTGAGGTACACACCTAGAATGTGACATGGAGACATGACTATGATGCACACACCTAGAATGTGACATGGAGACATGACTATGATGCACACAACTAGAATGTGACATGGGGACATGAGTGTGAGGTACACACCTAGAATGTGACATGGAGACATAAGTGTGAGGTACACACCTAGAATGTGACATGGAGACATAAGTGTGATGTACACATCTAAAATGTGACATGGAGACAGGAGTGTGAGACACACACCTAGAATGTGACATGGAGACATGACTGTGATGTACACACCTAGAATGTGACATGGAGACATGACCATGATGCACACACCTAGAATGTGACATGGAGACATGACTGTGATGTACACACCTAGAATGTGACATGGAGACATGACTGTGAGGTACACACCTAGAATGTGACATGGAGACAGGACTGTGAGGTACACACCTAGAATGTGACATGGAGACATGACTGTGATGTACACACCTAGAATGTGACATGGAGACATGACTGTGAGGCACACACCTAGAATGTGACATGGAGACATGACTGTGAGGTACACACCTAGAATGTGACATGGAGACATGACTGTGATGTACACACTTAGAATGTGACATGGAGACAGGAGTGTGAGGCACACACCTAGAATGTGACATGGAGACATGACTGTGAGGTACACACCTAGAATGTGACATGGAGACATAAGTGTGAGGTACACACCTAGAATGTGACATGGAGACATGACTGTGAGGCACACACCTAGAATGTGACATGGAGACATGACTGTGAGGTACACACCTAGAATGTGACATGGAGGCATGAGTGTGAGGTACACACCTAGAATATGACATGGAGACATGACTGTGAGGTACACACCTAGAATGTGACATGGAGACATGACTGTGAGGCACACACCTAGAATGTGACATGGAGACAGGACTGTGAGGTACACACCTAGAATGTGACATGGAGACATGACTATGATGTACTTCACTGACACACAGAGCAACACTTTAATATACTAAAATATAGTCACAGATGAGCAAACCTAATACATATATTTAAAGTATAATAAATACAGTTGTGACCCTTATATACATAATATAATCACGCATTTATTTATATACATCATATTGTCAGTCACAAAATGTCCTCTTTCACTCTGCCTGGAACATGCGCATGTACAACATGGTGTCCAGTGATTTGGAGGGAAAATGCAGTGTGTATCAGACACCTCCATCACACCATATAAGCAATAGTGATACCTGGAAGAAATGATTCCTTCTGCTGCTGAAGACTCCACATTGCAGTAACATGGCACTCCTTGTCTGATACCCCGTTTGGTTTTTACACATGGTGGTTAGACCGTGTACTCTATTATCTACCATCTTACAATGAGCCTTAGATGAGGAGGGGCCTGTAATCTTCCCACCTCTGTCTTCTAGCCGACACACCAACTCTCGCAGGAAGGTGGCGCTGTGTTTTGTTGGTGCACTTCCCTAATTCCTTATGTATATACTGTACATATATATATTATATATTTATAATATATATATATATGTACAGTATATACATAAGGAATATATATATATGTGTGTGTGTGTATATATATATGTAAATTTTTTATATTAAACCTTTTTTTCCCTTCTTGATAGAGATTCAGTCCTATGATTGTCCTAACAGACATATGAGGACTCCATTAATAGGATACTAGGA